>CAXKWD010000004.1:152695116-153199116 GCA_964059195.1 Ectobius pallidus | reverse complement strand
AATCCAAAATTTGAAAAATCCAATAATCCAAAATTGAAGAAATAAAAAAAAAAGTTTCACTTCTGTCGCATGGCGTTTCACACACACTTTGTTTTAATAAGTATTAAAACTAATTGTTTCACTTTAATACATTTTCGTGAAAATCAGCTGTAATTTTAATTCATACGATTTGCAAGATACTTTCTACAATATATACTTTTTTTTTAATTTGAAATTTTTACATGTAAAACAATTCGGATGGTAAGCCAATGAACATCTGAATGAATCAGTCTTGTACACACTCTAATTAACGATTTTACTTATTTCACTCTCAAAATAATTATTACAACCATAGACGGCACATATCATGCCACCTACATAACCGGACATTTTCTTTAGGCCTATGTTGTATTTATTATTTTACTCAGGGGTGCCCACCCCCAAAACTTCATTGCTCACCCCCAACCCAATTGCCTGTCGACAAGGGCGCTCATATGATAATTTCTAGGGGGGGGCAATTTTTTTAATTAATTTATTTTTTGTCGCTTTAACTTCTTGGGCCACATTGTATTTTATATAAATAATATAATAAGTTGCCATAAAATAATTGCGGGGAGGGTCGGAAGTGCCGGGGGGGTTTGGAATACCCCCCAAAAAAGGGTTCGGGGGTCCATCCCAGAAAATTTTTAAATGTTGAATTAATGAAAATCACATTTTACGCTATTTTAGCACTCAAAAACTAGTTAAGAAATTTGTTTACCATACTCTAAGACATGCCAATGTAAACAAGAAAATGTTACCTAAGTCGGATGTCCACCCCGGGAATTTTTTAAATATTGAACTAATGAAAATCACATTTTACGCTATTTTAGCACTAAAAAACTAGTTAGGAAATTTGTTTACCATACTCTAAGACATGCCAATGTAAACAAGAAAATGTTACCTAAGTCGGGTGTCCACTCCCGGGAAATTTTTAAATGTTGAACTAATGAAAATCATATTTTACGCTATTTTAGCACTGAAAAACTAGTTAGCAAATTTGTTTACTATACTCTAAGATATGGCAACTTAAACATGAAATTGTTACCTAAATTATAATACTTATTACTATTTATAAGAAAAGTTAAATAGCACATGGAACAGTGGACATAATAGGCCTACTCATTATGTTATGAAAAGAAAATAACTGCTATATCATATTTGACACACCAACAAATCTTGTTTAATTAAATAAATATATTTTTTAAATACAAATATAGAATTTTAGGTTTTGATTCTTGGGGGTCTGAACCCCCCTTTCCTAATCCACTGTGGATTCTGCTTCCATGTTGTCGATTTGGTAAAACTTCTGCAATTAAAATAATTGTCTTAAAAGAAAAACACCTGACGATAATAATTAATAATATACATTTTTTTCCTTGCGACCCTCCCACGGGTACGCCCATGGCTGTCGAAATTCTTCATCTTTATCTTTATAAAGAATTAAAAGAGACCTTTTGAAGTTATAGAACTTGGCCGTTTTTATTTTTAACATATAAAACTCTAATTTTGCAACAATTTTCAACCCCCGGCCAGAAAATTCATAACACGATAATATTTCCTCCCCCCAGAAATTTCAATGACGCACTCTGCGTCTTAACCCCCCCCCCCGTGGGCACCCTGTTTTACTAGAATTTATATTATATTTTCGTACACAAAACACAACAGACAAACGTTAACTATATCAGCTGACGAGTAACTGTCCATTCCTGCTCACTGGCGGCGCTAGTAGTAGCGTGTCCCGGAAAAAGACAGGGAGTGGACCAGTGATCTCAATATATAAACAGGATACACAACAGCTGTGCTTTGGAATTGCATAAATCGTGACGTTCACTTGTTGTTAAGTTGGCTACACCGTACGTATTGGTGAAGTGTGCTTCCTATGTTAAACATATATTTATGAATGTGTTTTTATTATTTTTCATGACAAAATGGTCAAATATTGCGTGGTATATGGCTGCACAGAGCTCCAGAGAAATGGAAGTGGACTTAAGTTTCACAAGTAGGTTATTTTTGTTTGGAACATTTGAGGATACTGGCCAAATCTGACTTAGCCTCAAGCGTAGCATAGCCACGAACGTTTGTCTTTTTCTTGCCTGTTTGTACAGGTTTCCATTTTCTTGGCCTGATATTCCGAAGAAGTGGGTTCAAGCAATGTGCACAGAATATTGGTCACCCACAGCGTACAGTACATTAAGCAGCAGACACTTTACACCTGATTGCTATCAGTCATAAGGACTGATGCACTTGTAAAATTACTAAAAGATGCTGTACCATCAATCTTCAATTTTCCAGGACATCTTCAAAAAATTATTGTTCCAAAAAGACAACTCGTTCGTAACATAGGCTTAACCAGGCCGACCATATAGGGGGGGAGGTTACAACATCTGGGGGGTATGGAATACCCCCCCCCCCCAGGGAGGGTCCTCCCCCGGAAAATTTTAAAAATTAAAATGCACAATAACGAGTTTTAAGCTTCCCACGCTTTATACTCGTACTAGCTTAAAAGACCCGGCGTCGCCCGGGTTTTGTATTTTGTAATTGGAAATTAGCTTATGAAGGATTTTAAATTTTAAATTCTAGGTCCTTATATAGGCATTTATAATTTGAAATAGGAAGAACGACTTATTACACTCAAACTATTCCCTCAGAAAACGCTTGATATAATTTTCTATGGCTTATTGAGGATCTAGAATTTTGCATCCCATCGCTTGTACAGTGCACAGCAAGCCTGGTAGAGGTTTAAATAAGAAGAAACAGAAATTCCTGTAACATAAAATTGTAATATCGAGGCGGGAAATTTCCCACTCTTATGTTACCATAAAACCGTTTTGGGGATGAAATTAAACAGAAAACATTATCACTTTCATACTTTTCTCTCCAAAAACCTGCGATATAATACAATAATATACACATTACCATACCTAGTTTTGTTTTCTCTATGTCCAGGGTAGAGAAAGTTATGTGATTCCATTATTTTAGTGGATTTCATTCTGTAATATTTATTTATAACATGAATTATTTTGATAACTTCTCTTAGTTGTCAAAAGTGCATTTCATTTGTTTTTTCCAAGCCCACCTGATACCATTTGGCAACAATATATTCTGTGATTTGGAATGGATAATTCTATGTAAAAAGGGATTAAGTATTTTCAAAAACATTTAATTTTTGGCATTTAGAATCAGAATTTTTCAAAATCCTTTCTTAGTGAGCACCTACATTATGCAACGAAGGTACTGTCAAAATTCCAAGTCTCTACCTGTTATAGTTTAGGCTGTACGTTGATTCCTGTCATTCAGTCAATCAGTCAGTCATTCATTCAGTCAGTCAGGACAAAGCCTTTTATATATATAGAGATAGCTTAAAAGACCCGGCGTCGCCCGGGTTTTGTATTTTGTAATTGGAAATTAGCTTATGAAGGATTTTCAATTTTAAATTCTAGGTCCTTATATAGGCATTTATAATTTGAAATAGGAAGAACGACTTATTACACTCAAACTATTCCCTCAGAAAACGCTTGATATAATTTTTTATGGCTCATAGAGGATCTAGAATTTTGCATCCCATCGCTTGTACAGTGCACAGCAAGCCTGGTAGAGGTTTAAATAAGAAGAAACAGAAATTCCTGTAACATTAAATTGTAATATCGAGGCGGGAAATTTCCCACTCTTATGTTACCATAAAGCCGTTTTGGAGATGAAATTAAACAGAAAGCATTATCACTTTCATACTTTTCTCTCCAAAAACTTGCGATATAATATAATAATATACACATTACCATACCTCGTTTTGTTTTCTCTATGTCCAGGGTAGAGAAAGTTATGTGATTCCATTATTTTAGTGGATTTCATTCTGTAATATTTATTTATAACATGAATTATTTTGATAACTTCTCTTGTTTGTCAAAAGTGCATTTCAATTGTTTTTTCCAAGCCCATCATATAAAATTTGGCAACAATATATTCTGTGATTTGGAATGGATAATTCTATGTAAAAAGGGGTTAAGTATTCTCAAAAACATTTAATTTTTGGCATTTAGAATCAGAATTTTTCAAAATCCTTTCTTAGTGAGCACCTACATTATGAAGCGAAGGTACTGTCAAAATTCCAAGTCTCTACCTGTTATAGTTTAGGCTGTACGTTGATTCCTGTCATTCAGTCAATCAGTCATTCAGTCAGTCAGGACAAAGCCTTTTATATATATAGAGATTAAGCAATTTATAAGCAGACTTAAAAAAATTGTACAATTTTCCTTTTTTTAATCAATGGGGGGGGGGGGTTCAAACCCCCAAAAACCCCTCGTTACGCCTCTGGTTCGTAATGTGGTTAGTAGTAGGCCTACTTTAGGTACCATGTAGGAATATAAATTATGCAAAATGTCAGTCATGTAATCATAGTATTCTTATGCATGTAGGCCTAAATTTTTCATGCTAGTTTTTAATTGCAGAAATAAGAGGAAGCAGATGTTTTTGTATAAGACCTCGCTGAAAATTATACGAAAATGGATAAACAGACAAACAGATGATCTCCCACCATCTCCTATCAAAACAGAATTGAGAAAGAACAAAAGGCTACAGACGATTGTCTGTCGCAAGAACAAGAAGATAAATAGCATGGCTAATTAAATTTCATATTTGAATAAAAGGAACTTCTAAGTAGGCCTACTGACTTAAAGTATTTTGAAATTTTGTTTCAGTGGCTTCCCTTTGCGCTAGTCTACAGGAATTGTTAAAAAAAATAATGTGATTTGCATCCAGTACAGTAACGGTAAAGTTGAAGGTCACGGTTTATACATTTCCAAAGCACTTAGAACAGATTTTGTCTATTCTCTTTATATATCGAAATCAAGCATAATATCGCAAAATGAAGGCTTATTGTGAAGTTATTTTAATATTTAAAATGCGAGTGTTTACAACTGTTTACCAATGTGCATTCACGCCTGATTGAGATTAAAGAAATATTTTTACCAAACCATTACGATATGAAATTAGTTTTGTTATGTACTTAAAAAGCATCAAGTAGTTTATATTGAAACGTTTCATTCATAAAAGTGTTTTAAAAACGCCAATACATCTTCATAATCCCATTAATACACATGAGTTTGTTAGAAGGAGATACGGGATAGGAGCTAAATTATACGTTCACTTTCATGGCGGACCGCGAACCCTGCCGTCACGATTTTTCATCATGCAGTGCTACCTCCAGTATGTAATAGAGCTCAATGGAGTGGACGGTATTACTTATTGAGAGTATTTGCTCGTAGTTAAAAAAGATGGGAACTTGGGAATCGATTAGGCCTTTTCTTCTTCTTCTCATTCCTCATTCTTTCTTATTCCTTTTACTGTCGGTAAGTTATGCTAGACCATCGTTACATGATTTTCATATGTAGTTATGAAACAGAATATTGTTAAGAATATTTCATTGCATGACACAGCAGATTATAAAGGCAGAATTTAATAATTATAATACGTTAAGTTATGTAGCCTATTAAATTGGCAACGCTATTGTCACAATTTTTATTCGAGGCCGTCAATCTAACCAATACCATCTACTAGATGGTCTTGATCTAACTTGGCTATTTAGAAATCACAGAATTTATATTTTGATATCAGATGCAATAGAAGGCTACAGTAGCCTAATATATACACATATTTATACACCAAAGTAAAATAAATAGGCCTAAAATAACGAAATAAATTAAACAGGGAAGTGGTCTTTAAATATAAAGGTTCACTAAAGATATAGTTTAACAAAGGTATAAAATTAACACAATGTACTGTAATTATCATTGCGTTACTAGGTAATTTTAATTTATTTATTGTAATTTACTCTATTTTTAAATGGCCCATAACATATTCTCGATGCTCACGGCAAATTTAATATTAATATAAAAATTAAAGAATATCTAATCCCCGCACTGCATATAAATATTCATACATTGATAACATATTACTGCAAGTCGAGTACAAAATAATGTCGTCTGTATCGGAAATATCTCACAATATTTGTTCGTTATTCCTTCCTTTTTAGTGTTATTTAGAGCCTATCTGCTGTGATTTTTCTTTCGTATTTTTGACACTTCAACATTCTAGAAGGGCCCAGTAGACAAGGAAGTACATATAGTAGCCTCGTGTCCTCTATAAAAATGTAAAATTACGAACATATTTTTCGGACTGAGAAGTTGGAGCGCCATTTAAAAGCATGAAGCCAGCAGAAGAAAACTGGAAAAACAAGTGACGAACGGCTAGCGCATACCGGCTAGTACACCCACGCTATCTGTCGGAGAAGTTTGGCGAGCTACATCCCTACTCCCTGCTAGGAGTAGCAGTAGCAAATACTCTCAATAAGTAATACCGTCCACTCTACTGTATTCCCTTTGTTCTAAATGTCCACTGGCACAGAGGTGCCATCTGTTGAGTGGGAATGGGCAGCAGTCTCAGAAGCTACTTAATGAACCTATATAGCTGCAGAAATAAATTTGTTTTTCAAAGTCCTGATGACACAGTAACTTATTTTTGTGCTTGATAATGCAGGAATTAAGTCGGGAAATAACATAATTTACACTACAGCTAAACTAACTTAATTAAATGACGATAACGATAATATTTTAAGTAAAACTTCTTTAGCGGCGGTAGGGGTAAATCGAGAGCTCAAAATCGTCACGAAATTAGAATTACGCTCAAAATCGTCATGAAATTACTGAGGTATGACGGAACGGACTGCACAGAAAACAATCAACTCAATGATTAGGCTTATCCAAAACTGAAAAAGTCCAAAAATCAAAATTAAAAAATCGAAAATCTGAAATTTTAAAAATAAAAAAGCCCAAAATAAAAAAATCAAAGATCCAACATTTAAATAATCCAAAATTTCAAAATTCAAAGAACCAAAATTAATAAGTCCAAGATTTAAAAAAATAAAAATCCAAAATTTAAAACATAAATATCCAAAATTATAAAATCTAAAATATAAAAATAAAAAATCCAAAATTAAAAATAGAAAATTATAAAATCCAAAAACTAAAAAAATTCTATGATCTAAAATGTAAAAAAATCCTAAATTAAAAAATCCAAAATTATAGAATTAAAAGATAAAAAATTTAAAAAGTCCAAAAACCCAATATTAAAAAGTCCAACAATCCAAAATTTGAAAAATCCAATAATCCAAAATTTAAAAAATAAATTAAAAAAAATTTCACTTCTGTCGCATGGCGTTTCACACACACTTTTTTTTAACAAGTTCCTACCAAAACTAATTGTTTCACTTTAATACATTTTCGTGAAAATTAGCTTTAAATTTTAATTCATAGGATTTGCAAAATATTTTGTACAGTATTTACTTTTTTTTCTGAAAGTTTGAAATTTTTATATAAAACAATTCGGGTAAGCCAATTATTATGAACATCTGAATGAGTTACTCTTGTACACACTCTAAATAACGATTTTACTTATTTCACTCTAAAACAACTCTTCATATTTTCATCT
Organism: Ectobius pallidus; assembly: GCA_964059195.1. NCBI lineage: Eukaryota > Metazoa > Arthropoda > Insecta > Blattodea > Ectobiidae > Ectobius > Ectobius pallidus. Next base: position 153,191,613 of record CAXKWD010000004.1, on the reverse strand, counting down.
ACACGTACCTTTACATCTCCTGAGAAGCATTTAATTTTAATATCCGTGTATACCAGGTACTGCACTCACAAGCTTGTTATAATATGTACGTAATGCTAGAACACGATACATTTTTCATAATTATGATTATTAAATTGTACTGTTAATGTATATGTGGATATTTGGTACTGTAGATCTTGTGATGAATGAAGCTCAAGGATTTAGAACTCATCAGCATATATACAATGTATATTGCTTAATGAGGTATACAAGTAGTTAGGCCTATGAATTTCATTTTTGCAAGCATTGACCAAAGAAATTCAAGTACTGATGAAAACAGTAAAGCAGGATAATGGAAAGCAGGCAGGATGTTGAGAAATAATACAGTACATATTTACAATATTTAGGCCTACACAAGGATAATTATATTTATAATGCTGTATTTACAGAAATGTACAATACTAGTAGAAGCCCTTGGCTTCGCCCAAAATAATTAATTTAAAAATTAAGAGTATAATAACTATTAAAGCATTATATTTATTAACACATGCACGCCATAAACTAAGCCATTAATAATTAACGAAACAGCTAAAATTCCGGCTTCAGAGTACATTCCGCGGTTAGAAAGCGCCGCCTGAAAAAACGATCTCAGATTCGATTATGCAGTTCCACAGCTAACTGTGAACACGCAATACGTATTGTTTCTCAATTGTTTGTTGACAGATGAATATGCTGTGAATTTTATTTGATCAATTCAGTGTAATTTTAAGAAATTATATGTTTCAAGGGAAGGAATGGTTTGTTTGCATTTTTATTATCAGCGATATTTCAAAATATAAGATTTGAGATTTGAACTTTTCTCGGCTTATATTACATAAGAGTTCTTCACAGGCTGACAGCCGAGTCAAGGGTTTGATAAACTCCGAGCTTTCGGACTCCATATCTCTGAGTCCTTCTTCTGGGAAAGTGATGTGCATCACAAATTCTGTAGCACTTGTACATCCGTTCTGTCCCTTCTTTCTTAAAGACATCGTCCAGATCTGCCCTCTTCGACTTATGAATCCATTGACGACATCTTCAAACAAAATGTGAACATAAAACATTAATATAATGGACATATCAGCTAATATCCGTTTTAGTTTTAGGCATACGTACAGAATGTCAGTACTTACTCATTTTTATCTTTCGGGAAGCGAAACAGAGATCTGGAATTCTTCTGCCACTTATAATTATTACAGCCATAGACGGCACATATTATGCCACCTACATAACCGGACATTTTCTTTAGGCCTATGCTGTATTTATTATTTTACTAGAATTTATATTACATTTTCGTTCACAAAACACAATAGACAAACGTTAACTATATCAGCTGACGAGTGACTGCCCATTCCTGCTCACTGGCGGCGCTAGTAGTAGCGTGTCCCGGAAGTAGACAGGGAGTGGACGGTATTACTATTGAGAGTATTTGGCAGTAGCGTCGTTAAAGAACAAGCAGCCTTGTGATAGATATCATATTCTGATGTGTACAAAAACGACGAAGTCGCTGATTGAGTACAGTGAAGAGTAGTTCCATGCTTAACAATCACATGCACACATGTGCGCATTCCTTTCTTTATTAAAGAACAACGAGCAACAACAACAACATTGCGAGGTCCCCTCAAACAAATACTCTCAATAAGAATACCGCCCACTCTACTCTATTCCCTTTGTTCAAACTGTCCACTAGCACAGAGGTGCCATCTGTTGAGTGGGAATGGGCAGCAGTCTCAGAAGCTACTTAATGAACCTATATAGCTGCAGAAATAAATTTGTTTTTCAAAGTCCTGATGACACAGTAACTTATTTTTGTGCTTGATTATGCAGGAATTAGGTCGGGAAATAACACAATTTACACTACCGCTAAACTAACTTAATTAAATGACGATAACGCTAATTTTTTAAGTATAACTTCTTTAGCCGCGGTAGGGGTAAATCGAGAGCATGTGTAACGCTCAAAATCGTCACGAAATTAGTGAGGGTGACGGAACGGACTGCACAAAAAACAATCAACTCAATGATTAGGCTTATCCAAAACTGAAAAAGCCCAAAAATTAAAAATTAAAAAAATCCAAAATTTAAAAAGTTAAAAAATCCAAAATTAAAATATACAAAAAATTAAAGATCCAACATTTAAATAATCTAAAATTTCAAAATCAAAAAATTCAAAGAACCAAAATTAATAAGTCCAAAATTTAAAAAATTAAAAATTAAAAAATCTTAATATCCAAAATTTAAAACATAAATATCCAAAATTATAAAATTCTAAAATATAAAAATAAAAAAATCCAGAATAAAAAATAAAAAATAAAAAAATACAAAACTAAAAAAATTCAATGATCTAAAATGTAAAAAAATGTAAAAATCCAAAATTAAAGAATAAAAAGGTCAGAAATTTAAAAAATCCAAAACCTAAAAAGTCCAAAAACCCAATATTAAAGAGTCGACCAATCCAAAATTTGAAAAATCCAATAATCCAAAATTGAAGAAATAAAAAAAAAAAGTTTCACTTCTGTCGCATGGCGTTTCACACACACTTTGTTTTAATAAGTATTAAAACTAATTGTTTCACTTTAATACATTTTCGTGAAAATCAGCTGTAATTTTAATTCATACGATTTGCAAGATACTTTCTACAATATATACTTTTTTTTTAATTTGAAATTTTTACATGTAAAACAATTCGGATGGTAAGCCAATGAACATCTGAATGAATCAGTCTTGTACACACTCTAATTAACGATTTTACTTATTTCACTCTCAAAATAATTATTACAACCATAGACGGCACATATCATGCCACCTACATAACCGGACATTTTCTTTAGGCCTATGTTGTATTTATTATTTTACTCAGGGGTGCCCACCCCCAAAACTTCATTGCTCACCCCCAACCCAATTGCCTGTCGACAAGGGCGCTCATATGATAATTTCTAGGGGGGGGGCAATTTTTTTAATTAATTTATTTTTTGTCGCTTTAACTTCTTGGGCCACATTGTATTTTATATAAATAATATAATAAGTAGCCATAAAATAATTGCGGGGAGGGTCGGAAGTGCCGGGGGGGTTTGGAATACCCCCCAAAAAAGGGTTCGGGGGTCCATCCCAGAAAATTTTTAAATGTTGAATTAATGAAAATCACATTTTACGCTATTTTAGCACTCAAAAACTAGTTAAGAAATTTGTTTACCATACTCTAAGACATGCCAATGTAAACAAGAAAATGTTACCTAAGTCGGATGTCCACCCCGGGAATTTTTTAAATATTGAACTAATGAAAATCACATTTTACGCTATTTTAGCACTAAAAAACTAGTTAGGAAATTTGTTTACCATACTCTAAGACATGCCAATGTAAACAAGAAAATGTTACCTAAGTCGGGTGTCCACTCCCGGGAAATTTTTAAATGTTGAACTAATGAAAATCATATTTTACGCTATTTTAGCACTGAAAAACTAGTTAGCAAATTTGTTTACTATACTCTAAGATATGGCAACTTAAACATGAAATTGTTACCTAAATTATAATACTTATTACTATTTATAAGAAAAGTTAAATAGCACATGGAACAGTGGACATAATAGGCCTACTCATTATGTTATGAAAAGAAAATAACTGCTATATCATATTTGACACACCAACAAATCTTGTTTAATTAAATAAATATATTTTTTAAATACAAATATAGAATTTTAGGTTTTGATTCTTGGGGGTCTGAACCCCCCTTTCCTAATCCACTGTGGATTCTGCTTCCATGTTGTCGATTTGGTAAAACTTCTGCAATTAAAATAATTGTCTTAAAAGAAAAACACCTGACGATAATAATTAATAATATACATTTTTTTCCTTGCGACCCTCCCACGGGTACGCCCATGGCTGTCGAAATTCTTCATCTTTATCTTTATAAAGAATTAAAAGAGACCTTTTGAAGTTATAGAACTTGGCCGTTTTTATTTTTAACATATAAAACTCTAATTTTGCAACAATTTTCAACCCCCGGCCAGAAAATTCATAACACGATAATATTTCCTCCCCCCAGAAATTTCAATGACGCACTCTGCGTCTTAACCCCCCCCCCCCCCCGTGGGCACCCTGTTTTACTAGAATTTATATTATATTTTCGTACACAAAACACAACAGACAAACGTTAACTATATCAGCTGACGAGTAACTGTCCATTCCTGCTCACTGGCGGCGCTAGTAGTAGCGTGTCCCGGAAAAAGACAGGGAGTGGACCAGTGATCTCAATATATAAACAGGATACACAACAGCTGTGCTTTGGAATTGCATAAATCGTGACGTTCACTTGTTGTTAAGTTGGCTACACCGTACGTATTGGTGAAGTGTGCTTCCTATGTTAAACATATATTTATGAATGTGTTTTTATTATTTTTCATGACAAAATGGTCAAATATTGCGTGGTATATGGCTGCACAGAGCTCCAGAGAAATGGAAGTGGACTTAAGTTTCACAAGTAGGTTATTTTTGTTTGGAACATTTGAGGATACTGGCCAAATCTGACTTAGCCTCAAGCGTAGCATAGCCACGAACGTTTGTCTTTTTCTTGCCTGTTTGTACAGGTTTCCATTTTCTTGGCCTGATATTCCGAAGAAGTGGGTTCAAGCAATGTGCACAGAATATTGGTCACCCACAGCGTACAGTACATTAAGCAGCAGACACTTTACACCTGATTGCTATCAGTCATAAGGACTGATGCACTTGTAAAATTACTAAAAGATGCTGTACCATCAATCTTCAATTTTCCAGGACATCTTCAAAAAATTATTGTTCCAAAAAGACAACTCGTTCGTAACATAGGCTTAACCAGGCCGACCATATAGGGGGGGAGGTTACAACATCTGGGGGGTATGGAATACCCCCCCCCAGGGAGGGTCCTCCCCCGGAAAATTTTAAAAATTAAAATGCACAATAACGAGTTTTAAGCTTCCCACGCTTTATACTCGTACTAGCTTAAAAGACCCGGCGTCGCCCGGGTTTTGTATTTTGTAATTGGAAATTAGCTTATGAAGGATTTTAAATTTTAAATTCTAGGTACTTATATAGGCATTTATAATTTGAAATAGGAAGAACGACTTATTACACTCAAACTATTCCCTCAGAAAACGCTTGATATAATTTTTTATGGCTTATTGAGGATCTAGAATTTTGCATCCCATCGCTTGTACAGTGCACAGCAAGCCTGGTAGAGGTTTAAATAAGAAGAAACAGAAATTCCTGTAACATAAAATTGTAATATCGAGGCGGGAAATTTCCCACTCTTATGTTACCATAAAACCGTTTTGGGGATGAAATTAAACAGAAAACATTATCACTTTCATACTTTTCTCTCCAAAAACCTGCGATATAATACAATAATATACACATTACCATACCTAGTTTTGTTTTCTCTATGTCCAGGGTAGAGAAAGTTATGTGATTCCATTATTTTAGTGGATTTCATTCTGTAATATTTATTTATAACATGAATTATTTTGATAACTTCTCTTAGTTGTCAAAAGTGCATTTCATTTGTTTTTTCCAAGCCCACCTGATACCATTTGGCAACAATATATTCTGTGATTTGGAATGGATAATTCTATGTAAAAAGGGATTAAGTATTTTCAAAAACATTTAATTTTTGGCATTTAGAATCAGAATTTTTCAAAATCCTTTCTTAGTGAGCACCTACATTATGCAACGAAGGTACTGTCAAAATTCCAAGTCTCTACCTGTTATAGTTTAGGCTGTACGTTGATTCCTGTCATTCAGTCAATCAGTCAGTCATTCATTCAGTCAGTCAGGACAAAGCCTTTTATATATATAGAGATAGCTTAAAAGACCCGGCGTCGCCCGGGTTTTGTATTTTGTAATTGGAAATTAGCTTATGAAGGATTTTCAATTTTAAATTCTAGGTCCTTATATAGGCATTTATAATTTGAAATAGGAAGAACGACTTATTACACTCAAACTATTCCCTCAGAAAACGCTTGATATAATTTTTTATGGCTCATAGAGGATCTAGAATTTTGCATCCCATCGCTTGTACAGTGCACAGCAAGCCTGGTAGAGGTTTAAATAAGAAGAAACAGAAATTCCTGTAACATTAAATTGTAATATCGAGGCGGGAAATTTCCCACTCTTATGTTACCATAAAGCCGTTTTGGAGATGAAATTAAACAGAAAGCATTATCACTTTCATACTTTTCTCTCCAAAAACTTGCGATATAATATAATAATATACACATTACCATACCTCGTTTTGTTTTCTCTATGTCCAGGGTAGAGAAAGTTATGTGATTCCATTATTTTAGTGGATTTCATTCTGTAATATTTATTTATAACATGAATTATTTTGATAACTTCTCTTGTTTGTCAAAAGTGCATTTCAATTGTTTTTTCCAAGCCCATCATATAAAATTTGGCAACAATATATTCTGTGATTTGGAATGGATAATTCTATGTAAAAAGGGGTTAAGTATTCTCAAAAACATTTAATTTTTGGCATTTAGAATCAGAATTTTTCAAAATCCTTTCTTAGTGAGCACCTACATTATGAAGCGAAGGTACTGTCAAAATTCCAAGTCTCTACCTGTTATAGTTTAGGCTGTACGTTGATTCCTGTCATTCAGTCAATCAGTCATTCAGTCAGTCAGGACAAAGCCTTTTATATATATAGAGATTAAGCAATTTATAAGCAGACTTAAAAAAATTGTACAATTTTCCTTTTTTTAATCAATGGGGGGGGGGTTCAAACCCCCAAAAACCCCTCGTTACGCCTCTGGTTCGTAATGTGGTTAGTAGTAGGCCTACTTTAGGTACCATGTAGGAATGTAAATTATGCAAAATGTCAGTCATGTAATCATAGTATTCTTATGCATGTAGGCCTAAATTTTTCATGCTAGTTTTTAATTGCAGAAATAAGAGGAAGCAGATGTTTTTGTATAAGACCTCGCTGAAAATTATACGAAAATGGATAAACAGACAAACAGATGATCTCCCACCATCTCCTATCAAAACAGAATTGAGAAAGAACAAAAGGCTACAGACGATTGTCTGTCGCAAGAACAAGAAGATAAATAGCATGGCTAATTAAATTTCATATTTGAATAAAAGGAACTTCTAAGTAGGCCTACTGACTTAAAGTATTTTGAAATTTTGTTTCAGTGGCTTCCCTTTGCGCTAGTCTACAGGAATTGTTAAAAAAAAAATAATGTGATTTGCATCCAGTACAGTAACGGTAAAGTTGAAGGTCACGGTTTATACATTTCCAAAGCACTTAGAACAGATTTTGTCTATTCTCTTTATATATCGAAATCAAGCATAATATCGCAAAATGAAGGCTTATTGTGAAGTTATTTTAATATTTAAAATGCGAGTGTTTACAACTGTTTACCAATGTGCATTCACGCCTGATTGAGATTAAAGAAATATTTTTACCAAACCATTACGATATGAAATTAGTTTTGTTATGTACTTAAAAAGCATCAAGTAGTTTATATTGAAACGTTTCATTCATAAAAGTGTTTTAAAAACGCCAATACATCTTCATAATCCCATTAATACACATGAGTTTGTTAGAAGGAGATACGGGATAGGAGCTAAATTATACGTTCACTTTCATGGCGGACCGCGAACCCTGCCGTCACGATTTTTCATCATGCAGTGCTACCTCCAGTATGTAATAGAGCTCAATGGAGTGGACGGTATTACTTATTGAGAGTATTTGCTCGTAGTTAAAAAAGATGGGAACTTGGGAATCGATTAGGCCTTTTCTTCTTCTTCTCATTCCTCATTCTTTCTTATTCCTTTTACTGTCGGTAAGTTATGCTAGACCATCGTTACATGATTTTCATATGTAGTTATGAAACAGAATATTGTTAAGAATATTTCATTGCATGACACAGCAGATTATAAAGGCAGAATTTAATAATTATAATACGTTAAGTTATGTAGCCTATTAAATTGGCAACGCTATTGTCACAATTTTTATTCGAGGCCGTCAATCTAACCAAGACCATCTACTAGATGGTCTTGATCTAACTTGGCTATTTAGAAATCACAGAATTTATATTTTGATATCAGATGCAATAGAAGGCTACAGTAGCCTAATATATACACATATTTATACACCAAAGTAAAATAAATAGGCCTAAAATAACGAAATAAATTAAACAGGGAAGTGGTCTTTAAATATAAAGGTTCACTAAAGATATAGTTTAACAAAGGTATAAAATTAACACAATGTACTGTAATTATCATTGCGTTACTAGGTAATTTTAATTTATTTATTGTAATTTACTCTATTTTTAAATGGCCCATAACATATTCTCGATGCTCACGGCAAATTTAATATTAATATAAAAATTAAAGAATATCTAATCCCCGCACTGCATATAAATATTCATACATTGATAACATATTACTGCAAGTCGAGTACAAAATAATGTCGTCTGTATCGGAAATATCTCACAATATTTGTTCGTTATTCCTTCCTTTTTAGTGTTATTTAGAGCCTATCTGCTGTGATTTTTCTTTCGTATTTTTGACACTTCAACATTCTAGAAGGGCCCAGTAGACAAGGAAGTACATATAGTAGCCTCGTGTCCTCTATAAAAATGTAAAATTACGAACATATTTTTCGGACTGAGAAGTTGGAGCGCCATTTAAAAGCATGAAGCCAGCAGAAGAAAACTGGAAAAACAAGTGACGAACGGCTAGCGCATACCGGCTAGTACACCCACGCTATCTGTCGGAGAAGTTTGGCGAGCTACATCCCTACTCCCTGCTAGGAGTAGCAGTAGCAAATACTCTCAATAAGTAATACCGTCCACTCTACTGTATTCCCTTTGTTCTAAATGTCCACTGGCACAGAGGTGCCATCTGTTGAGTGGGAATGGGCAGCAGTCTCAGAAGCTACTTAATGAACCTATATAGCTGCAGAAATAAATTTGTTTTTCAAAGTCCTGATGACACAGTAACTTATTTTTGTGCTTGATAATGCAGGAATTAAGTCGGGAAATAACATAATTTACACTACAGCTAAACTAACTTAATTAAATGACGATAACGATAATATTTTAAGTAAAACTTCTTTAGCGGCGGTAGGGGTAAATCGAGAGCTCAAAATCGTCACGAAATTAGAATTACGCTCAAAATCGTCATGAAATTACTGAGGTATGACGGAACGGACTGCACAGAAAACAATCAACTCAATGATTAGGCTTATCCAAAACTGAAAAAGTCCAAAAATCAAAATTAAAAAATCGAAAATCTGAAATTTTAAAAATAAAAAAGCCCAAAATAAAAAAATCAAAGATCCAACATTTAAATAATCCAAAATTTCAAAATTCAAAGAACCAAAATTAATAAGTCCAAGATTTAAAAAAATAAAAATCCAAAATTTAAAACATAAATATCCAAAATTATAAAATCTAAAATATAAAAATAAAAAATCCAAAATTAAAAATAGAAAATTATAAAATCCAAAAACTAAAAAAATTCTATGATCTAAAATGTAAAAAAATCCTAAATTAAAAAATCCAAAATTATAGAATTAAAAGATAAAAAATTTAAAAAGTCCAAAAACCCAATATTAAAAAGTCCAACAATCCAAAATTTGAAAAATCCAATAATCCAAAATTTAAAAAATAAATTAAAAAAAATTTCACTTCTGTCGCATGGCGTTTCACACACACTTTTTTTTAACAAGTTCCTACCAAAACTAATTGTTTCACTTTAATACATTTTCGTGAAAATTAGCTTTAAATTTTAATTCATAGGATTTGCAAAATATTTTGTACAGTATTTACTTTTTTTTTCTGAAAGTTTGAAATTTTTATATAAAACAATTCGGGTAAGCCAATTATTATGAACATCTGAATGAGTTAGTCTTGTACACACTCTAAATAACGATTTTACTTATTTCACTCTAAAACAACTCTTCATATTTTCATCTACACGTACCTTTACATCTCCTGAGAAGCATTTAATTTTAATATCCGTGTATACCAGGTACTGCACTCACAAGCTTGTTATAATATGTACGTAATGCTAGAACACGATACATTTTTCATAATTATGATTATTAAATTGTACTGTTAATGTATATGTGGATATTTGGTACTGTAGATCTTGTGATGAATGAAGCTCAAGGATTTAGAACTCATCAGCATATATACAATGTATATTGCTTAATGAGGTATACAAGTAGTTAGGCCTATGAATTTCATTTTTGCAAGCATTGACCAAAGAAATTCAAGTACTGATGAAAACAGTAAAGCAGGATAATGGAAAGCAGGCAGGATGTTGAGAAATAATACAGTACATATTTACAATATTTAGGCCTACACAAGGATAATTATATTTATAATGCTGTATTTACAGAAATGTACAATACTAGTAGAAGCCCTTGGCTTCGCCCAAAATAATTAATTTAAAAATTAAGAGTATAATAACTATTAAAGCATTATATTTATTAACACATGCACGCCATAAACTAAGCCATTAATAATTAACGAAACAGCTAAAATTCCGGCTTCAGAGTACATTCCGCGGTTAGAAAGCGCCGCCTGAAAAAACGATCTCAGATTCGATTATGCAGTTCCACAGCTAACTGTGAACACGCAATACGTATTGTTTCTCAATTGTTTGTTGACAGATGAATATGCTGTGAATTTTATTTGATCAATTCAGTGTAATTTTAAGAAATTATATGTTTCAAGGGAAGGAATGGTTTGTTTGCATTTTTATTATCAGCGATATTTCAAAATATAAGATTTGAGATTTGAACTTTTCTTGGCTAATATTACATAAGAGTTCTTCACAGGCTGACAGCCGAGTCAAGGGTTTGATAAACTCCGAGCTTTCGGACTCCATATCTCTGAGTCCTTCTTCTGGGAAAGTGATGTGCATCACAAATTCTGTAGCACTTGTACATCCGTTCTGTCCCTTCTTTCTTAAAGACATCGTCCAGATCTGCCCTCTTCGACTTATGAATCCATTGACGACATCTTCAAACAAAATGTGAACATAAAACATTAATATAATGGACATATCAGCTAATATCCGTTTTAGTTTTAGGCATACGTACAGAATGTCAGTACTTACTCATTTTTATCTTTCGGGAAGCGAAACAGAGATCTGGAATTCTTCTGCCACTTATAATTATTACAGCCATAGACGGCACATATTATGCCACCTACATAACCGGACATTTTCTTTAGGCCTATGCTGTATTTATTATTTTACTAGAATTTATATTACATTTTCGTTCACAAAACACAATAGACAAACGTTAACTATATCAGCTGACGAGTGACTGCCCATTCCTGCTCACTGGCGGCGCTAGTAGTAGCGTGTCCCGGAAGTAGACAGGGAGTGGACGGTATTACTATTGAGAGTATTTGGCAGTAGCGTCGTTAAAGAACAAGCAGCCTTGTGATAGATATCATATTCTGATGTGTACAAAAACGACGAAGTCGCTGATTGAGTACAGTGAAGAGTAGTTCCATGCTTAACAATCACATGCACACATGTGCGCATTCCTTTCTTTATTAAAGAACAACGAGCAACAACAACAACATTGCGAGGTCCCCTCAAACAAATACTCTCAATAAGAATACCGCCCACTCTACTCTATTCCCTTTGTTCAAACTGTCCACTAGCACAGAGGTGCCATCTGTTGAGTGGGAATGGGCAGCAGTCTCAGAAGCTACTTAATGAACCTATATAGCTGCAGAAATAAATTTGTTTTTCAAAGTCCTGATGACACAGTAACTTATTTTTGTGCTTGATTATGCAGGAATTAGGTCGGGAAATAACACAATTTACACTACCGCTAAACTAACTTAATTAAATGACGATAACGCTAATTTTTTAAGTATAACTTCTTTAGCCGCGGTAGGGGTAAATCGAGAGCATGTGTAACGCTCAAAATCGTCACGAAATTAGTGAGGGTGACGGAACGGACTGCACAAAAAACAATCAACTCAATGATTAGGCTTATCCAAAACTGAAAAAGCCCAAAAATTAAAAATTAAAAAAATCCAAAATTTAAAAAGTTAAAAAATCCAAAATTAAAATATACAAAAAATTAAAGATCCAACATTTAAATAATCTAAAATTTCAAAATCAAAAAATTCAAAGAACCAAAATTAATAAGTCCAAAATTTAAAAAATTAAAAATTAAAAAATCTTAATATCCAAAATTTAAAACATAAATATCCAAAATTATAAAATTCTAAAATATAAAAATAAAAAAATCCAGAATAAAAAATAAAAAATAAAAAAATACAAAACTAAAAAAATTCAATGATCTAAAATGTAAAAAAATGTAAAAATCCAAAATTAAAGAATAAAAAGGTCAGAAATTTAAAAAATCCAAAACCTAAAAAGTCCAAAAACCCAATATTAAAGAGTCGACCAATCCAAAATTTGAAAAATCCAATAATCCAAAATTGAAGAAATAAAAAAAAAAAAGTTTCACTTCTGTCGCATGGCGTTTCACACACACTTTGTTTTAATAAGTATTAAAACTAATTGTTTCACTTTAATACATTTTCGTGAAAATCAGCTGTAATTTTAATTCATACGATTTGCAAGATACTTTCTACAATATATACTTTTTTTTTAATTTATAATTTTTACATGTAAAACAATTCGGATGGTAAGCCAATGAACATCTGAATGAATCAGTCTTGTACACACTCTAATTAACGATTTTACTTATTTCACTCTCAAAATAATTATTACAACCATAGACGGCACATATCATGCCACCTACATAACCGGACATTTTCTTTAGGCCTATGTTGTATTTATTATTTTACTCAGGGGTGCCCACCCCCAAAACTTCATTGCTCACCCCCAACCCAATTGCCTGTCGACAAGGGCGCTCATATGATAATTTCTAGGGGGGGGCAATTTTTTTAATTAATTTATTTTTTGTCGCTTTAACTTCTTGGGCCACATTGTATTTTATATAAATAATATAATAAGTAGCCATAAAATAATTGCGGGGAGGGTCGGAAGTGCCGGGGGGGTTTGGAATACCCCCCAGAAAAGGGTTCGGGGGTCCATCCCAGAAAATTTTTAAATGTTGAATTAATGAAAATCACATTTTACGCTATTTTAGCACTCAAAAACTAGTTAAGAAATTTGTTTACCATACTCTAAGACATGCCAATGTAAACAAGAAAATGTTACCTAAGTCGGATGTCCACCCCGGGAATTTTTTAAATATTGAACTAATGAAAATCACATTTTACGCTATTTTAGCACTAAAAAACTAGTTAGGAAATTTGTTTACCATACTCTAAGACATGCCAATGTAAACAAGAAAATGTTACCTAAGTCGGGTGTCCACTCCCGGGAAATTTTTAAATGTTGAACTAATGAAAATCATATTTTACGCTATTTTAGCACTGAAAAACTAGTTAGCAAATTTGTTTACTATACTCTAAGATATGGCAACTTAAACATGAAATTGTTACCTAAATTATAATACTTATTACTATTTATAAGAAAAGTTAAATAGCACATGGAACAGTGGACATAATAGGCCTACTCATTATGTTATGAAAAGAAAATAACTGCTATATCATATTTGACACACCAACAAATCTTGTTTAATTAAATAAATATATTTTTTAAATACAAATATAGAATTTTAGGTTTTGATTCTTGGGGGTCTGAACCCCCCTTTCCTAATCCACTGTGGATTCTGCTTCCATGTTGTCGATTTGGTAAAACTTCTGCAATTAAAATAATTGTCTTAAAAGAAAAACACCTGACGATAATAATTAATAATATACATTTTTTTCCTTGCGACCCTCCCACGGGTACGCCCATGGCTGTCGAAATTCTTCATCTTTATCTTTATAAAGAATTAAAAGAGACCTTTTGAAGTTATAGAACTTGGCCGTTTTTATTTTTAACATATAAAACTCTAATTTTGCAACAATTTTCAACCCCCGGCCAGAAAATTCATAACACGATAATATTTCCTCCCCCCAGAAATTTCAATGACGCACTCTGCGTCTTAACCCCCCCCCCCCGTGGGCACCCTGTTTTACTAGAATTTATATTATATTTTCGTACACAAAACACAACAGACAAACGTTAACTATATCAGCTGACGAGTAACTGTCCATTCCTGCTCACTGGCGGCGCTAGTAGTAGCGTGTCCCGGAAAAAGACAGGGAGTGGACCAGTGATCTCAATATATAAACAGGATACACAACAGCTGTGCTTTGGAATTGCATAAATCGTGACGTTCACTTGTTGTTAAGTTGGCTACACCGTACGTATTGGTGAAGTGTGCTTCCTATGTTAAACATATATTTATGAATGTGTTTTTATTATTTTTCATGACAAAATGGTCAAATATTGCGTGGTATATGGCTGCACAGAGCTCCAGAGAAATGGAAGTGGACTTAAGTTTCACAAGTAGGTTATTTTTGTTTGGAACATTTGAGGATACTGGCCAAATCTGACTTAGCCTCAAGCGTAGCATAGCCACGAACGTTTGTCTTTTTCTTGCCTGTTTGTACAGGTTTCCATTTTCTTGGCCTGATATTCCGAAGAAGTGGGTTCAAGCAATGTGCACAGAATATTGGTCACCCACAGCGTACAGTACATTAAGCAGCAGACACTTTACACCTGATTGCTATCAGTCATAAGGACTGATGCACTTGTAAAATTACTAAAAGATGCTGTACCATCAATCTTCAATTTTCCAGGACATCTTCAAAAAATTATTGTTCCAAAAAGACAACTCGTTCGTAACATAGGCTTAACCAGGCCGACCATATAGGGGGGGAGGTTACAACATCTGGGGGGTATGGAATACCCCCCCCCCCAGGGAGGGTCCTCCCCCGGAAAATTTTAAAAATTAAAATGCACAATAACGAGTTTTAAGCTTCCCACGCTTTATACTCGTACTAGCTTAAAAGACCCGGCGTCGCCCGGGTTTTGTATTTTGTAATTGGAAATTAGCTTATGAAGGATTTTAAATTTTAAATTCTAGGTCCTTATATAGGCATTTATAATTTGAAATAGGAAGAACGACTTATTACACTCAAACTATTCCCTCAGAAAACGCTTGATATAATTTTTTATGGCTTATTGAGGATCTAGAATTTTGCATCCCATCGCTTGTACAGTGCACAGCAAGCCTGGTAGAGGTTTAAATAAGAAGAAACAGAAATTCCTGTAACATAAAATTGTAATATCGAGGCGGGAAATTTCCCACTCTTATGTTACCATAAAACCGTTTTGGGGATGAAATTAAACAGAAAACATTATCACTTTCATACTTTTCTCTCCAAAAACCTGCGATATAATACAATAATATACACATTACCATACCTAGTTTTGTTTTCTCTATGTCCAGGGTAGAGAAAGTTATGTGATTCCATTATTTTAGTGGATTTCATTCTGTAATATTTATTTATAACATGAATTATTTTGATAACTTCTCTTAGTTGTCAAAAGTGCATTTCATTTGTTTTTTCCAAGCCCACCTGATACCATTTGGCAACAATATATTCTGTGATTTGGAATGGATAATTCTATGTAAAAAGGGATTAAGTATTTTCAAAAACATTTAATTTTTGGCATTTAGAATCAGAATTTTTCAAAATCCTTTCTTAGTGAGCACCTACATTATGCAACGAAGGTACTGTCAAAATTCCAAGTCTCTACCTGTTATAGTTTAGGCTGTACGTTGATTCCTGTCATTCAGTCAATCAGTCAGTCATTCATTCAGTCAGTCAGGACAAAGCCTTTTATATATATAGAGATAGCTTAAAAGACCCGGCGTCGCCCGGGTTTTGTATTTTGTAATTGGAAATTAGCTTATGAAGGATTTTCAATTTTAAATTCTAGGTCCTTATATAGGCATTTATAATTTGAAATAGGAAGAACGACTTATTACACTCAAACTATTCCCTCAGAAAACGCTTGATATAATTTTTTATGGCTCATAGAGGATCTAGAATTTTGCATCCCATCGCTTGTACAGTGCACAGCAAGCCTGGTAGAGGTTTAAATAAGAAGAAACAGAAATTCCTGTAACATTAAATTGTAATATCGAGGCGGGAAATTTCCCACTCTTATGTTACCATAAAGCCGTTTTGGAGATGAAATTAAACAGAAAGCATTATCACTTTCATACTTTTCTCTCCAAAAACTTGCGATATAATATAATAATATACACATTACCATACCTCGTTTTGTTTTCTCTATGTCCAGGGTAGAGAAAGTTATGTGATTCCATTATTTTAGTGGATTTCATTCTGTAATATTTATTTATAACATGAATTATTTTGATAACTTCTCTTGTTTGTCAAAAGTGCATTTCAATTGTTTTTTCCAAGCCCATCATATAAAATTTGGCAACAATATATTCTGTGATTTGGAATGGATAATTCTATGTAAAAAGGGGTTAAGTATTCTCAAAAACATTTAATTTTTGGCATTTAGAATCAGAATTTTTCAAAATCCTTTCTTAGTGAGCACCTACATTATGAAGCGAAGGTACTGTCAAAATTCCAAGTCTCTACCTGTTATAGTTTAGGCTGTACGTTGATTCCTGTCATTCAGTCAATCAGTCATTCAGTCAGTCAGGACAAAGCCTTTTATATATATAGAGATTAAGCAATTTATAAGCAGACTTAAAAAAATTGTACAATTTTCCTTTTTTTAATCAATGGGGGGGGGGGGTTCAAACCCCCAAAAACCCCTCGTTACGCCTCTGGTTCGTAATGTGGTTAGTAGTAGGCCTACTTTAGGTACCATGTAGGAATGTAAATTATGCAAAATGTCAGTCATGTAATCATAGTATTCTTATGCATGTAGGCCTAAATTTTTCATGCTAGTTTTTAATTGCAGAAATAAGAGGAAGCAGATGTTTTTGTATAAGACCTCGCTGAAAATTATACGAAAATGGATAAACAGACAAACAGATGATCTCCCACCATCTCCTATCAAAACAGAATTGAGAAAGAACAAAAGGCTACAGACGATTGTCTGTCGCAAGAACAAGAAGATAAATAGCATGGCTAATTAAATTTCATATTTGAATAAAAGGAACTTCTAAGTAGGCCTACTGACTTAAAGTATTTTGAAATTTTGTTTCAGTGGCTTCCCTTTGCGCTAGTCTACAGGAATTGTTAAAAAAAAAATAATGTGATTTGCATCCAGTACAGTAACGGTAAAGTTGAAGGTCACGGTTTATACATTTCCAAAGCACTTAGAACAGATTTTGTCTATTCTCTTTATATATCGAAATCAAGCATAATATCGCAAAATGAAGGCTTATTGTGAAGTTATTTTAATATTTAAAATGCGAGTGTTTACAACTGTTTACCAATGTGCATTCACGCCTGATTGAGATTAAAGAAATATTTTTACCAAACCATTACGATATGAAATTAGTTTTGTTATGTACTTAAAAAGCATCAAGTAGTTTATATTGAAACGTTTCATTCATAAAAGTGTTTTAAAAACGCCAATACATCTTCATAATCCCATTAATACACATGAGTTTGTTAGAAGGAGATACGGGATAGGAGCTAAATTATACGTTCACTTTCATGGCGGACCGCGAACCCTGCCGTCACGATTTTTCATCATGCAGTGCTACCTCCAGTATGTAATAGAGCTCAATGGAGTGGACGGTATTACTTATTGAGAGTATTTGCTCGTAGTTAAAAAAGATGGGAACTTGGGAATCGATTAGGCCTTTTCTTCTTCTTCTCATTCCTCATTCTTTCTTATTCCTTTTACTGTCGGTAAGTTATGCTAGACCATCGTTACATGATTTTCATATGTAGTTATGAAACAGAATATTGTTAAGAATATTTCATTGCATGACACAGCAGATTATAAAGGCAGAATTTAATAATTATAATACGTTAAGTTATGTAGCCTATTAAATTGGCAACGCTATTGTCACAATTTTTATTCGAGGCCGTCAATCTAACCAATACCATCTACTAGATGGTCTTGATCTAACTTGGCTATTTAGAAATCACAGAATTTATATTTTGATATCAGATGCAATAGAAGGCTACAGTAGCCTAATATATACACATATTTATACACCAAAGTAAAATAAATAGGCCTAAAATAACGAAATAAATTAAACAGGGAAGTGGTCTTTAAATATAAAGGTTCACTAAAGATATAGTTTAACAAAGGTATAAAATTAACACAATGTACTGTAATTATCATTGCGTTACTAGGTAATTTTAATTTATTTATTGTAATTTACTCTATTTTTAAATGGCCCATAACATATTCTCGATGCTCACGGCAAATTTAATATTAATATAAAAATTAAAGAATATCTAATCCCCGCACTGCATATAAATATTCATACATTGATAACATATTACTGCAAGTCGAGTACAAAATAATGTCGTCTGTATCGGAAATATCTCACAATATTTGTTCGTTATTCCTTCCTTTTTAGTGTTATTTAGAGCCTATCTGCTGTGATTTTTCTTTCGTATTTTTGACACTTCAACATTCTAGAAGGGCCCAGTAGACAAGGAAGTACATATAGTAGCCTCGTGTCCTCTATAAAAATGTAAAATTACGAACATATTTTTCGGACTGAGAAGTTGGAGCGCCATTTAAAAGCATGAAGCCAGCAGAAGAAAACTGGAAAAACAAGTGACGAACGGCTAGCGCATACCGGCTAGTACACCCACGCTATCTGTCGGAGAAGTTTGGCGAGCTACATCCCTACTCCCTGCTAGGAGTAGCAGTAGCAAATACTCTCAATAAGTAATACCGTCCACTCTACTGTATTCCCTTTGTTCTAAATGTCCACTGGCACAGAGGTGCCATCTGTTGAGTGGGAATGGGCAGCAGTCTCAGAAGCTACTTAATGAACCTATATAGCTGCAGAAATAAATTTGTTTTTCAAAGTCCTGATGACACAGTAACTTATTTTTGTGCTTGATAATGCAGGAATTAAGTCGGGAAATAACATAATTTACACTACAGCTAAACTAACTTAATTAAATGACGATAACGATAATATTTTAAGTAAAACTTCTTTAGCGGCGGTAGGGGTAAATCGAGAGCTCAAAATCGTCACGAAATTAGAATTACGCTCAAAATCGTCATGAAATTACTGAGGTATGACGGAACGGACTGCACAGAAAACAATCAACTCAATGATTAGGCTTATCCAAAACTGAAAAAGTCCAAAAATCAAAATTAAAAAATCGAAAATCTGAAATTTTAAAAATAAAAAAGCCCAAAATAAAAAAATCAAAGATCCAACATTTAAATAATCCAAAATTTCAAAATTCAAAGAACCAAAATTAATAAGTCCAAGATTTAAAAAAATAAAAATCCAAAATTTAAAACATAAATATCCAAAATTATAAAATCTAAAATATAAAAATAAAAAATCCAAAATTAAAAATAGAAAATTATAAAATCCAAAAACTAAAAAAATTCTATGATCTAAAATGTAAAAAAATCCTAAATTAAAAAATCCAAAATTATAGAATTAAAAGATAAAAAATTTAAAAAGTCCAAAAACCCAATATTAAAAAGTCCAACAATCCAAAATTTGAAAAATCCAATAATCCAAAATTTAAAAAATAAATTAAAAAAAATTTCACTTCTGTCGCATGGCGTTTCACACACACTTTTTTTTAACAAGTTCCTACCAAAACTAATTGTTTCACTTTAATACATTTTCGTGAAAATTAGCTTTAAATTTTAATTCATAGGATTTGCAAAATATTTTGTACAGTATTTACTTTTTTTTTCTGAAAGTTTGAAATTTTTATATAAAACAATTCGGGTAAGCCAATTATTATGAACATCTGAATGAGTTAGTCTTGTACACACTCTAAATAACGATTTTACTTATTTCACTCTAAAACAACTCTTCATATTTTCATCTACACGTACCTTTACATCTCCTGAGAAGCATTTAATTTTAATATCCGTGTATACCAGGTACTGCACTCACAAGCTTGTTATAATATGTACGTAATGCTAGAACACGATACATTTTTCATAATTATGATTATTAAATTGTACTGTTAATGTATATGTGGATATTTGGTACTGTAGATCTTGTGATGAATGAAGCTCAAGGATTTAGAACTCATCAGCATATATACAATGTATATTGCTTAATGAGGTATACAAGTAGTTAGGCCTATGAATTTCATTTTTGCAAGCATTGACCAAAGAAATTCAAGTACTGATGAAAACAGTAAAGCAGGATAATGGAAAGCAGGCAGGATGTTGAGAAATAATACAGTACATATTTACAATATTTAGGCCTACACAAGGATAATTATATTTATAATGCTGTATTTACAGAAATGTACAATACTAGTAGAAGCCCTTGGCTTCGCCCAAAATAATTAATTTAAAAATTAAGAGTATAATAACTATTAAAGCATTATATTTATTAACACATGCACGCCATAAACTAAGCCATTAATAATTAACGAAACAGCTAAAATTCCGGCTTCAGAGTACATTCCGCGGTTAGAAAGCGCCGCCTGAAAAAACGATCTCAGATTCGATTATGCAGTTCCACAGCTAACTGTGAACACGCAATACGTATTGTTTCTCAATTGTTTGTTGACAGATGAAAATGCTGTGAATTTTATTTGATCAATTCAGTGTAATTTTAAGAAATTATATGTTTCAAGGGAAGGAATGGTTTGTTTGCATTTTTATTATCAGCGATATTTCAAAATATAAGATTTGAGATTTGAACTTTTCTCGGTTAATATTACATAAGAGTTCTTCACAGGCTGACAGCCGAGTCAAGGGTTTGATAAACTCCGAGCTTTCGGACTCCATATCTCTGAGTCCTTCTTCTGGGAAAGTGATGTGCATCACAAATTCTGTAGCACTTGTACATCCGTTCTGTCCCTTCTTTCTTAAAGACATCGTCCAGATCTGCCCTCTTCGACTTATGAATCCATTGACGACATCTTCAAACAAAATGTGAACATAAAACATTAATATAATGGACATATCAGCTAATATCCGTTTTAGTTTTAGGCATACGTACAGAATGTCAGTACTTACTCATTTTTATCTTTCGGGAAGCGAAACAGAGATCTGGAATTCTTCTGCCACTTATAATTATTACAGCCATAGACGGCACATATTATGCCACCTACATAACCGGACATTTTCTTTAGGCCTATGCTGTATTTATTATTTTACTAGAATTTATATTACATTTTCGTTCACAAAACACAATAGACAAACGTTAACTATATCAGCTGACGAGTGACTGCCCATTCCTGCTCACTGGCGGCGCTAGTAGTAGCGTGTCCCGGAAGTAGACAGGGAGTGGACGGTATTACTATTGAGAGTATTTGGCAGTAGCGTCGTTAAAGAACAAGCAGCCTTGTGATAGATATCATATTCTGATGTGTACAAAAACGACGAAGTCGCTGATTGAGTACAGTGAAGAGTAGTTCCATGCTTAACAATCACATGCACACATGTGCGCATTCCTTTCTTTATTAAAGAACAACGAGCAACAACAACAACATTGCGAGGTCCCCTCAAACAAATACTCTCAATAAGAATACCGCCCACTCTACTCTATTCCCTTTGTTCAAACTGTCCACTAGCACAGAGGTGCCATCTGTTGAGTGGGAATGGACAGCAGTCTCAGAAGCTACTTAATGAACCTATATAGCTGCAGAAATAAATTTGTTTTTCAAAGTCCTGATGACACAGTAACTTATTTTTGTGCTTGATTATGCAGGAATTAGGTCGGGAAATAACACAATTTACACTACCGCTAAACTAACTTAATTAAATGACGATAACGCTAATTTTTTAAGTATAACTTCTTTAGCCGCGGTAGGGGTAAATCGAGAGCATGTGTAACGCTCAAAATCGTCACGAAATTAGTGAGGGTGACGGAACGGACTGCACAAAAAACAATCAACTCAATGATTAGGCTTATCCAAAACTGAAAAAGCCCAAAAATTAAAAATTAAAAAATCCAAAATTTAAAAAGTTAAAAAATACAAAATTAAAATATACAAAAAATAAAAAATCAAAGATCCAACATTTAAATAATCTAAAATTTCAAAATCAAAAAATTCAAAGAACCAATATTAATAAGTCGAAAATTTAAAAAATAAAAAATTTAAAAATCTTAATATCCAAAATTTAAAACATAAATATCCAAAATTATAAAATTCCAAAATATAAAAATAAAAAAATCCAAAATAAAAAAATTCAAAACAAAAAAATTCAATGATCTAAAATGCAAAGAATGTAAAAATCCAAAATTAAAGAATAAAAAGGTCAGAAATAAATCCAAAATCTAAAAAGTCCAAAAACCCAATATTAAAAAGTCCAACAATCCAAAATTTGAAAAATCAAATAATCCAAAATTGAAAAAAAAAAAAGTTTTTACTTCTGCCGCATGGCGTTCCACACACACTTTGTTTTAATAAGTATTAAAACTAAATTGTTTCACTTTAATACATTTTCGTGAAAATCAGCTTTAAATTTTAATTCATACGATTTGCAAGATACTTTGTACAATATATACTTTTTTTTAATTTGAAATTTTTACATGTAAAACAATTCGGATGGTAAGCCAATGAACATCTGAATGAATCAGTCTTGTACACACTCTAATTAACGATTTTACTTATTTCACTCTCAAAATAATTATTACAACCATAGACGGCACATATCATGCCACCTACATAACCGGACATTTTCTTTAGGCCTATGTTGTATTTATTATTTTACTCAGGGGTGCCCACCCCCAAAACTTCATTGCTCACCCAACAAACTTCATTGCTTACCCCCAACCCAATTGCCTGTCGACAAGGGCGCCCATATGATAATTTCTAGGGGGGCAATTTTTTTCATTAATTTATTTTTTGTCGCTTTAACTTCTTGGGCCACATTGTATTTTATATTAATAATATAATAAGTAGCCAGAAAATAATTGCGGGGAGGGTCGGAAGTGCCGGGGGGGTTTGGAATACCCCCCAAAAAAGGGGTCGGGGGTCCATCCCAGAAAATTTTTAAATGTTGAATTAATGAAAATCACATTTTACGCTATTTTAGCACTCAAAAACTAGTTAAGAAATTTGTTTACCATACTCTAAGACATGCCAATGTAAACAAGAAAATGTTACCTAAGTCGGATGTCCACCCCGAAAAATTTTTAAATATTGAACTAATGAAAATAACATTTTACGCTATTTTAGCACTGAAAACTAGTTATGAAATTTGTTTACCATACTCTAAGACATTTCAATGTACATAAGAAATCATTACCTAGGTGGGGGGTCCAGCCCCGGAAATTTTTAATATATTGAATCAATGAAAATCACATTTTACGCTATTTTAGCACTAAAAAACTAGTTAGGAAATTTGTTTACCATACTCTAAGACATGCCAATGTAAACAAGAAAATGTTACCTAAGTCGGGTGCCCACCCCCGGGAAATTTTTAAATGTTGAACTTGTTTACGCTATTTTAGCACTGAAAAACTAGTTACCAAATTTGTTTACTATACTCTAAGACATGGCAACTTAAACATGAAATTGTTACCTAAATTATAATACTTATTACTATTTATAAGAAAAGTTAAATAGCACATGGAACAGTGGACATAATAGGCCTACTCATTATGTTATGAAAAGAAAATAACTGCTATATCATATTTGACACACCAACAAATCTTGTTTAATTAAATAAGTATATTTTTTAAATACAAGGTTTTTAGGTTTTGACTCTTGGGGGTCTGAACCCCCCTTTCCTAATCCACTGTGGATTCTGCTTCCATGTTGTTGATTTGGTAAAACTTCTGCAATTAAAATAATTGTCTTACAAGAAAAACTCCTGACGATAATTATTAATAATATACATTTTTTTTCCTTGCGCCCCTCCCCCGGGTACGCCCATGGCTGTCGAAATTCTTCATCTTTATCTTTATAAAGAATTAAAAGAGACCTTTTGAAGTTATAGAACTTGGCCGTTTTTATTTTTAACATATAAAACTCTAATTTTGCAACAATTTCCAACCCCCGGCCAGAAAATTCATAACACGATAATATCCCCCCCCCAGAAATTTCAATGACGCAGTCTGCGTCTTACCCCCCCCCCCCCGTGGGCACCCTGTTTTACTAGAATTTATATTATATTTTCGTACACAAAACACAACAGACAAACGTTAACTATTTCAGCTGACGAGTAACTGCCCATTCCTGCTCACTGGAGGCGCTAGTAGTAGCGTGTCCCGGAAAAAGACAGGGAGTGGACGGTATTACTTATTGAGAGTATTTGCCTCAAATTAACGTGCCGTTCAAAAGTAGAGATGGGAACCTGTTACTTTTTTTGGAACAGTTACGTTACTGTTACAGTTACAAGAAAGTAACTGTTATTTATAACCGTTACCTGTTACTTTTTTTTATATTACGTAGTTAATCGCCAGATACTTCCCACTTGTAGGGGAATGCCCTTTTATCTCCCCCCCCCCCGGTTGGGGCCGTAGCCAAGGCTGGGGCTCTAGGTAGGGACCCTCGAAATAAAATAACAGTTGTAAAATTAAGCTTTCAATTAGGGATGAGCATCGATAGTTAAAATATCGAGGTTAAAATCGGAGATAACCATCGATATGATGATAATATCGACCTGAAAACATCGATATGACGATAATATCGACCTGAAATTATCGATGTATTTAGACAAAAAAAAATGTGTAATTTTAGTCCACCTCTCTACTTTAAGTGATATTTTTATTTTAAAAGCACGGAAAACGACCAAATTTGATGTTATATTATCCTTTAAAACCTATAGATTCCATTTATAAGCACCATATATTTGTTCAAAGGTCCTAAATATAAGTAAAAACGTGAAGAAGTAGGGACAAAATTAACCTAAAATGGCGCTGGGAACTGCTGTCAAAACACGAATCTCCATGCGCTGGCCGATGTTCTGTTTTCATGCAATCGGTCACGTGCTGATAATCCAATACTGGAAACCTAACGGTAAAAACCCGGTCTCAATGGCTCAGTCGGTATCGAGGCCGAGGTACCTACTTCATATCTACCCCAGATTTGACCCCAAGCCCCAGGACCCCCTTCCTGCTTTCCACCAGACCCCTTCAACCGAGGACGGTAATTTTGCATTAGCCCCGGATCCCTTTCTTGTTTTTCCCCCAAGCCTCACCAGGGGCTGCGCCCCTGGACCCCCTTCCAAGCTTCAATCAGACCCCCTTCACACCGGGAGCTTGGAGTGCGGTACTTATCATAAACTAACAGGGGAACCTAACCATATAACTCAAATGGAAAGCATGAGAATATAGAACTATTGGTAGCACTGGAGAAGCCTTTGGGAAAATGGCCGCCGGCCAATGGGAGTGTTGGTTCCCAACCGAGGGCCCGCATAACGATTGCAGCACGGCGCGTGGAATTCTAGTAGAGTCGTGGACCATACCCTTTAAAAATTCCATGGTATCAGAAAATTAGGCAAAATTCACAAACCAACAGAAATATTTCCATGAAAACTATCGTTGTAAAAAATCATTCTTTTGGGAAATTAAGCTCCTGTAATTTAAATTATATCGTAGAACCAAGGTAGCCCATTATTTTTTTTTTTGTTACAAAAACATCGATGTCGGGGACAAACATCGATGTAGCAAAAACATCGGTTATTTCCCATGGATGTAAAAAAAACATCGATTATCGACATGAAAATAAACTGTTTGGAATTTTCCTGTGGTTTACAGCCTAATGATATAAGTGTATCAAATTTCAAGTTTCTAGCTCATCTGGAAGTGGGCAAACATTAATGTCAGTGAACGTGCCCTTTTTCGGGGGTTATAGGGCTAAAACTTAAAAAAATACTTTTTTTGGAATTTTTCTATGGTTTACAGCCCAAAAGCTATATGTGTAGGGCTACCAAATTTCAAGTTTCTAACTCTTCTGGAAGTGAGCAAACATTAATGTCAGTGAGCGAGCTCTTTTTCGGGAGTTTTTAAAGCTAAAAATTAAAAAAAAATACATTTTGGAATTTTCCTGTGGTTTTATAGCCTAATAGATTTATGTGTACCAAAATTCAAGTTTCTAGCTCATCTCGAAGTGAGCAAATATTAATGTCAGTGAGCGAGCTCTTTTTCGGGGGGTTTCAGGGCTAAAAATTAAAAAAAAAAATACTTTCTGGAATTCTCCTGTGGTTTACAGCCTAAAAGCTATATGTGTGCCCAATTTAAAGTTTCTAGCTCATCCGGAAGTAGGCAAACATTAATGTCAGTGAGCGAGCCCTTTTTCGGGAGTTTTTAGAGCTAAAGACTTAAAAAAAATACATTTTGGAATTTTCCTGTGGTTTTATAGCCTAATAAATATATGTGTACCAAAATTCAAGTTTCTAGCTCATCTCGAAGTGAGCAAACATTAATGTCAGTGAGCGAGCTCTTTTTCGGGGGGTTTTAGGGCTAAAAAATTTAAAAAATACTTTTTGGAACTCTCCTGTGGTTTACAGCCTAAAAGCTATATGTGTGCCAAATTTAAAGTTTCTAGCTCATCCGGAAGTGGGCAAACATTAATGTCAGTGAGCGAGCCCCTTTTCGAGGGTTATAGGGCTACAATTAAAAAAAAAATACTTTTTTTAAATTTTCCTGTGGTTTACAGCCTAAAAGCTATATGTGTACCAAATTTCAAGTTTCTAGCTCATCTGGAAGTGAGCAAACATCAATGTCAATGAGTGAGTGAGTCAGCCGTGTGGCTTTATATTATAGGGATTTTATTAGTATGAGTAAAATTATCAATATTATTATTTCGAATCCATATATATATCCATATTGTAAGTTTAAATTATCCAATAAAGGCAATATCGTATTTTAATACGTTTTTAAGTGGCATGAAAAGCTTATAATTACGATAATTGCATGTTTTTTTAATTTATTTTTTTTATTTTTTATTATTATGTTTTTATTTTATTTTTTCAAATATTGTAAATAACAGATGTAACAGAACAAGGCCAAAGTCACGGATAAAACACTTGTAACAGAAATATTAGAAGTAACTGTAACGGGTCAAAGTAACTGTAACTGGTCAGAGTAACTGTAACGGGTGAGAGTATCTGTCACTGCCGCTGTCACTGTAACTGCCCCTGTCACTGTAACTGCCGCTGTCACTGTAACTGCCCCTGTCACTGTAACTGCTGCTGTCACTGTTACAGCCGCTGTCACTGTCACTGCCGCTGTCACTGTAACTGGCGAGAATAACTGTCACTGTCAAAGTAGCTGTAACGGGTGAGAGTAATTGTAACGGGTCAGAGTTACTGTAACGGGTGAAAATAATGGTAACGGGTGTAACTCTCGTCACGTTACGACCAGTTACATTCGCTCGATACTGACATTTTATCAATACAACTAAAAAATAAATTAAAAAATAATAATAAATAAGTAAATAAATAAATAAAATAAAAACCAAAACCAAAAATAAATGTATTTAAATAAATCCTGAGAAAAAGGAGAGTTGCTGAGAAATTTGGAAAAACCATACAGAATTCCTGGGATCGATACCATGTCATGACTTTCGAAAAAATTATTTTATATCTTTGCGTTTCATGCCTCCCTAAGTACGAAACCACCGCCCGTTAATTTTTTTGTTTTGTATATTTATATATATCTTTACATGCTAACGGTCGTAATTTTGAAGATATTTGAACCAAATTTTATTATGTTATTTCTAGGCCCAATAGTTCGGACAAGTTCGTTAATGAGCAAAATTGGCCCAAGGGGAGGGGGGTTGAAATTTTGAAATATTTATATCTCGGCCCCTATGAAGTATAGAGAGAAACTTTGTTTGAATAAATTAGAGTACTTCCTATGGAGTTCACAGTGACACCAACGATTCGGGGGTTTTGGAGGTAAGAGTGGGGTGGGGGATGGAAATTCGAAATTTTTGAAACCACGTCTTATGGGGTATCGTTGAAAAGCTCTTGATGAGTACTCTGCAAATCAATAACTAGTTTCTCGGTAGCTCATATAAAGCGAGATTTGAGTGTTTGAAAATGTGCTCTTTCCTTTTTTTGGCAGTTATTATTGTGGGTTTGTCGTGTTTCCCCCCTTTTTTTTAACAAAAATCCCGGGGGAGGACCCCGGACCCCCATTTTTGGGATATTCCATACACCCCAATAACAGCAAACTTTCGTCTGTGTCGGCCCCTTCTTTCAGTATTTTCTGATTCCGCCTTTGGTTGAGACGAAAATTAGATATCCTAGGAGGAGCTTTGGTAACCGTTACTTTTGATTTTTTGTAACAGGTCGTTACCGTTACATACATGTAACAGTTACAAAGTAACAGTTACAAGAAATATTCCCCATCTCTATTCAAAAGAGTTCGTTCATGAACGACCCATCACTTCAATAACATGGCTTCTGCTTCCAGTACCAGTGCCAGAAGTTTATTTGTAGATTCAAAATTGAGGCTTGCAGATCGAGTTCAAGTTAATGTAAATAATATTGCATCTGTAGCTAGGCAGATCCAACGAGGGGCAAGATCAAATGAAGTATGGGTATTATCCTGCATTGCTATTGGGGAGAATGAACGATATAAACATGGACAGTAGAATTAAAGGGAAAAACCAAATATAAGGTGCAATTTAAGCTCCGCCCACTCGATATTCACATTTTGTTTCTCAGCGAACAGGGTGACCAAACTATCCTTGTATATTGTCGCCGACACTCCCGACCATACCAAATATTAAAAATGCGGCAGTGTCCCTTGTACCAAATATTAAAACTGCGAGTGTGTTCCTGGCACCTAACATTAAAAATTCGAGAGTGCCCCTTGTACCAAATATTAAAAATTCGAGAGTACCCACAGGTTTGCCTTGTACCCAAGAGTTTGTCATCCTGTTTATCCTCGAAGAATTTGCTAGATCGTGGTATAAAAGAAAGTGCTTCGCTGGGGGTGGGTCAGGTTGGGATATATCTCATGTGACGATGCACCTTATATTTGGTTTTTCCCCATATCTGACCCACCCACAGTGAAGCACTTTCTTTTATACCAAGATCTAGCGAATTCTTCGAGGATAAACAGGCTGACAAACCGTTGGGTTCAAGGCAAGCCTGTGGGTACAAGGCACTTACTCTCGCATTTTTAATATTTGGTACAAGGGACACACTCGAATTTTTAATATTTGGTACGGTCAGGAGTGTCGGCGACAATATACAAGGATAGTTTGTCACCATGCTTCGCTTAGAAATAAAATGTGAATATCGAGTGGGCGGAGCTTTAAGTGCACCTTGTATTTGGGGAATGGTTTCCATGGTTAACAGATTATGTTTCACGTAAAATAAAGTAGAAAGTCAGCTTGTTGTGTTCTTTCATTCTCCTAGAATCTAATTCATTGATTTATAATAAATACTTAATAATTTCATATTTATTTATCCATATTGTCCACAGTTATGTGGTATAGGATACATCATAACTTAGGCTAAACTATTACGGTACAGTGGTACAAGAATAATACCAGAAATACATAGGCCTACAAAGAAACTCAGGATCAAAAATCATTACAACACTACAACAACAATAAATTAAAGGGAAAAAATAGTTTTATTCCGCGCACTAGGCTCCTACCACCAACTCTCTAATGGGACCCGCCTGGGAATGTGGGGTTTAGGGTTTTGTCACAGAATAGATTCAATGTGAGACATAATGAACCTCGCGCTATTCAGTATATTGCTCCTAAACTAACATATAAACGTTCCTAACCTAACAAAATGACGGAGCTTGGCTGGTGCGCAGCATAAATCTATCTTTTACCAAAGAGCCAATCCATGTGAAAGTGGACAAAGGTGGTTACATCTTTTTTTTTACGTGACATAGACATGTTATATATCAAAGTAAAGGGGCCATTCCATTTGTGACGGAATTACAAAGTGCATATGTATTTTTTGCCATAGTCCTTACAGATACGTTGAGCTATGTTTATGAGAGAAAGTGATTCTTTGTGTGTTGATAGGTGATGTATGGACGCTTCTAGGCATATATAAGTTTACTGGATTTAAACAATTTTTAGAAGGGAAAAAATGTTTTTAATATTTGTGACGGAATTACAAAAAGTCAACCACATACAAACTATAGCGTGAAACCTTCTGAAACTCTGTGAACTCTAAGGATTGAGGAACTTTATTTACATATCATTCTAAACTAGAAGAGCTGTAGTTTATGTGATTAAATTCTAAACTAATTACATCTTTTTATTTAGATACCATTAACGAATGAATGAGTGTGACGGAATTACGTGACGGAATTTCAAATTTTCCTGTGAAATTAAAATTTATGTAATTGAACAGTACTCATACCATTCATTAAGATTGTAGACTGTTTATATCTAGTTAACACTTAAATGAGTTTTTAATGCTATTAAACAAAATAAAATAGGATCAGGTTGCATATATATAAAGAATACTTAAATATATAATTATTTTCAGTATCTGGCTTGTTTAAGATTATTCACCCATAACACTTTGGTGGAAACATGACTACGACACCCTCTTACTTGAAATACTGGTTGTTCAGGTAATTTCTGCAGGTCACTGGCATATGGCACTATGGCCCTGGGGTCGACTCAGCCTCTAACAGAAATTAGTACCAGGAGCAATCCTGGGGGTAAAGGCGGCCAGTGCATAAGGCTGACAACTTTACCACTTTCATGTGCCGATTATTTAAAAATCTGCGAGTCTCAACATCCTGGAACCCTCTGGGCCTCCATGGCCTTTAATAGGGAACACTTCACTTTTTTTACTTTTTTACTGGCATGTAACTATCTAATTTTTTGTCCATGAAATAGAAAGAGCTAATTCCTTTATCATCTTTAAGAACTTCAAACTTGTGGAGGTTGTGTGGATCTATGGAGGTTATTTGACCTACAAAAAAACATGTTTGCTTTTTCCCCTAGCATAAGTGGCTTACACAAAATCACAATTGTATATACCTGGCCTTCATCGGAATGATCTTCCTGTTTATCAGTTACGCTTATGAAATAATGTATAGGCTATCGCAATATTCTGAGGATTTGTACAGTTTGGTAGAAATTTTGTACAGATCAATTACTCTAACATGATGAATGTCTCTGGAATGTGAAACGCCTTTGACTTTATTCCATCTTTCATAACCTTTGCAAACTGCAAAATAAAGAAAATCTACACTTATTTCGGTATGAGTTTCAAAGAATAAGGCATTTGCTTCTTTGAGAGTCATCAACATGTACCTTTTTTGGACTTCAGTCTTTCTAGATTCTCTTTTATTTTATATATAAAATCTTTACTTCCTGGGCACATCCAACTTATATGATCAAGATTGAAAAGGGCTTGTACAGTTTGACAACCTACTGATTGAGGTTTTCAGTTTTATCTGTAATTGGAGTTAAATCCTTGACCACAGATGAGCACTTTCGTGGACTTGCAGGGAGAGTATTCAGAGCCTTTTTCACAGCTTTTCAAAAAGATTGTCTTGATTTGTATGGAGAATGTGTTGAAGCAAAATGGCCACTAGTTGAGGGAACTTCTACAGTATTTCTACGTTCTTTTTTCTTACTTCTTAATTTCTGGACTGTTATGTAATTACAGTATTTTTCAAATGGGAAGCAATTTCCTTCACCACCAATCAAGTGTAAGAGCGAACGAAGTGTTGCCAGCAGTAAGAGTCTCCCCTCCGTCTCGCCACCTCTGATTGGACTGCGTATCTAAGCAGGAGAAGGACAAATTGTTTGTCATCTGCAAAACACTGTAGTCATCTTAGTTCATAGACTTGAAGATGGTTCATAGATGCTTTTTTTTTTAATTGCTTTCTGCTCCCTGTCTTTTTCATTTCTTCATGTAATCCTGTATTCTTTTTTTCTTTTCCTGCTGACGTTCTGCTGCTGTTTTACACATTACGGTCACTGAAGAAATTGATACTCCAAATAAACCAATAAAATATTACAGATAATTTTCTGTGCCTAATAAAGTTCCAGTATGCCTATTATTCTTATTTTAGTATTAAATACCTTTTTTTCAACTTACACTAACTTAGTTCATGTTAAGCACTGTTTATTAGTAAGAGGTTCAGTGTGTGAAACAGGTTATGTAATTCCATCACGACCCTAAATATTGATTTAAATGTAATCGTGTGAAACAAATGATATGGTCTGGTTGTAAAGCAGGCAAAACTAGCTTTGCATACAAATTTTCACCCACCTACTGCCATTACTTTAATAGTAACAGAGAAAAATGTCCGTTTTCGTGACGGAATTACATGCCTAATGCACAGAAACATCCACTATTAATTAAAATACATAAAACCTTTTTAAAATACATGTATAAATGCATTTAAAGAATCTTAATGAATGCCAGATACTAATTCTATGATTAATTGTTAAGTTTTTTACCTTTATTTGAAAGAAAATTATCAATGACAATGGTGAAGAAATTCAGTCACATACTTGGTGTAAAAGAGGTTCTTTTTCCATGAGTTCCTAACTGCACTAAATAAAATATATCTTCAAAAAACAAAATATTCCCATGAAATATAATCCTTCTCCTACATAAATATGGTTTTACTTTCTAATTAGATTCACTTTTAGAAATCCATGTCCTGGTTGACTTTTTTCTGGAATGGCCCAAAGGTAAAAGACTGTAGAATTTGAAAATAGATTCACAATTCTATTAAATTAAAGGTATCTATATAATAACAACTGCTGAAATGTGTATTTTTTTTCGTTGACTGAAATTTATAATTTAACATGTTGGCTAGTACTGCATTATAGGCCTACTCATGGAATCAGTAGATTTCCTGCAATTTTTAATTTCACCCACAAAAGCACAAATAAGTGAAGATTTTGTCATCATAAAACAAATTTTTAAGATCAGTTTAAGTGAAGATATTCATCAAATCAATTTTCAAGGTACCCTTGTCACACCCGTCACAAAAAACATGTAATAGTTTGGGTAGAAAGCCAAGTAATCATTGTATAAAATGGAAACTTGGTAAAAGTTAAGATATTTCAATACAGAAGACACACCTAAAATATAATTTTGAAATGCCTACTATTTTGGCTTAATTTTGAAGTGACGGGTGTGACACATGTTGTGTGACGGGTGTGACATTTATGTAAAATGCCTTCTGCAGCTTTTGTATAGTGATTATTTCATGCAGATGTTGAATAAATCATATGTTTGCATTAATACTATCTTTAAAATGGCTCTTGGACTTCCGTGGTAGAGAACAGAACTTCTTTGCAAGACGACGAAACTACGATCTACCAGCTTTGGCTATGGATGACATAGGTGACCAGTGGAAATGTCACAAATGTTTTAATGTTGGTAAAGAAGTGAGGTAAAGATCTAGTGATCCCCTAAAGAGGCCATGAAGGCTTTTAGGGTTCAAACGTTCAACCTTCAACATTTTTAGACTTTTAGCACATGAAGGTGGTAAGGTTGTCAGTCTTATGCACTGGCTGCCTTTACCCCAAAATAGCTTCTGGTACCCATTTCTGTTAGAGGATGAGTTGACCTCAGAGCCATAGAGCCAGCAGAAGGATTAGGCCAATTGAAAAATCTCAAAAACCTCATCAGGAATTGAACCTGTGCCCTTCCGGTTTGTAGCACAGTGCCTCAACCAGCAGCATGACATTGTAGGCCTACCCCAATAAACTAAGTGAGAAGTGATAGCCTAATTAATTCTGTGCCTGATTTCTGTACTGGTAACTGTGTATCTTAGAACTGCTAAGAAATTCAGCCGATGAAGTGAGTAGGCCCACATGGAAACAAATGAAGGAGAACAGATAGAAAAACAATCAGCCAATCTAAATATAGCTACACAATATTATTTTTGTATGAGAGACAACAAAAATGTCCTGGTGACAAGAATAACCAGATCCACATCAATTCAGTAAAAGTTTTTGAAGAGCTCAAGGCTTCCAAGTAGTCCAGGATTTTAGAGTAGAGGACAACGAAAACTGCCTAACTAGTACCGGAGGAACATTTCACTTCACAACTTTACACAAGCCTGTTAAAAATATGGACAGAGTGGAAAAAAGACTAACGAGGGAATTCTTTTTTATGCTGAGATCATGTGCTGGGATTCCCCAGGATTGGTATATTATCACAACAAATTTTCATGAAATTCATGCAAAATGGTACAGAGGCAGAAGGTGCAAAGTGTGGTTAGCGTTGCAGATTACAGATCCATCGGCCTGGGTTCGATCCTCGGTACCTCCTCAAATTTTTCTGAGGTAGGGGTACATTCAGCCTCGTGATTCAAATTGAGGAGCTACTTGATAGAGAAGTATGAAAACCACCATTAATGGCCGTGGGTGTCGGCATGCTGACCACATGCCCCCCAATCCTACCATCTGCCTACGGTAGATGATGCAGCAGTCGGGTGGTAGGCCAAGTCCCTCCAGGGACGGAGGTTAGTTTAGTTTAAGTCTCGGTTATAAGTTGATGTTGTCCCATCTGACATGTCACACCCGTCACACTGATAAAGTAAATTTTCAATAACTATATAAATATTTTTGTAAATTCTAATTATGCATTTCAGTATGTTTATCAGTCCTCTTACTTGAAAAAATAAAACAAATAGCCTATAGTGAAGCTAATCAATTCACAGAAATTTCAATTTTTTTTTTTTTTTTTTTTTTTTTTTATTTATTTATTTATTTATTTATTTATTACAAGAGATATTACATTTAGTAATACACCCGAATGAGCAAGACTGCTCGTGCTCGGGTGCCGTTTCAAAAATATCAAAGTGAAGAAAGAGGAGAGACAAAGAAATAGAGTGTATAATGTGCTTAACTAAAAAAGAAAGTAAAACAAAAACATTAAACATAAAAACATAAATACATAAAAGGAGTGAAACAAAAATTACTTAAAAGCTAAAAAATTACAAAAAATTCTTTACATATCTATTAAATTTAATAGTGGAGTATGCTGAGAGATCAGGATTTTTTCTGATAAATAAACCTACATAAGAAAAAACCTTTGTCCAATTATGGTCACACCCGTCACATGCACAATATATTTTCCAGCTCAAGCATACAGCCTTGAGAAAAACATTAGATCATATTTTGTACTTCCAATGGGTTGGTATGTTAACACAAAAAACTTTGATGACATTCCTGCAATATGGTTCAGAGGTAGAAAGAAATAAGTGTAATGAAATCTGTCCAAATGTCACACCCGTCACTATGGATTGGCTCCAAATTAAAAAGTGCAATGTGTGAAGGAGGCCAAATAGTAGGTTCTGAAAGATTATTTGAAGTTTTTGGCTGCCTCAGAAAATTCATCATTATTGTAGAAGCAGATTTATTTTAATTTTGTTGTAATAACATTTAGTTCACATAATCTAACGCATAAGTAATATTACATGTAAAAATTAAGTAGGCCAACAGTGAGTCCCATGCAAGATTGGCCAATGACGCGAGTTTCTGCGTCGCGGCGGGCACAGCTCTAACTCCCGAGCATCGGGTGAAATATCTACACCAAAAAAAAAACGCGATTGGTGTAATGATTCAGGTTCTCACATCTATAGTTAAAATTACAATGAAAATAACCATGTAGGCTACTTCATCACAAGAGATCTTGTATCCACACAATACAGACATCGTTTTAGGAAATTTTCTTTCACGCGCATAAGTTCAGCTTCCGAGATAGAGTTAATTTCTCTTGTGATATTGTCTTTAAGTTCTTCTAATGTTTGGGAAATTGACCTATACACTTTATTTTTCAAGTTTCCCCATAAATAATAGGGTCATTCCATGCCAAATCATCACAGCTCCCCACCCGACCATCTCAGATTTACATGAAATTCGGTAAGAAGTTAAAATACATGAAGTTGTACACACACACGCAAAATTTTACCCCTCAGTGATTTACGATATTAATACAGCAGGGTTACAAACGTGATAAAAATTGTAAAATTTTCCCTTGCATGCTCTGCAAAAATAAATCATAACTTTACTTCTAATTGAGGTAAAACCTTCATGTTGGTCTAATTTTTAAGCTAAAGGTTCATAGTTTCCATTAAAAATAGTTGCATTTCAAAATATTAATTTTTTCATTCCAAGGTCAAAAGGTGTAACCTTTGACCTTGAGTATCTAAGAAACTGTATCTTAAATTTTATTGAAGAAAAGATATGTTAGGAAGTTAAATGCATTCTATCTTTGGTACAAATTTCATTTTGGGATGGCTTTGGGAACAGGAGAAAAAAATTTCCCTATAATATAAAGCCACATGGCTGACTCACTCACTCACTCACTGACATTAATGTTTGCCCACTTTCAGATGAGCTAGAAACTTGAAATTTGGTACACGTATAGCGTTTAGGCTGTAAACCACATAAAAATTCCAAAAAGGTTATTTTTTTTATTTTTAGCCCTAAAAACCCCCCGAAAAAGGGCTCGGCTCACTGACATTAATGTTTGATCACTTCCAGATGAGCCAGAAACTTGAAATTTGATACACTTTTAGGCTTTTTAAATTTTAGGCTGTAAACCACGGGAAAATTCCAAAAAATTAATATTTTAATTATTTTTAGCCCTAAAAACTCCCGAAAAAGGGCTCGGCTCTGCTCACTGACATTAATGTTTACCCACTTCCAGATGAGCTAGAAACTTGAAATTTGGTACACGTATAGCGTTTAGGCTGTAAACCACAGGAAAATACCAAAAAGTTTTTTTTTTTTAAATTTATGTGGGTTTCTGCCTCGCAGCGGCTGCAGCTCTATCTCTTGACCGGTTGGGTGAAATATCTAAAAATTAAAAAAATTAATTTTTTGGAATATTCCTGTGGTTTACAGCCTGAAAGCTATATGTGTACCAAATTTCAAGTTTCTAGCTTATCTGGAAGTGGACAAACATTAATGTCAGTGAGCCGAGCCCTTTTTCGGGAGTTTTTAGGGCTAAAAATAAAGTTAAAATTTTTTTTGGAATTTTCCTGTGGTTTACAGCCTAAAAGCTATAAGTGTACCAAATTTCAAGTTTCTAGCTCATCTGGAAGTGGGCAAACATTAATGTCAGTGACCCGACCCAAGCCCTTTTCGGGGGGTTTTTAGGACTACAAATTTAAAACAAAACATTTTGGAATTTTCCTGTGGTTTACAGCCTAAACGCTATACGTGTACCAAATTTCAAGTTTCTAGCTCATCTGGAAGTGGGTAAACATTAATGTCAGTGAGCAGATCCGAGCCCTTTTTCGAGAGTTTTTAGGGCTAGAAATAATAAAAAAATTAACTTTTTGGAATTTTCCTGTGGTTTACAGCCTAAGATTTAAAAAGCCTAAAAGTGTATCAAATCTCAAGTTTCTGGCTCATCTGGAAGTGATCAAACATTAATGTCAGTGAGCCGAGCCGAGCCCTTTTCGGGGGGTTTATAGGGCTAAAAATAAAAAAATTAAATTTTTGGAATTTCTATGTGGTTTACAGCCTAAACGCTATACGTGTACCAAATTTCAAGTTTCTAGCTCATCTGAAAGTGGGCAAACATTAATGTCAGTGAGTGAGTGAGTGAGTGAGAGCCATGTGGCTTTATATTATAGGGAAATTTTTTTCTCCTGTTCCCAAAGCCATCCCAAAATGAAATTTGTACCAAAGATAGAATGCATTTAACTTCCTAACATATCTTTTCTTCAATAAAATTAAAGATACAGTTTCTTAGATACTCAAGGTCAAAGGTTACACCTTTTGACCTTGGAATGAAAAAATTAATATTTTGAAATGCAACTATTTTTAATGGAAACTATGAAACTTTAGCTTCAAAATTAGACCAACATGAAGGTTTTACCTCAATTAGAAGTAAAGTTATGATTTATTTTTGCAGAGCAATGCAAGGGAAAATTTTACAATTTTTATCAAGAACAAACTAGTACCAAGGAAACCATGGATGACCAAGGAAATATTAGATCTGATTGAAGAAAGGAATACCCTAAGGAATAAAGACTTTGGAGAATACAAAAGAATTAAGAATAAAATCACACAAAAATGTAGGGAAGAAAAAGAAAAATGGATGCATGAAGTAAGCGAGGGAATTGAAGAAGATTTATTAAAGGGAAGATCAGATAAAGCTTATAATACAATTAAATCATTGCTACCTAATCAAAGAACAAGATCAAACATTGTAAAAGACACAAATGGTAAACTGCTTTTTGATAATACTGAGGTGAGTAGAAGGTGGAAGGAATACTTGGAAGATTTGTACAATGGCAAAGATATACAAAACGTCAATGATTACATAGAAACTGAGGATGGTGTGGATGAGGAAATGATCGGTCCCTCCATAACTAGGGGTGAATTTGAAAAGGCCCTTGGAAGCCTAAAAGATAAGAAGGCAACAGGTATAGACCAAATACCAGCTGAATTGCTGAAGAAAACAGGTGAGTCAACGAAAATAAAATTATTCAAAATTGTTTCGGACTACTATGAAAATGGAATGCTACCTCCAGACTTTATTAAAAGTAGAACTATAACCATTCCCAAGAAAGGTAATGCATCAGACTGCAGTAATTACAGAACTATATCAATTCTTTCGCATGCGTCAAAGATTTTACTAAACATAATAAAAGAGAGGCTAAAGGGAAAAATTGAACAGAATTTAAATGAAGATCAATTTGGGTTTAGAACAGGGAGAGGAACTAGAGAAGCAATTTTAGCCCTTAGACTAATTCTAGATAGAAGAATTGAAGTAAACAGAAGAACCTTTGCCACCTTCATAGACCTCGAAAAAGCTTTTGATAACGTAGACTGGGAATTACTATTCCAAACATTGAAAAAATTTGGAGTAGACTGGAGGGATAGAAGACTTATTCTAAACTTATACAAAACACAAACAACTGAAATAAATATTAATGGGAGCAGACAAGAAGCCAGAATAAGAAGAGGAGTGAGACAAGGCTGCCCATTATCGCCACATTTGTTTAATATGTTCATTGAGGAAGCAATCAGAGAAATGAAAAGAAAAACAAAGGGTATTAAAATAAATGGAGTCAGTATTCATAGCATACGATTTGCAGATGACATAGTTATTTTGGCTGATTCAGAAAAGGAAATGAATAAAATGCTTAAAGTTCTATCAGATGCATTGAAAAATTTTAAAATGAAGATCAATAAAAAGAAAACAAAAACCATGGTGATCGGAAGAACAAATGAAAATTTTAAAATCAACATACAGCTTGACGGTACAGCCCTAGACCAGGTCGAAAGTTTTTGTTACTTGGGTAGCATTATCAATAAGTTTAACAAGTGTGACACAGAAATTAAGAGAAGAATAAACCTGGCTAAACAAGCATTTCAGAACAAAAGGAATCTTCTCACAAATAACCATTTAAGCATGGAAGTAAGGAAAAAATTTGCCAAAACATTTGTAAGTTGTGTATTAACTTATGGATGTGAAACATGGACAATAGGAAAAGCAGAAGCCAAGAAACTAGAAGCAGCAGAAATGTGGATATGGAGAAGGCTAACAAAGACGAGTTGGGTGGATAGGAAAACAAATGAAGAAGTGCTTAATGAAGTGATGGAAGAGAGATCCCCTCTGAATTCAATTAAGAGTAGAAGAGCAAAGTTAGTGGGTCATACATTTCGGCACAATGATCTACTCATTAACATTTTTGAAGGGAAAATACTGGGAAAGAAATCAAGAGGACGTCCAAGAAATTCATTTATTAAAAACATGATAAAGGATATGGACGTGCTGTCATACGAAAATCTAAAGAGAACAGCGATGAAGAGGAAGACATGGCTACTACAACAAGGCATTGCCTTTAGATCCTGATGATGATATCATGTTTGCATCCCTGCTGTATGAATATCGTAAATCACTGAGGGGTAAAATTTTACGTGTGTGTACAACTTCATGTATTTTAACTTCTTACCGAATTTCATGTAAATCTGAGATGGTCGGGTTGGAAATTACACTTTATTGTGATGATTTGGCATGGAATGACCCAATAGTCACATACTGTTAGAAGAACTTAAAGACAATTTCACAAGAGAAATTAACTCTGTCTTGGAAGCTGAACTTATGTGCATGAAAGAAAATTTCCTAAAAAGGTGCCATATTGTGTGGATGCAAGAGGAGAACATTTTCCAACATCTCTTGTGATGAGGTACGTGGTTATTTTCATTGTAATTTTAACTGTAAATGTGAGAACCTGATCGCGTCTTTATTTGCGTCTCAGATATTCCACCCGATCGCTTGGGAGTTGGATCTGTGCCCGCCACGACGCAGAAACCCGCGTCTTTGGCCAACTCTTGCGTGGTACTCACTGTAGTTCCTCTGAGGAACAAGAATTTGGGGGAAAACGGAAGAATCTGTGACATCCTAGCCCCTCACTCCTCACTAATGGGACCCGCCTAGTGGTGCGATTTGAACTACTAGGAACTTAGGGCTGCAATGCCATCTAGTAGGCAGAAAGTGAAACTGGGAAAAAATTGATGA
Organism: Ectobius pallidus; assembly: GCA_964059195.1. Taxonomy (NCBI): domain Eukaryota; kingdom Metazoa; phylum Arthropoda; class Insecta; order Blattodea; family Ectobiidae; genus Ectobius; species Ectobius pallidus. The sequence goes on along the minus strand of CAXKWD010000004.1, from coordinate 153,151,118 downwards.
TTTCTCCCTTCTCTTCTTGTCCTCCTTTTCCTCCTCCTTTCTCCCTTTCTCTCATTTTCTTGTCACTCTACCTACTTATTTTGGACCTATTCCTAATTGTAAATTTTATTCATCGACCGGTATTTGAACCTGAGACCACTGTAACTGTAACCAACAGTCCTTCCACTCCCATATGAGCCATTTATACTTACATTACCTCCCATGTGAACTCTTAATTCAGTCTTCAACATTTGATTTTTTTTTTTGTTTGTTTTAGGTTTTAATGCATGCAGCAAGGAATTTTGCTCTCCAGGAACATGCAATAGAAAATACAGAATCTGTAAGTTATAAGCACAACAGCTTTTTTATTTTTATGTAGAGTTGCACAAAAATACAGAGTATTCTGAGCTTTTAACCTCGAGGCATATAATTCTGCTGCCCAGTTCACTCAGTAACACTGGGTAACTGGTAGTACAAAGGAATGGGTTTTTTAATCTCGTAGAACACCAATCCCAGTCAGCACACATGTAAAACATATGTAAAACTTACATTGTCCCTAGATCTAGGAAATATACATCTGACATATGGGTTAGATAAAATCTACGTATAATATATGCTCAAATGTCCCACTTTTTTATGTATAGTTTACGTCAATTTCATGTCTGTGCAGACAGTAATATATATAAATCATACGTACAGTCACATACGTACTATTGATGTACAATATCTATCATCATCATCAAGATCTAAAGGCAATGCCTTGTTGTAGTAGCCATGTCTTCCTCTTCATCGCTGTTCTCTTTAGATTTTCATATGACAGCACGTCCATATCCTTTATCATGTTTTTAATAAATGAATTTCTTGGACGTCCTCTTGATTTCTTTCCCAGTATTTTCCCTTCAAAAATGTTAATGAGTAGATCATTGTGCCTAAATGTATGACCCACTAACTTTGCTCTTCTACTCTTAATTGAATTCAGAAGGGATCTCTCTTCCATCACTTCATTAAGCACTTCTTCATTTGTTTTCCTATCCACCCAACTCATCTTTGTTAGCCTTCTCCATATCCACATTTCTGCTGCTTCTAGTTTCTTGGCTTCTGCTTTTCCTATTGTCCATGTTTCACATCCATAAGTTAATACACAACTTACAAATGTTTTGGCAAATTTTTTCCTTACTTCCATGCTTAAATGGTTATTTGTGAGAAGATTCCTTTTGTTCTGAAATGCTTGTTTAGCCAGGCTTATTCTTCTCTTAATTTCTGTGTCACACTTGTTAAACTTATTGATAATGCTACCCAAGTAACAAAAACTTTCGACCTGGTCTAGGGCTGTACCGTCAAGCTGTATGTTGATTTTAAAATTTTCATTTGTTCTTCCGATCACCATGGTTTTTGTTTTCTTTTTATTGATCTTCATTTAAAAATTTTTCAATGCATCTGATAGAACTTTAAGCATTTTATTCATTTCCTTTTCTGAATCAGCCAAAATAACTAGGTCATCTGCAAATCGAATGCTATGAATACTGACTCCATTTATTTTAATTTTAATATCTATACGTAAAAAATATGTAAAGATGATATATCAAATGTATAAAAAAAAACTAAACTCCGTGGCGCTACATCCCTGGAGGGACTTGGCCTACCACCCGACCGCTGCGTCATCTCCCGTAGGCAGATGGCAGGATTGGGGGGCATGTGGTCAGCATGCCGACACCCACGGCCGTTATTGGTGGTTTTCATGACCGGAGCCGCTACTTCTCTATCAAGTAGCTCCTCAATTTGGAATCACGAGGCTGAGTGCACCCCTACCAGACCTCCCTACCTCAGAAAAATCCGAGGAGGTACCGGGAATCGAACCCGGGCCGACGGATCTGTAGTCAGCGACGCTAACCACAAGACCACGCCGGCGGACCATATCAAATGTATATTTTATATAATTTATGTATGTATATAGGGCCTTTGGTTCATAAATGTACACTGCTCACATACATTTTATGTATACTATCCATACATGAGAGATCCACCAAATGTATATTTGATATACAGGGACATTCTTTCTCAGCACCTCGCGCAATGTGCAGCCACATGCACAGCACCTCATGCTACAATGGCAGATACATGGACCCTTCATAGAACCTGTATCCTTAAATATGTTTGCAAGACGTATTATGGTACTGAAGTCGGAATAGGCCTATCTGGAAACTTCTGATGACATTTTTTTGTTCTAGCACATGACTTATTTGTCCTCATGTACGTGATGTGTATATATGCCGTCTCCCTGCAAAGGATTATTGTACTCTGGACATTACACAACACAGTATACAATTAAATATTACACTGAAATATCACAGAGTTACGGACTGGACTTCACAGTACGCAAAGAAACCCTGCATTGAGAGCCTCATAGTCATAACATAACAGTAACAAACAAACACACTCCACTCTGCCAGCCACATAAACACTGCTATAGTACTGTATGTGGCAGCAAATTTGGAACAATTACAGCATCTTCTATATGAGCATAGCAAGTACAAAGTCTGAGACTCTGGTTAATGCAGGGGGGCATGAAGGATCCATGCATTGGCCGTTGCAGCATGAGGTGCAGTGCGTGCGACAGCCAGTTACGCGACGTGCTGAGAAAGAATGTCCCTATATAATTTATGTAAACAATGTTTCTAAAATTGCATCTCCCATATTGTTTTTGCATTTTGAAGCAGTAGCTTTTTTAGAATAACTATAAACAAGCTAGCTGTGAAAAATTGACAAAAAAGCCCCCAACATTGCATTTAATACAGATTGTAGGTAAGAAATTAAATAATAGCACCATAACAATATGTATTACAATATTTTATTCTTAACAGATTACAAAAAGCTTAAAGAAAATACAAATAAATATTCAAAACAGCAAAAGTTTGCCCTGTATTTAAAAAAGGTGACTTTAGTAACACCGAAAATTGCAGACCTATCTCAATATTACCAGTTTTCCCAAAAACTTAGAAAAAGCAATGTATAAAAGGCTCTTATTGTTCATAGTAAAAAACAATATCCTTTCCAAAGAACAGTTCGGTTTCCAAAAGTGTAAAACTATAGCAGAAGCAGTATTTACCTAACTTATTGGCAAATGTTTTACATGGTGAATAAAGGAACTGAATTGAATTGAAAACAAACACATCAGCTGATGATGATGGGAAGACCCATTGAAATGATCATAGGCCTACATGATAATAGTGAAGTAAGTGCGTATAATTCCGAGCTCAAACTTGCTACAATGTTATTGATCTCGTTTCTCTTTTTTTCCATTTATTCTGGTCTTCGCCTGGCGAAACCATTCCCTTCAACGGAGTTCGAAGACCTTGTATGTGAAGGTGTCCTTATGAGGACCGTTACTCAGAACACCTGAAACATTACGAAAATATCAATAAATAACGGGAAATAATTTATCACCATTAGAGCATAAATTGAAATTATGCAATCTGCCACAACATATAAATTACACAAGACTAGGTTCTAAAAGTTAATGCAGAAAATCCCTCCCAGATCATGTTTGGGGGTAAACCATGTTCTGCGTCACAGCGCAACAGAATTTATATAAGCATACATTAATACCAAGATTAGTGATGGTGTTTAAGCTGCCACAAGATCTATCTGTAATTGATTGGCATTTTATACAAGATTAGCTTCATGCTTCAGAGTTAACTGAAAATAAAAAATGCAATTGTGTTCTAAGTCTGAGAGTAACAGAACTGTTGGCACATGAGGTGCACCGCTCATTTTCCTCTCACCTTCATAACCTACTTTACAGAGTTGCCTCATGTGGTAGTGAGGTATATTGTTTTCATTGGAATCTCGCTGAGTACACGCAGGTTTGATGCGATAGGGGTATTGTTTAAATTATCCTTTTGTATAGTAAATAATTAATTTTTTACTGTTAATGTTTCTTTACCAGCATGGGAACTTTATAAAGTTAAGTTATAGGGGTGGAGACCAGAGGTCAGAGTTCAGAACGTTTATAGTACGTATCTTTGATCACCGGTTGGATCGTTATTTATAGTATCGCTATTCCCATAATTTTCATTGAAAATAAAATTGGCGGGGAGTTGTGCAAAAGGTTCTGATGTGCTAATTGTTTGTATGGTTTTCGCTTAGGTATTTTTCACTCGATCTAAGAAAACAAGTGTTTATTTTCATTAGAGTTTAGACTGTTAATATGAAATAAGATTTGGGGTAGTCTTTGAATATAATACTGTGTCTCTCACATTGCTGCATCCCACTGCAGTCTAGAGATACTTCTTATAACTTGCTTTGTAACTTACAAAAACAACCTGTTACAAATAATAAAAAAAAAAAAAACTAAACCGAAGTTCCTGCCTAGGATATCATTTATCGTCTCGTTGACACTGCCGGTTTATGAGCATGGAGGGGGGAGCCAAGGATAGGATAGGATAAAAATTGCTATGACTCTTGTGATTAGAACCCATGACCTTTGACTTTCCTTGCCCCTGCTCTACCAACTGAGCTAGCCCGAGTTCAATTATTCACAGTGCCAGATGGAATCTTTCTCCTATGATTGATTACACTGGTCAACAAAATTTGAACTTTTTTATGTTATAAGGGAAACAATGGGTGTGTCTGACTTACTTTTTTGTGCTGATTTCAAATTTTTTTACAGAATTTTTCCATCACCCAGGGTTTTTGAGTAATCGCATGGAAAACATTTTTTGTGTCTATACACTATAGTATTATGATATCTTAACTGAAACTACATTTACTACCTAAAATGTATGTGAATTGGATTTTCGGCTGTACTTTGCTTGAGGAACACCTCTCTTCAGTGTCCAACAGTAGTCTGCCAACATATTTGGACACCATTTACCCTGGTAGCGCCTTTCCATTTCCGCGATGTCCTGGTGGAAACGCTCCTCGTGTTCGTCGCTCACAGCCCCTAGGTTTTCAGGGAAGAAATCAAGATGGGAATGCAGAAAGTGTATTTTTAAAGACATTTTACATCCCATTATCTTGTAGTTCTCAATCATCTCACTGATAAGTTCTCTGTAGTTATCAGATCTGAAATTTTCTAGAAAGTTTGTGACGTTTTTTTAAAGATTGTCATGCAGCTGCTTCTTCCATATTTAATTGGATTTCAAATTGCGTATCTTTCATCAGTTTCCTTATTTGGGGGCCAACAAATATTCCTTCTTTTAGTTTGGCTTCGCTGATCCTTGGGAACTTATTTTGCAGGAAGAGAAATGCACTGCCATCATGATCCATTGCTTTCACAAATTGTTTTATCAAGCCTAGTTTTATATGCAGTGGAGGCAATAAGATTTTTTCAGAACATACAAGTGGTTGATGAAGAACATTTTCTTGTCCTGGATTAAGTGACTCTCTCTTTGGCCAGTTCTTTATAATATAATGGTTACATCTATCTCTGCTATTCCACTTGCACAAGAAGCAGCAAAATTTAGTATAACCAAGCTGTAACCCAAGTAAGATGGCTATTACTTTTAAATCCCCGCATATCTGCCAAGAAAAACTCTCATACTTTATAGAGGATAATAAAAGCTTCATATTATCATAATTTTCCTTCAACCCAACTCCATGGGCTAAAGGAATGGATGGATATATGTTTCCATTATGTAGTAACACTCCTTTCAAACTTGTTTTTGAGGAGTCTATGAACAAACGCCAATCCTCAGATTTATGCTCAACACCCATTGACTGGAACAAATTTTCAACATCATTGCAGAAAACTAGGTCCTTCTCTTTAGAAAACAAATGCTCAAATTCCTTTTGGGTTTGGCGGAAAAATCTTACTTTGGTGTCACCCTGCAGTAGCTTCCATCCTTAATCTTGAGGAGAGTAATTCTGCCTTGTTTTTACTTAAACCAAGATCCCGAACCAAATCATTTAAATTATCCTGTGTTAGAAAGTGAGGTTCATTTGTAGCATCTTCTTCCACAAAATCTGAATCATTCTGTAATTCATCCTGAATATCAGGAAATTCTGCAGTCATTGTTATGTCATCTGGTGAAGATGGTATGGGAAGTCTTGGCCCATGAAGCACCGGTCGAATTGCTGAATCTAAAGATGGATATTTAACAGTGTGTCTGGACTTCGAACTTATTCCAGATATATTTGTCAAGCAGAAGTAGCAGTCTGTCAAATGGTCCTTAGGTTCGCGCCATATCATGGGGACTGCAAAAGGCATATGACGGGATCCTTTCAACCAGCCAGATAATAGTGTTACACATTTGGTACAACAGATTTCTGGGGCCCATGTCTTGTTCTGGTCTATTTTGTTGTTAAAATAACAGTGATAAGCTCTTCTTATTAGAGGAGTGAAGTTTCGTCTCAGCGCTTTGAAAGTCAGCTCACCACACACAAAACAGAAGTTGTTTCTATCATTAACACACTTTCGAGACATGTTTCTTATCACTATACACTTTTACACTACTCCTTATAATGTACTACTAAGGATGGTAATATACACTTCTATCACAATTCAATTGACAACGGAAGTGAGTACAGAATTAGCTTTTATTCTTTTAAGAAAGCTTAATGCTAATAAACAGGATTCTTAAAAAAATGGTGGGTGATGGAAAATTACTGACTTCATTTTTGGAATCAGCAGATGAAAATACATAAGAAACACCCAAAATTGTTTATGTAACAAAATCATTGTTGACCAGTGTTATTCTTAATGGTCTATTTCACTGAAAGCATCGACGTCATACAGTATTATCAGGCACACTAATTAGTGAATTTGTAACTGGGTTACCACTGTTATTGAACAGTAGCATTTAGGCCTAAGATGGAGATATATATTCATGAACCACAGACTACTGTTTCTGTTGAACATTACATGAATCCTAGTGTCAGAGGAATTTCTCTCCTGTAATATTTTCAGATTATAGGGCTAATGGATTTGGATTGGGTACTGTAGCCTACATTCTTTAATTTTTAAGGTCATTTAACTTTTCGGCAGGCATGCCTAATTCTGGGCCAGGAGCTGGTGAATGTTGTTTATTGCAACATGGGATATATTAAGAGTTATTATACAGTCAGATAGTTTGCATTGTCACAGAATAAAATTACAATGGCCAAATGTAAAATTTTGAGATTGCATATTCAGTACTGGTACATATTTTGAACTTCTTTTTACATACTTTTTAGAATAATATTACATCAAAATTTATCCTGAACTTAAATTATGCCAACAAACAACATATATCAAAAGATATAAGTTCCTTTCGTAGCAAGTGTTAACAGTTGCATAAGAACTGGAAGTATCAGTGTCTGGCAGTGTTGTGTTCATGCAAACAGACTGTCCATCTGAACACAAAAACATTGACACATTATTTAACACGTACAACATGGCTTTTACCTCCAACATAGAAATATTATCGGATGTAGGCTATAAATAAAATTATACATTAGCAGTTAGTAGACATACTTCAGAAATTAATGGATCTTTATAGGTTACTTGGAACAATTAGTAAGAACTGGTGAATATTTTTTGTATGAAGATGATTGCAGGGGTTTTTAGATGGTGGTAAGTAAAACTTATGTGTGTTTTATATTCTTCATTGTGATGATCATTCTTATTTTTTTATATAGAATTTGAAGAAACTTCAGTTGATAGTTGCACATCTTGGTTTTCAACAAGAATCTTTACTAAAGAGTTCTGTGTTGGTTGAAGAAGTGAAGGAACAAGTTCGTGCCATGCAACGGTGACTATTTAAAGCATAGAGGCATAAAGTGCCTTTGTATGTGAATACATAGTGATATGTGAAATGGAAGGTGAAGCAGAGCAAACAATACTATTGGCAATCATATACTTTAATTTGTCATCCTATAGAGTTAAATCACAGTACAGAGACATTTATCTAAAGTGACTCGCTTTATGGTTGGCTGCGTCATGAACCCATTATGCACCCTTGCATAAACAAGAGATTATAGAATTTATACTTACTGTTCCCACAAAAGATACTGAAAATGTTACACACTGGATGCCACACATACTTCACATCTTCTGATGAAATTATTAACTCGCACAATTTTTCTGGTCTGATAGACTCTATTTCATATCTTATGCTGTGTTTCAGTTCATCTAATGTGTATGTTTACTTGCATACTTGAATGTATGCATAGGGAACCCCACAAAAAAAATTGCTCACTCTTAGGTTTGGGCTATGTAGAAGCCACAAATTCTTTCTGATAACTTTTCTATCAAATAGACAACACAATTCTATGTGGGCATTACATGCATAATTAAACACAGTGTATAATTAAATATCGTAGCTACAGACTACATTTCACAGTACACAGACAAACCCTCTACTAAACCTTGTGGAGTCCAGTGGTGTGGCATGGGTGATTCATAAGTGTTGCCAGTTGCTTCAGACTTAATTTGGGAAGTGCCAGTCACGAATTCCAAGGGTTTTCAAGTTAATATTATACAGGGTGTTTCAAAAATACTTTTACAAACTTTGGGCATGGGTTCCTACGCCAAAAGAAGGAAAAAAGTTCATATGAACATATCTTACATATGCCCCATAATCCTTGTTTTCTCGTTAGGAACTGTTCAACACATTGGCACACTCATAACACGTCAACACACAAAACTCATAACAAATGCTCGAAATGTCCTCCTCTTTCGTCTAGACATGCGTGCACTCGTCGATTCATGGACTGTCGTACCCTTTCAAATACTATGGGATGGTGTCGAATGGTTTCACAGGCTTCCATGACACGTCGATGAAAAGTTTCTTCATCCGGGATGTCTGCTTCATAAACCAATAGTTTAAGGGGCCCCCAGAGATAAAAATCCAAAGGATCGAGGTCGGGAGAACGTGCAGGCCATGGAACTGGTCCTCCTCTACCTATCCATCTGTCATGGTAGATACCAGTAAGTGCATCTCGAACAATGAGACTAAAATGTGCTGGAGTTCCATCATGCATAACCCACATGTTTTTTCTTATTTGCAGGGGCACATTGAGTCAAAGCCATCTATGAATGAGTGCATAGAGAAATGAAGTTGCGAGATCGGACCTCGAGGGTCGTTCAAGGCAAACTTTCATTAATAAATGAATAACGAGAAATCAAGGATTATGGGACATATGTTCATATGAACTTTTTTCCTTTAAATGGTGTAAGGAACCCGTGCACGAAGTTTGTAAAAGTATTTTTGAAACACCTTGTATAGGTTGTTTGCAATAGGGATGTAGCTCGCCAAACTTCTCCGACAGATAGCGTTGGTGTACTAGCGTGGGTGTACTAGCGTGGGTGTACTAGCTGTCCGTCACTTGTTTTTCCAGTTGTCGTCTGCTGGCACCATGCTTTTAAATGATGATCCATCTTCCCAGTCCGAACTACAGTACTTCCCCTAAACTTGAAATCATTATAGGGCTACCCAAACATTTTATTATAATAAAAAAAAAGTAGCATTTTATATTTTATATGAATAGTACCTGTGAAATTGTAAGGAGTAAGAAAAGTCATTTCAGTGTATACATCAGATGTTTTCTTTGTATCCATGGCCATAGTCCAGCTACAGTAAATGAAGGATGTTGATTATATAATAAAAATAATAGCAATAATGTGAATAGTAATAATAATAATAGCAATAATAATATGAATAGTAATAATAATAATAATATGAATAGTAATAATTAGGGCTAGGACTTTTAGGTAAATACATATTTTTTTTGCTATTACTTATGGTTTCTGGACTTTGTCAAAGTTTCGGTTGGGACCTTTGGATTCAAAATACTGAGTTGCATATCACATAAAAAAAAAATATTTTCGATATTTCTTATTTGAATAAATATTTTTGGTAACTTAATTATTTTTACATATTTTACCTCATATCATGTTTAGAAATGACTATTTTGATAGTTTTTGTAATATTTTACCACATATCATGTTTAGAAATGAATATTTTGACAGTTTTTGTAAAATTGCGCCATATTTTCAATGTGTTGCGTTGTTATGTTCAGTCGGAGAATAAATCAGGGCGGATTTGGCCTTCATTAGTGCAAATTTCTGTTTCCTCTCACACTGCATTACTAAGTTGGAAACAACAAAACGATTGTTGACAGAATCAATAAAAAGAAATCAAACACATTGAAAACAAACTTAACAAAATCAGTGGTTCAAAAGCTAACAAAATTAAAGAAAAATTCCTGTCATGCCTAAATAAGAATGAAGGGTTACAAGTGTTGCGCAAGATTTCAGAAATTTTAATGGGTAACAGTGTAGAGAACTTGGAGCAGATGGAACATCTGAGTGTCAGTGTTACAAATATGCAAGATGTTGAACGTACATTTTCAAGATACAAGTCTCTGTTCCGTGAAAATCGTCACAGCTTTAAGAAGCACAACTTAGGATCTACTTTTGTCGTTCACTGCAACGTTCTACACTTGCTGACTAGAATGACTAGATGAGTAGGGCTACTTCTGTAAATATTGGTTAAATAAGTTAATTAAAATATTTTCATATTTTTTAACATATTTTCGACTTTTTAAACACATCAGCCATTCCATGAAAAGTGAGCCTGTTTTACCATATTTATATTTTTAAGTAAGGTAGACATGTTGTATGTCAAATGAAAGCTAAAAGCTTGCATTTTTAAATGTCAGTACTCATTTTTTATGATCTGCAAGTAACATTTTGTTATTGATTGTTAAATTTGAACATAACAAAAGCAACCAATTTCTTGAGAAAGTAACAGTTTGTATTTAAGCCCTACTGTTGACAGCCTGGAGAATCAGCTGATTATTTCTCTCCAAAAGTTGTTGTTCAGTATATTACTAGTCTTATGAAGTATTATTATTTACTACCAAGAGCTAATTATAAATTCTGTTACTCGTATTTACAAGGTACTATGCATTTGTCTGAACCGTAACAAAAAAAGTGAAAAAGTTTATTTTATTACACAGGATGAATTAATTCAGTCAGCTCACTGGGCCCATCAACAAGCAACACTGTTCACAGGTATTGCCTGGCTCATCTACTTATTCATGTAAATGCGTAAAAACTCAATGTTCACACAGGAACTCCTCCACTGAGTAATAGTTATACAAGAAAAATATTTTTTCAGCTGTAATTTGCTGTCTGGACGTTCCTGAAGACAATCATTTAAGAAATGAAAGCAGAATTTGCTAACGTAGGCCTACTATCGTAGTTAATATAAAAATATTTTCTAATGGTTCAGCAGCACAATTAATTTTTTTTTTTTTTTTTCCCCCTTTTCAATCTCCTATTCTTTGGAAACAAGTTTCTCTAAATATTGAGTGTAATATTTAGGCACCACTCTATGGGAAAGTGGCAGTGGATGGAGTTAGAAGACAAAGCATAATGTTCGGACACCAGCGAAGAGCCAAAAATATTCTGTGAATACACCTGAGCAGTTTTATAATTTCAGCAGAAAGAATACTATGGGTGCTAGCATGTGAAGTCAAAACCAGAGAAAAGGTAGTCTGGTATTCTTTGTAGTCCCAACCTACAGAGCGCTGATTACTTTCAGGTTACGCCAACCAGAAATAAATTACTAGTTGGTCAGACAAGTTCAGGTGCTTCACCATGACAATTTATTATCACTCTTCCTTAATCATCAGAGTGAATTAAAAGTCCTCCTTAAATTAAATTTTTTGATTTTGTCCTTGTCAAGCTGAAAGACATACTAGGCTGAGATAGGCCTACTTAACACTATTAGCGATGATTACAGACTCAACTATATGAATTCCAGTAGTATATCGACATGGATATGGTCTCAAGAAAAAGGTCATCTTTGTAGTACATGCTTCAGTCATTGTTTGTGTGGTCAAACTACCTACTGTCACTCATAATAGTGGATAATTTATTTTTTAAATTAGACATAATGAGTCATCCTCATAAGCATTCACCATTTCTTTGTGACAACAGTTTTATAAACCCTATGAAAGGGCCTAAGTTTGTGTTAAATTACTTATTTTGACTAGTTAAGTGTTCATGGTTCCTAGATTTTGCAAAACATGTGTAAATTTTCTATTCTCTTAAATTGTTAAGTAATTCTCACTTGTGTGATTTCACACAGTGTCTGAACCGTAACAGCATGTGTCTGGACCGTAACATATTTTGAAAATTTACTGTGGGTTAATTATTGAAAATTTGAGGTTGATCAATAGTGCATAATTATCCTTGAATATTTATAAAGAAGGAAAAAAATATGATTCACCATAAAGTTGTGACAACTCACAGAGTTTTGCATGTCTATAAAAATGACATGGGTAACCTTCCGTGTGAATCTGAACCGTAACAGGGTACTTTTTATCAATTTCTTGAATGATTAATGTTGAGATGGGCTTAAAAATATATCAGGGGTGAAGTACTATTTGAAGGCAATTCATACATATTATTAACCCTTTTGAAAATTTATCTTAACAATGAGTATGAGGATTCCAAAAGTGTGTAAATGTCTGGACCGTAACAACGGAATGGCTGACATAAAAAATAAATATTTTCGTTTTTATAAGCACCTAAAAGTCCGAGCCCTAGTAATAATAATAAAGTGGTTGTACTCGTAGTAATATAGTAATGGTGGTGGTGGCAGTGGCAGTAATTTGTTCATTGGCCCCCCCCCCTTGACAAAATTTCTGCGGACGTCCATGACTCGACTTGCAGTAATATGTTATCAATGTAAGAATATTTATATGCAGTGTGGCGAATGGCTATTCTTTAATTTTTAAATTGATATCAAATTTGCCGTGAGCACCGAGATGATGTTATGGGCCATTTAAAAATATAGTAAATTACAAATACAGATAAATTAAAATTACGTGGTAACGCAGTGATAATTACAGTACATAGTGTTAATTTGTTAAACTATGTCTTTAGTGCACCTTTATATTTAAAGATCATTTCCCTGTTTAATTTATTTAGTTATTTTAGGCCTATTTATTTTACTTTGCTGTATAAATATGTGTACATTACTGTAGCCTTCTATTGAATCTGAGTTCAAAATATAAATTCTGTGGTTTCTAAATAGCCAAGTTAGATTGACAGCCTCAAATAAAAATTGTGATAATAGCATTACCAATTTAATAGGCTACATAACTTAACGTATGATAATTCTTAAATTCTGCCTTTATATTCTGCTATATCGTGCAATGAAATATTCTTAACAATATTAAATCTCATAACTAGAAATGAAAATCATGTAACGATGGTCTAGCATACCGATAATAAAAGGAATAAGAAAGAATGAGGAATGAATAGAAAAAAGAAAAAAATGTCTAATGGATTCTTAAGTTCTCATCTTTTTTTAACTATTATGGACAGGAAAAGGTAAGTTTTCGTGTTGTAAACATATTTTAACATTTTGATTTTGAATATGTTTTTAATATGACGGTATAGGCTAAATATGCATTTGATGTAGAAAATAAATAATATTAAAAAATGTCTGCGAATACACACCACATATATCAGTGTTGAGTACGTATATCAATTAGTATTTTACTGTCTGAACCCTAGAGGTATATTCTTTTAGTTACTTTTAGTTACGCCAAATTAGTAGCACTGTATATAAATATTCATATCTGCATAACATTTATACGTCGGGAACATAGTAATGTAGTTAATAGCGGGCATTTCTCACAGTATTTGTCAGCTTATTTTTCCTTCTTTTCGACTTATATAGCGTCTATCTTTTGCAATTTTTCTTTAAGCTTTTTCACGTAAATATATTCTGGAAGTGTCCAGTATACAAAGAAATGCGCCTAATAGCGCTTTACCCGCTACAAAAATAGAAAAGTTTGAATGTATTTTTCAGTCTGCTAAGATGAAACTACATTTAAAAGCATGGTATCAGCAGACGACAACTGGAAAACCAAGTGACGAACGGCTAGCGCATACCGGCTAGAGCAGTGGAGACATCTGCTGGTTCTAGTTCGCTACATCCCTATTGTATAAAACAAAACAAATATATGGGTGATTCTTCAAATACGGGAAAATTTGGAGTGTGTAAAATCCAAATTTTTTACTTTGTTTAAAAAATCTCATAAAAATTACTAAAATACTTCAGGGGTTACTTGATTATAATATTACACCAGCAGAGCTTAAATATTTATATTTTTATTTATTTATTTTAATTTCTTTATTTTTTTAAAGCCATGTGAATGACATCCATGTACATGTGGATGGCAGAAGGCCACATTAATGACTAACTTTGGCAACAATCTGCTTTTCTTTATGTGATTTCATATTTTTCTCAGCATACTTCAGTTGATTTTGCACCAAATTTGCAAATTTGTGTACATACTCCGGAATTAATGTAATTTTAACGAGACTGTGTTTTTATGGTTTTGGGGGAGGGGGGAATCAAGCAGAAATTCATTTAATCAGTTTTAAGATCTCAAGTACAGGTCACAGACACCGCAAACACAATAGTATCCTACATTTATCATCTACATGACTTGAGAGTCATCCACATACCCCTTCATGAGACATGTGGATGACACCTAAATCAGGCATGTGGATGACAAAAAAGGAGTTTTTAAGTGGTCTCAGCAAGCCATTCCTAAACCTCTGTAAGCTCAACTTCAGTCAAGTACTTTGAATTGGAAGGTTTATCATAGTGCATAATCAAAATTAATTAATATTCACTTTCTGCCTACTTTCTAAAAGCCATGTTAATGACAGGGATTAAAAACGCTTTCCTTGAAAATTATACAAAGTCCTTTGTTAATCCCAAACTGTTTGTAAGCAAGCAAAATTCAACCTTACAATTCAACCACAAGCTGCCCTGTTGGCTTTCTAACACTTTTGCCAGTTATACAAATTTCTCATTTCTGCAGAAAAAATTCTATTCTTTTCAGCCATGTGGATGACCAAAAACCCTTGGGACATTCTTTATGTTCATTAGGTGGGGTGACAATTTTATTTCATTTTATTTTTTAGGGGTTAATATTCTTCATCCATTCATACTCATTGACAGGAAAAAAGTTGAAAAGGAATTAACATTTTGTTTTGTGGAAAAATGCATTAGAATATACAAAACCGAGGTTTGGGACAGGGCATGTGGATGACATTTCATTGAATTTAATTTGATTTTGGAATATCAGAATTTTGAGTTAGTGACATTTCAAAGTGATAGTTGTAGTATGGAGGTAGTAGAAACAAACTTTAATTTTAATTTTTTTTTAAAGTTGAATTTGAAGGGAAATATCACTCTGGAACACAAATTTTCCCGTATTTGAAGAATCACCCATATAAATAAAAATTATGACATACCTTATTTAAAATGTACTTGCAATGTATCTCCAATTTACAGTGTCTATTTGTACTTCAGTTCAATCTGCCGATTAAAAAAAAAAAAAAAAAAAAAAAAAAAAAAAACAGAATTTTCAAATGTTGCTTGCTGTTGATTTAAAAGTTTATTAAGCAACCCCTTTTCCACTGACAACAGAGACAGAGATGAAAGTCTATTTTGAGTTTGAGTGTTTCTTAGATAAGTGTGTATTCTGCGGAGCGCTGAAAAAGATTGTTCTGCTGATGTACTGGTTGCAGGAATAGTCAAAATTAATTCATGAAGTCTATACACCTTTGGCAAAGCTTTTTTAAGACCCATGGCATACAACTCGTGGTGAACTTCGTAGACTGCTTTGTTTCGAAATTCAGGGGAAGAGTGCAAATAACAGCGTTCATTCCTTAATTGCAGTGTGTTGAAGTACTGTCCATAATAAGTAAGAAAAGTCTTAAACGCACTCTCTGGGAAAGTCTTGTCATATTCGGTGTATGAAGCACTGTCCAACAATGATAGAAACTGTAGCTGGTCCATAACCGAGAATCAGTTGGTTATTTGACCAAGTATCGTATCTATGATCTCATAAAATATTCATCGATATGACGATTTTGGGCCATTTTCTCCTATATCCAGTCTCAATCTCTTTGAAAGAATTGGTGTTTCGTGGCTATCTTGATCAGATTCTATCTTTGACCAAATTAATTTGTCAAATTTTCACGCAAGTAGTTCGTACTGTTTTTGAAGTAATGGATTTTTGTTTGCAGAAAGCAATATCAAAAATCTTTTTCTGAAGGATGTTAAACAAAGAATCAGACTTAGGAAATACAAGCGAAAACACCAAAAGTAAGAATCTGAAATCAAAGCTTAGGAGGTTCTGGTAATAACCCGATGCACAAGCTCTTGTTTCATCCTCATCTTCTGCCATTAATTTAAATAGGATGGCAAGTTCACCCTTCAAGCTGAAAATGACATCAATCATTTTGCTTTTGTAGTTCCATCTCGTGGCATTTAATGGAATGCATCTTTTCACTTCAGTGTTTAAAGCTTCTGTTCTTTTGAGCGATTTTGGAAAAAAATGTAGACAGTCCTGACACTTTGAAAAAATACTCTACACTTCTTTATCTGACTGGTTGATTGATGCAAAACTAAATTAAGCTTGTGGGCATAGCAATGCACAAATAAAGCTTGTTCATATTTCCCTCTAACAATTGACTGTAAACCATTATGCTCTCCAATCACGGCTGCACTGTCATATGTTTGGGCTATGAGTTTTGCACCAGATTTGAATTCCTCCATGAGTTTCAACAAATGCTTGGACAAACTAACTGCTATGTGGTCACTACTGACATCACAAAACCCTACAAATCTTTCTTCAACCCATCCCTCTGGTGTGACATAACAAAGAATGTTGAAAATTGATATTTATTCGATACATTAGTGGTTTCGTCCATGATTACTGATATAAAACCTGTCTCACTCACTTCGTTCTTTATTTCATTAATCAAAACATGAGAAATCCACTCAATATTGTCATTCTGAATGTCATTTGACGTTCCTGAAAACACAGTCGCAGTCCGAAGATGTTCCTCCAACTTATCATCTGTTTGAGCAATTAGGTGTAAGAGCTCTACGTAGTTGCCTCTGTTATCCAAATTTTCGGACTCGTCACTATCCCTAAATGGGAGTTCTTGCTGAGCTAAATAGCAAACAGCATTTATCAATCGACCCATTATATACCTATTTCTTTTCACACCTTCATTATACTTTTTAACTGAATTCTTAAACGCCTCACTCAAGAAGTGTCAATTCTTGTTTTTCCAAACTTTACTAACATTACAATGGATGAAACATGAGTTTTGGAATTTTCGTGATGAATCCTCAATGTTACTTATGCCATCTGTTGTCCAAGCATTCTTTTCATTAGATGAAAGTAGGCCAACAAAATAGTTTCAATAATTTGTCACAACCACACAGCCAAGGAAACTCCTTGTACCAAGAGCTATTAAAATTAGCGATGGGCAATGTAGTTTGTTTTCGAGAGCTAGCTCTTTCGCTCCCGCACACTAACTAGAGTCGTTCAAATGAACTAGTTAGTTCATTTTGGAAAGTAACTAGCTAGTTACTTCGAACAAGTTAGTTCAAACTAACTACACAGTTCATTATCATATCAGCACAGCACGTTCTCGCTAAGAAATAGCGCCCGCACCTCGGCCAACTCGGCACCTGCACCAACAACAGCAACTGATTGTTCCTCTGTGAACTCTAACTGTAAAGCCGCGGCAACCAACTCAACATCTTCAATGTAAGTTAAAAAATTTTCCCCGGGGCCTTGAGCGCGGAAATAATAACTAGTAACCAGGTCATGCTTCATACGGCCAGGCAAGAAATCTCTAATAATAGAAGCCTGAAACTCCTGCACCGTACGCCGTGAATTAATAGCTTCATTGATATAATAAAGAAATTGCTCATTAACGAAAGGAAAAATCAACTGTAAAGCCTGGTCTTGCTGGAGACGAAAAACGTGTACCAGCCTACTAAATTGAACCAAAAATTTCAAAAATGAAAGGATGCTAACCGGGTCCTTCAATATAACTTCCAGGCAAGTTTTTACCAAATCTTGCAATGGCTGAGGAAGTTCAGCTTCTTTCAAACGGAATAATTGTTCTGAATTACAAATAGCTTGAGCCATGGCGATAACTAGCAAAAAAAAACTGAAAAACGGAGTCAAAAGGACGACCGAGTGCGATCTGCTACCACTATGAAACGTGCCCTACAGGCTTTTATACCCAGGCCGTATCCCAAATACCAAAACTCCCAATAAACAATATAGTATGTGCAGGAAATAAAAGGCTGTAGCGAAAATAATTAAAGTGAAATTCCAGACATGACAGTTTATTTTATACTTTATCAGAAACAGTATGAATAACATGACTCTTCAAACAAAACTCCAGCATACCTCCTGTGAGGCAGGAAGGCATGAAAGAACAGAAATGTCGGAGCAAAATTTCATAATAGGTCTGAGCTGAAGGCTTGATATAGAGATGTAGTCGGTCGAGCGAGCATTCCTCCGAAAGAACTAAACATAACGCAGAAATATAAAATAACCGAAATAGAAAGCTGGTGGGAAAACAAATAAATTTAAGTGAAATAAACTAAAGCCCCACCAGCTAGAAAAACTAGAGAAACATACCTGCAAAGTTAGAAAGAAGAGTAGAATTACATGATGGTAAAATAAAACTGAACTATAGCACACGTAACCTCAGAAGGCGTCCAGCAGCTCCGAGATGGCCGGGAGCACGACAACAGAAGTCTCGAGGAAGAGCGTGGCTCACTTGGTCGACGGTCGGAAGAGAACTCCTCGTCCCCGCTCGGGACAGAAAAACTTCCTGCGAGACAACGCCCCCAACAGTTAGTTCCAACAAACACATAAAGAGGGCACTGTCGAGCAGGGAGAACACAAGTAACCACAGAACAAGGAAATCGAAGCCGAAACAAAAGAAGGAATGCTCGCGCACAGACGGAGAATAAGTACGTAAACAAACAGAAAGCAAATACAATGCGTGAAAAGAACAACATAATAAGAAAATTAACTAAGTAAGTAGAATAATAATACAGTGCCGGTAAATAAGCGGCACAAAATGAACTAAGTGTTGAACTTTCAAGGTACTAAAACCTTATTTTCAGACGATTGAACTACGGTACTTAAAAATCAATTAAATAATAAAATCTAGTATCAAAAGTAAATTACATAATAGGCCTGAGACCTACTAAAATGTTTAACACATTAATAGGCCTATAGGTATTTTTTTTTTCGAATAGTTGAACCACTTTCATCTCAATAATAACGCATATTTTAATTTTTACTGTCGTTTATTGTTAATGTCAATAAGAAACGTGTTAATTAAACAACGTTGCATGACTGCTTTTTGTTTGTAGATAATCGGCATAATACTACAGATAGTTCACGTGCAGTAATTTTTAATAACCTGAAAGATTTCTTCCAATAACGTGGAATTTTTATTGCTACCACTAAAAAAAAGCGGGATTTTTCAATGTTAATTTTGCGCCTTTTTGTACCTGCGCCCTTGGCGGGGGCCCACCTCGCCACCGCCTAGCTAAATATGTATGTATGTTGCATGGTAATTAAAATTTATATTGCTTTCACACCTTTTAATGGGTAGCCTATTGATGTTTCGTACTAATCCGAATGGAAATAATAAAGAAAATATATAAATACCATAATTATATTTCAGTGTGTTGGCTATTTTCCTGGCATTTCTTCCACACAAATTTATTTACGACAGGTGGTGAGGATTTTAGTTTGTGGAAGGAGCTGATCTTCAGTGGTTTTGTGAAACAGTTATCTGTTGTGTGTTTTCCTTAAGTTTTCTTTTCAATTTTAATTACGTTATAATTGGGATATGCCGAGTTTCGTTATAAAGTTTTAGTTTAATTTTATCCCCGCTGGACATTGAATGTTGCGCGCAAAGGGCTCAAGGAAAAGGAATAGGTTTTCAAGAGGTAAGTTCTATAGGCCTAATGCATAATATCCCCCTTCCCCTACTGTAGTGGAAGACTGAATCTCTTCCCACATTCTGTACTATCTCCCCCCTTGCCCGCCGCTCAAACAAAGCTGTCACTGTTTATAGAGTAGGATTATCTCCACAAAGTATCTGGGTTTTTACGTATATACCTTAGGAGCGAGTCTCACCGCTCGTAGAGTTCCTGGCTAGGGGAGGTAGCTGCACCCTGATTGGCTCAGCTCTCCTATCCCACTCCATGTGTTGTCTGTCTCTCTCGCTGCAGCATTATCCCTCCACTCAACTATTATAGTATTTTCTGCGACATGCTGCATGATGTTCACTCTCTGCCCAGCGGTAGCTTACTGATCTTTCGCGCATCTTGGTAACGAGAAGCTCGCTGGCTGGGTTAGTCTTCAAGGCCAGAGACTTTGTGGGAATAATCCAACTCTACTTCCTCGTTCCTCCCAATGCTGTCAGCTGTGTGCAATCGTGCCAGCACATACAAACCGCACTAGTGTGCGCACATTTGAGCGAGTCGTTCAAATGAACTAGTTAGTTCGTGAACGACTCATCGCTAATTAAAATGCCTTTCGAAATCCCCGTGTGACTTAGTTTCTAAAGATTTAAGATCCGGAGTTGGCCTTCCTATGTGACGTACTATAGAGTGAGAATATTTATTTGATGGGCGCCGCTCACCCTTATAGACAATGAACCATCTACTTGAACACTTGACCTTAACATTCCAACTTTTGTCACAGAAATAATTGCCGACAGCTTCAGACGAAGACGGGGTGGGTTCATGTTAGGAAGATATGTTATTTTATCTTTATGAAAAATAGTGAAGTTTTCCCAAAACTCTGAAACCACAATTTTATTTAACACCATGTACATTAAATAATTAACTGCTTTAATATAGATTGAGAGACCTCGAAAAAAAAAAGTATAATACAATATGAGTAGTCAGTCTTTTGTCGCTCCTCTTCTTTTCTCCGAACGAATACTGGTCGTCTTGACTGAATCCTGAAATCCGACAAAACACTTCTACTTTCTCAGTCCTCTTGGAAATAGGTCTCTTACACATATAGCACACTCTGTAACTAGAACAGTACTTCAATTTTTGGTCATGATGCACACAAAATTTACTCACTGTAGGCCTACTCTGCTTTATTTCATACAATTCTTTACCTATCTTGGCCTACCAGAATCCACAATTATATTACACCTCAAACTTAACTGAATCTTTCTTAGAAGAAGATAACTGCATTTCTTATACTGACTCCAAAAAGTACATATGCATACGTAAATATAGTTATCCTGAGTTTATTCCTTCTCATCTAACTCTAACTTTCATATTACTAACAGAGTCTCTATGTTTCTTAATGATACGTAGAGAAATCCAAATACTTAATATAGATATATAAGCATTCATGAACCACAGATTATTGTCTCTGTTGGACATTACATGAGAATATTATAGGAGAAAAATTCCTCCGACACTGGGACTTGAACCCAGGACCTTTGGATATTCGCGCCAATGCTCTACCAACTGAGCTAAGTCGGAGTTCAATTCACAGAACCAGATGGAACCTCTCTCCTATGATTGCCCTAATGGTCTACCTCACAGACAGACAAGCTATGTCATATGCAGTACACTACTGCATAATCACTACTCAGTGTGCCTCACAGTACTGCATATGACATAGCTTGTCTGTCTGTGAGGTAGACCATTAGGGCAATCAGTCATAGGAGAGAGGTACCATCTGGCGCTGTGAATTGAACTCCGGCTTAGCTCAGTTGGTAGAGCATTGGCGCGAATAGCCAAAGGTCCTGAGTTCAAGTGTCGGAGGAATTTTTCTCCTATAATATTCCCAAATACTTAATGTAACAGGAATTTGTATAAATAATTATACTTCTTTCGATTTGATATACGGCTTTTGCGAAATGAACTTTATATATCTTACTAAATTTTCCACCCAATTTACAGTTACATTACCCTTATGAGATTTCCATGACATAATTTTATCCACAGGGAAAATGTCCACTTCTTTTCTACAACCTGTCCGCTTATTCTCTTCTTATCATAACACAAATTACTTCTTGTTCCGACGCTAGCTTGTTCATGACAGTGGCGGCTATTCAGGTGAAGTAGCACTTCACCAGTATTTTTCCTTTACAATACGTATTTTTAAAGTTTATTTTCCATACCACGAATTTTGGTTTTTACTATAAACGTATCTGTATTTTTTATTTGTCCGCCACGCCACCACCTGGTGTCAAAGCTAGGAGACACTGAAATCCTGAGTGCGCAACTTGCTTCAAGTCGGCCGTGTGAAGGTGAACTGGAAACCACGCCCTCCGTTGCATGGGTAGTCTGGTCAACTAAAACTGAGGATATGCAAGCAGCAGTTTTCTCGCATATGCCACGCCCCATACCGACGCGAACAGACTACCCACGAAGCCGTCCCTCTTGTTCAGTCATTTTCTTCGCCAGCACCTCAGCTCGGAGAAAGAGGGCACGTTAGATCTTCCAACGTCTGACGCCGCCAAATTCGAATGTGTTAAATTCAGAAAAACCCGGATTCCACAACCCCGATTAAGTATTCTGTCGCACTGGGAACACTAAGCGACTTCCTCTACCTCGATCATTAAAAATACTATTTTCTCGTCTCTTATTCCATTTCGGGGAACTCTCACGCGATTTTCCCTGCCCTAATTATTATTATTGCTGTTATTATTACTATTATTATTATCATTCTTCTTATTATTATTTTTTCCCTATTTTCTCTCGTCACACAACGTACGACGAGACGAGAGAAATTAGCAAAAAAAATAATTAGGGCAGAGAAAATCACGTGAGAGTTCCCAGAGATGGATTAAGAGACGAGCAGTTTAGATAAGCCTACTCATAATTTCTAAAAACATTTTAAGTTTGCTGTATGAAATGGTATTTGCAGCACGCCCTCGTTTTGAACCACGAGCCGCTACTGGGTGAATTCCGTTATTAACATAAGCATGAGGCATTTTTTTCTCTTTACCTAATTTTCCGGCCACGAGCCGCCACTGGTTCATGACTCATTGAATTAACAGCCACGGAGAAAAGTATAGTTTATTGTACTTATCTGATCTGTACTGATGTATATCTGACAATCACTCCGTACATCTCCAGGCAAATACAGTGCAGCGAGGTCCTTCGATTTCATTCACTGCCAGCAACGACAGTCGCTGCCCACACCACTATATGCGGTTCTCTTCTAAGGTATATCGGGGTAGAATTCCAATAGCAGAAACACCGCCCCCAAGGTTGGCAATACGGGGCTCGCAGACCCATACCACATTACATCTCTTCTTTACAATCTCGGTTGTAGGATAACAACCACGAAAGCTCCGGAATCCACTCCAGTAACATCACCAAATGCAGACCATCAAAGGCCTAATCGACAGAGTCTTTCCTGCCACCCTTCCTCCTCGGTTCAACTTCTTCAGCACACCTCCGTTCGCCGACTGACCACGACTCCCATTCCAAGGTCGACAATCTGTGGCTCGCAGACCAAATTGTATGCCTCTGATGCCACTCCACGTAAGTAGTTATAGACCATTTTTAAAGCCCGGTAGGGGAAATGGGGTGGGGGTGGTGACGTCATAGGAGTAGGGGAAGGGGGTGCTAGCGCCAAATTCAAAATTATTAAATGCAAGAGTGTGCTAAGTCGAAATTGTATATTTAATGCAAGAGTGATCTAAGTCGAATTTTTTTTTATTAGAGGGATATTTGAAAATATAAAAATAGTGGAAGCCTCAAAATGGCGGAATCTTCAATAGGGCGGGATATATGAATTTTGTATTTTTCTAGAAAGACACAATATGACTGTATGGCTACAAGATGACGGATTGGGAGGGATATATGAAATATGTAATTTTAAAGTGAGGACGGAAGATGGCGACAAAAACAGGGAACAAGACTAAGTGGAAGGTAAGGATACTAGTATTATTGTATTATATACTTGCGCCTACTTTTTAAATCCTGAATTTTGTGTATGGTAGGCCAACTCCTTTTATGTATGCAGCACCAAAACTGTTAACCAACTCCCTTTACGAATACAGCGGCTACTTTTTAAATTCTGAATTTTGTGTATGGTAGGCAAACTTTTTTTATGTATGCAGTGCCAAAACTGTTAACCAACTCCCTTTACGAATACAGCGCCTACTTTTTAAATTCCGAATTTTGTGTATGGTAGCCCAACTCGTTTTTTGGATACAACGCCAAAACTGTTAACCAACTCCCCTTACGAATACAGGAGTACTTTTTAAATTTAGAATTATATGTTTGGTAGGCCAACTTCTTTTATGGATGCAGCGCCAAAACCGTTAAGCAACTCCCCTTACGATACGGAATCTTCAATAGGGTGGGATATATGAATTTTGTATTTTTCTAGAAAGACAATATGACTGTATGGCTACAAGATGGCGGATTGGGAGGGATATAATTATGAAATATGTATTTTTAAAGTGAGGACGGAAGATGGCGACAAAAACAGGGAACAAGACTAAGTGGAAGGTAAGGATAGTACTACTACTACTATTGTCTTTCTTTTCCTTTCTTTCTTTTAGTAAAATGAAATTTGTAAGGATCTAGGAGGAAGGTTTTAGGCTTATTGAAAAACGGCACATTATTATTATATTAATAAGAATGTCTCGTTTTTGTAAATAATTACAAACGTATTACCTTAAGAATAGATCTTGGATATTTATTTACATATTGTACATCAAAAACATATTAATATTAACACTGAAAAAAAAAGTGTTCATGTTTGTCCTCTCTATTTTATATAAATGAGCACTGTAATGTTCTACAACATGACCAGACCTTGATTGTTTATCTCGTCTGTTACACAGTCATATAAACCTAAATTTTCCCAAGATGAGGGAACAGATTGTTTGTTTACAAGTTTCGATATGTCGTTCTCCATTATAGAGTACTTTGACATGATGTTAGTGTGTATAGAGAGAAAATGAATTTCGTTGCACTTTAAAACAATACGTGTCTTCTCGTACTGAATATAGCACTGTTTAAAATTCTTAGCCAGTCGTAGTTTAAACTTTTCTTCAATAAACTGGTAAGGTTTACCGTTACACATGTTCAATTAGTTTAGGTAAGTGTAATAAGAAAGAAGTCAATAGGTAGGGTGAAAACACAACACACGCTCCAAAAGAGTTTCCTATTTCCGCATAAGCACTGTAGTTCAACGATGTGTAGAAGCCGAAACTTAGATATCTGTCCTTGTTTCGGTTGAGGAAATAAATCCTACGAGCCAGTATAGAAGGAACCACTCCTGCTTCCTCTACAAACGTGTCGCAGGTTGTGTTTAGAGCTTCCTCTAGAAGTTTCTCCAAGATGGGATGGATTTCTGGTACCTCATTGTACGAGGGTCTCGCCTCGAAGGTTTATTCTGAAATCATACAAAAAACACAAACACATTAGAAAATCTATTCGCGATATATATGTATACATGTTATGACAACTTGTTTTTATCAATCAGTTCTATACTTACTTTTCTTGCAAGAGTTTTGCACCCTTCTCCACTAGCTGTAGACATCGTGATTCCAGGAGCTTGCTCTACAAAAGTGTCGATGGATGTGTTTTGCGCTTCCTCTAGAAGTTTCTCCAAATCTATCACATCGTCTGTAGACGGGGTGTTTTCCCGATATCTCTTTGGACGAGGCTCGCTCCTCGTAGGTTTATTCTGAAATCATACAAAATCATCAACACGTTAGAAAATCTATTCACGATACGTGTATACATGTTAGGACAGCTTTTTTTTTTTAACAATCTGTTCTATACTTACTTTTCTTGAAAGAGTTTTGCTCCCTTCTCCATTAGTTGTAGACATCATGATTCCCGGACGGCACGCTCAATACTGACGCTACCCCTCGTCTCGTCTCGTATTATTCTGAAAATAGACAAAGTAACTGTATTACTATCACGTGATCTAAAGGTAATAGAATTAGTATCAAAACAAGATACCGTTAGCAATAATGACTCACGGTGTGAATGTCCGGGAAGACATCTTTGACCTCCTTTCGTTCCACACAACGATCCCCAGGATTTATGGAAGAGGCGTACAACCTCTCTGTCAGGAGTTGTTACTGTGTTGAAGAGATTCATAAACTCTTGCATGCTCCATCCTTTATCCATGTAGTATGCGAACAGGCATGTGTAGTGTCCACAGACAGAGGTTGTCAGCCCTTGCAGTCTCAGAGTGTTGTATGACCAGTTTATTGAATTTTGGCTAATAAATTTTGTTATCCCGGGAATGAGAGGTGGTAGTCCGAAAGAATCAAAGTAATATGTAAAATTTTGATTTTAAAAAAACACGGCAACCCAATGTGAACCAGGTGAACGGTGTGGATCTAGATTAATGATGTAAGATTTAGGTCTGTTTGTTACTCTATATGGCAGTAAATCGCTAGGATAAACTCCATCAAAAGTCTGAACATTACGAAGTGCATGATTTATTTGTGTTGTGTTCATCTTTTAATAGTCTGTAATTACTTTTCTATCTTTAGTAATTTCAATACTGTTATCGTATTCTGCATAGAGAATACAGGTAATGGCTTGTTTTAATTCCGTGTCAAATTTTGCTTCTATTCTAATGTTTCCGTTATTTGGTAAGCTTTTATGACCATGCGAAGCAGAGGCGTCAGGAGTTAGATCATACATTAACATGAAGAACCCTTTTATATACATGTCGTGACTGATTTGCATTCCGCTATTGCTGTGATGGATCCCCGAACCTTTAAACAGAGTATCGTAAGCTAGTGTTGTAGTCTTTTCATGATCTGTAGAAATGCTTAACCCTTCTGAAGGAATCTGTTGACCATTAATATACATGGCATAAGAATTCAAGGCAAAATGATGAAACTCGTAGGGATTGGAATCCACTGAGCCTGAGAAAGCAGAATTTTTCACCATTGAAAAGAGGAGTCTTTTGGGTAGAGTACCAATGTAAGCATTATCGATAGAAATCGATCTAGATCCCGAACTAAACGTGAATGTTTTCAGTTCCACTCTCGTGATGGGATAGTGGGCATTATGACCTATTTCCAATGTTTTAACATGTGCTAAGAGAATACTAGGTGAAGGTTTGATTTTCCTCACATACAGACCTACATCGAGGAACTTAAAGAAAACTTCAGAGTCTTTGTCCGTACCTAAAAGATAAAACGCTCTCTTTGATTTCGTGAGACGTATCTGCATGCTTACGCCTGGCAACAGAAGTTTCGCTAGATTGAAAATATCGCCATGTAGTTTACCAATCATAACTATTGTTTTAGATTTCTTAGATTTTTCATATCTTTCTAACCAACCGCTGTTTTTATCGTTTGGCCCTAATGTTCCGTTTAGTCCAACATCGTTAGGATCAGTCAAACCTTCGACAGCTTTATCTAGATACCAAAACGAATTAGTCAGATGAGTTTTTGAGGCATCCACTCCATATGCAAAGAGTGTTTCCAAATACGATTTGTAATTATACAAGTCTTCAGAGGAGGTGATTGATGTTCCATTTAAAGAAACGCTGCACTGCTCGAAGAGAGAATGAAGTAGATTGTTTACTCCTGTAACCTTATCGGTATCGGTTAACTCTTTTCCATCGTTTTTAACGAATTGTCCTTTCACCACGACCTGTACGTTTAAATCAATATAGTGTTCATTATCTGCAGGAACTATGATTTCGAGAACATTTTGATCGACTGGAGTAATGGGTTTACATAATGTAGTAACATTCCCCAACACGGCTGTCTGAATAGGAGCTTTATCGAAGACGTCGAACTCTGACTTTGTTAGGGCAAGCATCTCGACACTACTGACTACTATCTTCTCTTTACACTACTAAATATATCTCTTATTTCAGTTTTCGTCTTCATTTTTTATGAACGTTTCCTCTTTCTGCCGTTACCCTGCATTTTGTTCACTAGTTTCTTAGTTTACTCTGTTTGCGACAATGTCTTTTACTTTTTCACCTTTCTTCCTAGATACTATATCGGATAAGATATTTGCACCAGCCGAGAGACTTTCACGACCTAATGCTTTAGCTCCCGAAAAGAGAACAGGTTTTTATCATTCTAAACAGTCCACCCAGGAAACTACCTAGACCTCCACCCTGTTGAACATAAGGGCTGCCGGTGTAGAAAGGGCCTAGATTGTTAAGACGCCCTCCTGACTGATTGACGTAGTAAGCGGTGAGCGGATCCATCGCATCTGAGTCAGAAACTAGTTTGTTTTCTCTTTTTAAAATGTAAAACAAGCGTAGTAGGTTTAGTGCTATCTACTAATTTAGCTAGACCACCTAACTTTGTTGTCAACTCTATACCTATCACCTGAAATTCTGTACTTTCAACGGGATGGTAGTAAACTATCGGAAACCAATGGTACATCTAAGGAAGATGAATAATTCTAAGAAGTTTCACATACGAATCTCCTACAAGTTGTGGTTTCATTATATTACAATATATAAATACAAGTTCTTTCTTTGTAGTACATGTTGTTAGATTGATTTTTCCACCTTCCGTTTCTGATAAAATTCCTTGAGAATAACTAATTTCACATAATCCCACCTCCCACTGATCCCTCTCTAATTTTATGACTTGTGCTAGTTGCACTTGAAAACTAGCTAGAGTATTAGTAGGAAATGTTTTGTACGACGCATCACTGAGTAGAGTAATATAAAAATCTTCGTTCATCATACTAAGTCTTTATCTTTAACCCAAGAATCAAAGTCCTGACCATAACCTCTCCACCGTACGAGATGTTCTTTACTGCCTCTTACCGTACGTGTACATAGAATTTTATCTATTTTGTAAGCAGTGTCCTTGTTTATAGTTACAGGCGTGAGTTCATAACTATAAAACTGACCCAGAATAGGAGTGTTCCTAAGATCTTCGAGTTCGTATACAGGTTGAGGTGAATGTTTGATTACTTTAACGATTCTGATTGTTCGAAACCCCTATCGAATTTCATCTTCTCTTTACCTATTCTAACAGTCTGCCCTACATTGAAACGTACAGGTCTAGGTTTCACAAGAAGCTGTTTGTTTCTCATACGTTTCCATATTTTCAAGACGTCCCTATCGGTAACCTTACCAGGAGCCATTCCTGTACTGGTATGTACAGAATCGTTGTATCCTGCCACAAATCTATCCAACACGTCTAAATACTTGTAATTGTTCATGAAAGTAAAATATTTGTACATTTTAGTTTTTAAAGTGCGATTGAAGCGTTCAACTATCGAACATATAACATCAGGGTTGTTGGAAACGCGATACTCTATGTTCTCTTTCTTTAAAAAGTCTTGAAACGTTTTGTTTAGAAACTCTTTACCCTTATCTGTTCTCACTACTATAGGATTTCTATTAGATTTTTCCAACACGGACTCGAATGCTTTTTTTCACCTCGGTACCTGTCTTAGATTTTAGAGGTACAACCCAGGCGTATTTGGAAAACACGTCAATAGCTACAAGTAAATATCGTATGTTGTCATTATGTTTCGAAATGTTTTGCACATCGGCTAGATCAAGTTCAAACATGTCGTAAATGTTGTTTACCGAATAAGGATTTCTTGGAAACTTTCTCCTAATAGGTTTATGTAAACTGTAAACATCTTGTGCAATCAACCATTCCTCTCTATTCTTATCTGTAACGGTACTTGCTTGTGAAAGTTTGCCTAGAGTGGAAAAACCCGTAGGTTCTCCAGGGTTGTAATAGAGGTCACGTAATCTGTCCATCTTCTCTGATTGTAAGAACTCCACCTTTTCGTTGGAAATAATTTAGAAATGACTAGTTTATACTTACTGGTTCTAGAGGTTTTAAGCTCGTTATTATGTAAATGTCCACTGGTCGATATTAAAATGTCTTTGTACATGTCAAGGTCTTCCTCACTTACTTGTTTCAAGTCTACTTTCTTTCTAGTAAGAAGTTCCCATAGACGTGCAGTTGTGTTGTACTTCTTATGGTTAATAATTAAAGTGTCGTGTTCTATTTGTATTTTAGAATTACCTATCATATACTCTCACGATTCTTTATCCTTATAGATTCCAAACTCAGTATTTACAATCTTTGGAGAGTTTACATAAGCTGCCAGGTATTTACCAGCAACATCTATAACGCTAGGTTTTACATCTAAGGGCTCAGGTGCCGGAGGTATCTCGAGTGTTGAACATTTCTCTGGTGAAACATCTCTTTTACTAGGTTCTTCTAATATTCTTTTCTGTCTCTTCGCTGAGATAGGATCTTGATTTTCACGTATTTTAACCCACTCTTTGTAAGGATCTCTAGAAACTGACGAGTTTGAATCATCAGCACCACGTTTTAAACGTTTGTACTCTTTTATGCTGAGTAACATCATTTTCTGTAACATTACGTTAAAGAACTGATTCCAGACAATACAGCTGACAAGAGAGGAATTAGAAATCCTCTTTTCTGAACTAAAGTTTTCCTTTTCGTAGGGAGAGAAACTTTTCTATCGATAAGATGTCTCAAAGATTTTTTATGTTTGCTCAATTTACGTTTAGAACACGAATTAATTTTACATTGACCGTTCAAAACGTTCAGAGCACACTCTATTATAGCAAGTATCAACTCTTTGTTAGCGCTCTTTAGAATAAAACTTCTCAACTTGGGCGAAGCCTTTTTAAGAACTTGTAAGATATGGTAATGGGATTTTATCCGTTTCATGCTTTACAGGCACGTAAACCTTTGTAACTCAGGATGGAAAGATATTAGTTCGGAATCTAATCAAATCGTTAGTTCTCTGACAAAAGTCTATTAACATATAACCGTGGGCCTTCTTCGTAGCGTTTTGAAAAGCTTTGTAAAACGCTATCCAGTTTTCAGGGTACACTTGTCTAGCTAGAAAAACGTAATCTGATTTTTATCTCTCAAGTTTCTAAACAAGACCATATACTTTGTATTGAGAGAAATATCTCTTCTGTGGGAAGATTGATGAAAAAGGTTCTGAGTGATTAAAATTACAGATATATTACGATGATGACAACCTTTTGTGAATATTGAAGACACCTCGTTAGAGTAGGCTTTGTCTAGTAAATCGTCTAAAATTATTAAAACAGGTTTACTACAGTCTTGTTTCTCTTCAAAGTTTGGAAGACCTTTATGATACGTCACAGGGGTATTGAATTTACTAGACGGAGGAATGGCATTAGTTTCACCGAAACACCACAAAATTCTGTTGTATTTACTTACGTTAGATAGATGTTTCAAGTTGTTGATCAGTTTTATAGTGAAAGTAGTTTTACCACAAAAACTAGGACCTGAGACAATTAAAGTGAAAGGGTGTTCAAATTTTACGACAACCATAACAATCTCTTATCATAGGCATGGATCCATCCCAGCAATCGTGAACAGGATAATGTTTATCACATCTAAGACACTCTTTAACTATTGCACTACGTTGAACACTTTGAGGGAGTTTATCGTACACTAGATAAATACTTTGAGCTGCACAAGAAGCTAAAAATTCCGGGGATAACTCAGCCAATTCTTCTCTAGTATGATGAATAAGGGTTCTGTGGACCAACAACTTCTTCACTCCCAAACACTCTAGAGACGAGGACGAGTCCATACTGACACGGTACTTTCTCCTCGTCTTTATTTATACCCGTAAGGGTGGGAGTCGAACCCACCGCTAAGTCTGCGTCTTTTCCTCAAGCAGAGACGGTACACTTTATCCTCAGGCTCCGAAACTATGCTCGGACCGGCCTTTCTCTTTATTTTCTTTTCGGTTCTCACAGTCAGTGTTGCACTGTGATCACCTTCTAAAACCATACTCTTGATGGTGTCAAAGTTGACCACTTTCAAAGTATCATAGTTTAAAGTGATACCTCTGACCTTACATACAGTTTTTGTGGTGTTTTCATCGATAGAAACTTTATAACCATAATTCTTAGGTCCTCCGCTAGCAAACTCGGAGATGTAAGCGTCAGGTCCATAGTCTGTCAGTTCGTCTGTCATGTCGCCTAGAAAGTCTGAAATGGGAACGGTGTACTTGTCTTTGTCGGTCTGAGTGTAAATCAGACTGTCTGTCGCAATATAGGGCTCTGCGATCCAGCTGATCAAGGTATTTATAAAGGGTCATGCGTCCCCCAGTTGTTACATAGGCCCCATGAACAACACTAGTGTGAGGAAGAGGGACCTGTTCCTCTTCTATGGGAATATAGTTAATCCAAGCGACTTCATCTCTGGCAAAAAGGAGCCGTTTCACTTCTATACCTGGAGTCGTGAGGAGGGTAATCAACTCTAGAGAGTCATTAACAAGCTTCGTCTTCGTCCTGTTAGGATCTTCACAAAATTTCCCCCAAAAAGAATTGAGACAAAGCTTGCTAATGGCCCTCTTTCCAGCGTTCTTCACGATCTGGGTAGGGTCTAGCTTAATACCTTCTCTCTCATAGACCAGATCCTCTTCTGTTACAACCTTGCTAGGGTATCCGCTGGACTCTGTCTTTATTTTGAGGAACAGGTCTATATAGTCCGCGAACAGTCCTCCTTGACGAGAACTTTTAGAGTATTTGGTAACCTCATACTCTAAGAATTCGTGGACTTTCTGAACAGTATACCCTTTCTCTACTGCCAATCTCACCTCATCCACAATCCAAGTACTTGTGAGTACTCTCTCTTCCTCCTTAACATGAGTGCAGGTCCCTTGCTCAAAAGTAGTAGCGCAGGAACGACAAAGGGGAAACAAGAGTTTACCACCCCACCTGAAAGGCAAAACGGGATGGTAAAGCTGTTGCGGAGGCAGGACCGTACATTTAATGACTCCTTCTTTCTGCATCATGGCATCGACATCCAAACACTGATCCCCTACATGAACAGTTGGATGCCCTACGGGAAATTTGGAATATTTGCAAACGTATGGGTATAGAGACATAACGTCAGCATAGAGGATTTTCTGCTGCTCTTCCGCTTTATGGTTGAGGCGCATAGTTTCAGTTCGCCCGCCGTAAACCTAGTCTCTCAAGACCAGAGGAGCATCACCTATCATAGGGTCATCTTTCAACGCAGGGAATTTCTCAAGCACTAGATCGAATTTACATTCCCACATTGCGTGAACAGTATACCCATATGATTTGATCTTCTCCAATCTGATCATGGTGTTTTCGTATTTCTCAGCTAGGGATTCGGAAGAATCCATCACGGGTACGTCTCTGTTAGGTCTACAGAGACATCCATGATAATAACATCCGAGAAATTCGAAAACGTCTCGTGTTTCAGCACAGAAACCCTCTACTTTCCAGTTCGGAAGCTCTGGCAGGCGAACTTCTCTTCCGTTACCCGCATGATGGATGATTATGTTCCTCTCCTTGGCTTCGTGGATAAGCCACATGAGGGATTTCTTAGAGTGCCTGTCTGCTTTACGATAGCCGCAGGGAGGAACCAGACCTATGGTTTTGGGTTTGAGAAAAGTTTTACGAAAGATTTTGTTACAGGCCGACGCAATAGTAATGGCCTCTGCAAAAATGTTTATCTTGGCTATTTCCCAAAAGAGGGATTTGAAGAGAGTGCAGGCTTCTCTCAACACTGTAACGTCGGCCCGGCAATACTTTTCCAATTCTTTTTTGTTATCAAACTCCTCGTTTTCGACAGACTTATACCAGTCTAGAAAGACTTCTCGGTCATTCACAGACATGGTGTCAAATCCGTAAAACGATTTGTCAGGCTGCGGACCAACGTAATTGAGGTTTTGATGGGTGTTGAAGTAATGCGGATAATAACCTTTGGCAATATCGGTTAAGCCGAATGTCTTGGGGTAACTTCGTAGAGGAAGTGGAATGAAGTTTAAACTGTCTAGAAAGGCGAAATGTTCAAACTTCATGCACAAAATTTTGCATCCAGACATGACCAAGTCGGGAGTCCACTTTTCTCTAATAGCGAAGTCGAGAATAAACTGTAGATCGTAAGCTCTTGCGTTGTGTGCAATAACTATGAGCTTTTTGAACTGAGGTCTGTTTATTCTCAGATATTCCATGAAACCACGGATAGGATCTTCCCAAAATGAATGAAAACGTGGTCCGCAAATTGTACAATAGGCGTCTTTGGACGACTCTCAATGAGAACAAGATTGTTGAGCACAGAGTAAATTGGGGACATGAAGAAAAGTATTGCCTTTCACTAACGTGTTCTGAGTTGACTCTATATCGTAATAAATGTATAAAATCTGGTCAGAACGATCACTGTTTTTCAGGGGGGCCATGTAACATTCATGTCCTGTATCTGGCTCGAAAGTATTACAAATATTGCAGAAAGTTTTAAAACATTCATGTCTCTGCCTGTAAGCTTTAAACTTACCGCAATCTTTGCAATTCTGTAGAGCCATACATACAGTGCGTCCCTCGATGAGATTACGTTTGTGATTATCTAAGCATACTTTTCCACGGAAAAGTCTCCTACATACATCACAAAACACAGACTTCACGTTTTCGGGACATGGAGGAGTGGATCTACATGAAAAGCAAACGTGCTCACAACAATGTTGCGCACCACGTTCGAAACCTCTATTACACCCTTCACAGAAGTAGCGCTGGGCCATAGCTCCTTTTATATTGACAATTGTATGGTAATGACGTTCATCAGGGTCGTATACAAGGTACAGTCTTTTTTTGTCTTGTCCATTGTTTCCATCAAATATCACTCTATCGAGATTAAAACCCTCGTACACCACTAGTCTATACCTATTACGAATATGATTTTGAAATTCCTGAAGCTCAGGGATCCCACCTCCCTTTGAGAGATCTACACCAGATTCTCTCAAAAGCGCTTCGACTTTTGTTTTGATTTTCTTATTGGTCATGTTACGGTACATATAATTAGAATAGTTAGGGTCTCCATCCACTTTAGCAATTGCCATCACAATAGCGAAAGCAAGGCAGTTTAGCGTTGCTTTAATAAAAACAACACTCTTTTTCAAAAGGGCAAGTGCACTAGTCGTACGTGCCCTCCTAGGTACTCCTCCAGCTCTACCGTTACCGTGAGGCATGTGGACAATATCCACAACCAAACGTAAACGATCAGTAGCGTTGAAGCGCTCGTTCGACTGATACACTTTCTGAACAACGCTTGCGATCACCTCCATGTTAATCTGACCTTTTCTCCTATAGGAGATACCGATAGGTTTGTCCATATTATTAACCTCGTTAAAAATAGTGACACCAACCATATCGTTATCACTAGCTTCTACTAAAGCATGGTCTATTACATCTTGCAAAGATGCTTCAAAATAGTTAGCTCTAGAATTTTCACCTGGTTCTCTAAGGTTGATAACTAGTTGCAAGCCAACTGCACCGAACCGTGGATAGTCTTTACGACTAGATTCCAGAATCGTGAATGATGAGGGGGCTGCCCTTTCATTCACGTTCATACTATTCGGTACGTTGTCTGAACCTAGTTCGTTTACACCCGCATTTTCGGGTTCAGATTCATCTTGAGAAGTGGTACATATATTGTTTCCAGATTCCTGAGATAATGTATCAGTATTACAATCTGGCAAGCTCGAAGTTTCTATTTCATCATCATCAGATTCCAAAAGAGTTATAATCTCTATATATCTTCCGGAATCAGATAATGGTAGAGTATTATTCTCGTTTTCAGCTTTAATACTTATAGCAATTACGGAATCTAGAGACTTTATCGATTCCATTTCTCCTTCCGAATCTGACGTGGTATCAATATAGTTAGACGCCATTTTATAAAAAAATATGTACTCACTCAGATATACAACTTGCTCTGATAGTGGTAGGACAGTTTCTGAAATTAAAAAAGAGAATAGAATAATTATCTTTATTGAAAAAGAAAATGAATAACGCAAACGTATTGAACAGAAAAATGAAATGAAGTGTTGCTGACTCACCTGATTTCGCATACAGATTTTTCACTGTTTCTATATAGACGAACTATGACAAACTGAAAACAAAACAACGCATTCAGTCTATTATATAAGGAAAACGTGTAACTGTAATAAAATTAAAACTGTAAGTAGATAATTAAAATGTCATCCTTTCACGATCATGTCGCAAGAATGCAGCGCCTACTCTTCTTTTTAAAATTGAATTCTATTCTATGTCTGGTAGGCCAAGTTCTTTATGTATGCAACGTCTAAGTGTTAACCAGTTCCCTTTATGAATGCAAAGTCTACTCTTTTAAAATTGGAATTCTATGTCTTGTAGGCCCAGTTCATTATGTATGCAGCGCAAAAGTGATAACCAACTCCCTTTTTGAATGCAATGCCTACTCTTTTTTAATTTGAATTCTATGTCGGATAGGCCAAGTCCATTATGCATGCAGTGCCAAAGTGTTAACCAACTCTTTGTAATTTACAATTTACGGCTTGCCGCAAACTTTTTTTTAAAAAAGCACAAAAAAATTATATATTAAATGAAGTTTATACATTAGTTAAAACAATGTTAACAGCATGAAATCTTACCTTTGATATAGTTGATGATGATGCACTAACACTTTCAATCACTTGTAGAAATAATCACACACGCACGCAGCTACAGAAACACAGTTGTGAATTATCTTCGGTATATTAGATCAACTGCTAGAAACATTTCTCTTATATAGTCTGAAGAACATGATGTGTTGATTATGAGTTAGAAATAACGTCCAGGGTATGCCTCGAACAGTTCCGCGTATAACGGTTTCAAGACGGAACTGCCTAGCAGTTTATATAGATAGATATTGAGTAACGGGTTTTCCCCTCCTCCTTTGAACTTATACAAGTTTCTTGTTTGAAATAGAATTAGATGCCGGAACCGGATTTCTTACAAGAATGTACTTTCAAAAAAACTTGTTATGACACGTTTCTACATTTAGAATTACATACCTGAAGAGGATCTCGTGTGACTACTGTTATGTTAAGTAACGGGTTTTCCCTTTTTGAGGAATTTCCACTAAACATCTGGGGTCTATAATTACAGACACAAATAATGTTAATGGAGAAGTTAAGTGTCGACTAAAATCAGGAAATGCTCCTATACAATATTCTGTGAAGTATAATACCTACAGCTTTGAAATTTTAAAGGTTTAGTACTTACATTGTAACAGGTGAATGTTCAAATTTTGAAAGAAATCGGATAGATAGAAAAAAAGTTTTGCTGTAAATTATTTCATTCCACTTGTGATTCATACATATATAGTTTGCACGATTTCCCTAGAGATAATATATATCTTTTAAAAAAAAACTATTCAGTGAAGTATAACAGCTACAATCTTGAAATTTAAAAGGTTTTGTACTTACATCGTAACAGGTGAATGTACAAATTTTGAATTAATTCGCTTCGCTAGAAAAAAAGTTTTGCTATAAATTATTTTATTCCAGTTGTGATTCATACATATAAAGCTTGCTAAAATTCTACCGAAGTAATCATTGAACAAAATATAGATTGTTATCAGAAAATGTGTTACAGATTCAGCGTGCTGGTAACGGTTAGTTAGCAAGCAGGATCTTCCTGCATGACGTAAATGTTATAACGTCTGTGCTCAGCAATGCATTACAACTTACCGATTTTTTTTATAACTCAAACAGACAAAAACATATCGCTTTACATTTAACTCTGGTGTTAATAATTTGCAGCTCCTCTATTTAGTAAGCAATGTCTTTGTTTTATAGAAATTTGAATAATAATAAACATGTTAAGGAATAGCGCGGGGACGTAGAGTAAGGTGCTGCATACATATTGGGAGTTTGCCTACCAAACATAGAATTCAAAATTTTAAAAAAAGTAGTCGCTGTATTCGTAAAGGGAGTTGCTTAACAGTTTTGGCGCTGCATACATAAGGGGAGCTGGCCTACCAAACATAGAATTCAAAATTTAAAAAGTAGTCGCTGTATTCGTAAAGGGAGATGCTTAACAGTTTTGGCGCTGCATACAAAATGTGAGCTGGTCTAACATACACAGAATTCAGAATTTAAAAAGCAGTCGCCGCATTCGTAAAAGGAATTGCTTAACAGTTTTGGCGCTGCATCCATAAAAATCAGTTGGCCTACCATACACAAAATTCAGAATTTAAAAAGTAGGCGCTGTATTCGTAAAGGGAGATGGTTAACAGTTTTGGCACTGCATACATAAAAGAAGTTTGTCTACCATACACAAAATTCAGATTTTAAAAAGTAGCCGCTGTATTCGTAAAGGGAGTTGGTTAACAGTTTTGGTGCTGCATACATAAAAAGAGTTGGCCTATCATACACAAAATTCAGAATTTTTAAAAGTAGCCGCTGTATTCGTAAAGGGAGTTGTTAACAGTTTTGGTGCTGCATACATAAAAGGAGTTGGCCTACCATACACAAAATTGAGAATTTAAAAAGTAGCCGCTGTATTCGTAAAGGGAGTTGGTTAACAGTTTTTGTGCTGCATACATAAAAGGAGTTGGCCTACCATACACAAAATTCAGAATTTAAAAAGTAGGCGCAAGTATATAATACAATAGTACTAGTATCCTTACCTTCCACTTAGTCTTATTCCCTGTTTTAGTCGCCATCTTCCGTCCTCACTTTAAAATTACATATTTCATATATCCCTCCCAATCCGTCATCTTGTAGCCATACAGTCATATTGTGTCTTTCTAGAAAAATACAAAATTCATATATCCCGCCCTATTGAAGATTCCGCCATTTTGAGGCTTCCACTATTTTTATATTTTCAAATATCCCTCTAATTAAAAAAAATAAATTTCGACTTAGCACACTCTTGCATTTAATAATTTTGAATTTGGCGCTAGCACCCCCTTCCCCTACCCCCAACTCCTATGACGTCACCACCCCCACCCCATTTCCCCTACTGGGCTTTAAAAATGGTCTATAATGTCGCTCCACGTACACCACCCACATACCAATTGTATGCCTATGATGTCGCTCCACGTACACCACCCACATACTTAATTGTATGCCTCTGATGCCGTCCAATTCCACAGGCCTAACGACAGAATCTCTACTGCCGTCCCTCTCCACCACGGAGGAACACGGAGATGCCCTGAGACCCCAAGCGTGAAGCCAACTGTCCGAGCGTTTGGTACTAGTAGGGGGCGTGTCACTGTGATGTTTATAGCATGGTTACTCGTCTTTGTTTTAAACAATTCAGACGTGAAAACGAGTGCATGTTGTGCATGTGGATGCACAAATCGAGGAAAAAGGATTATTTCACTTGTGAACATGATGTGAAAAAATTAGTAATAATTTGATATTGACATTTTAAAATCCCTGAAAATTGTATCAGGCATACCACAGTATTCATTGATGGTTTATCCTCTAGATCAGGCCTGTCCAACCCGCGGCCCGCTCTCACAGTTTTGTGGCCCACGGATATTTCTAATACGACACCAAACGCGGTTTGAAATTTCGCGCTTTGACGCAGGGCTTTGCATACTACCGACTGTGGTGGAATATTTGTTCATGTTTATGATCACGAGAAGCATCCAATCTTCCGTGTTCAGAGCGCCAGTATCGCTGTCGCGGAGGGCGAAATTTTTGTTTTTGATTGTTCAGAACAAGCCTGTTTCTAATTTATGCGCTTACACAATTTTGTGTACGCTTTATTATCTGTTCGTGCAAATTGTTAGATGACAGTGTTGTTAGATAGACCGAGCAAACATGAGCAACATTAGCATGGAAAGAAAAATACAAGAGGAAAATATAAGTTATAAGGATGCATGGGAATTCAATTACATCGTCACAAATAATAATGGCAAGTTGCAATGTGTTGTGTGCATGCAAATATTTTCTTCTTGTAAAGAGTACAATGTTAAGAGGCCTTACACTACTTCACATGAAAAACAATTGAATAAGTATGAGGGGGGTTCAAGAGCTGCAATTTTACATGATTATAAGAAAAACCGAAATCATCAGACAAGTATTTTTACACAAATGTGTAGGACTGGTAGGATTAATTAGGAAAGCTGGGTTAAGTTTCCCCATGTTCCATTGCATAATTCACCAAGAGGCGTTGTGTGGGAAGTTAGTGAAACAAAGCAATGCAATGAATATAGAGGTTACAGTTTCCATCAAGATACGTGGTGACAATAAGGCACAACTTCACTGCAGAATCCGGGAATTTTTGGATGAGCTGCAAGCCCAATGTAGAGATCTATCACTCCACGCAAATGTACGCTGGCTGAGTGCAGGTAGTGAAAATCTTGTTCGACGGGTTGAAGATCCAGACTTTCTAAGGCAGCTTGCTTTCATGACTGACCTGACACAATACTTGAATGCGTTGAACCAGAGACTTCAGGGCAAGAATCAAAGTGTTTCAGGGTTAGAGGTCATGTTAATGGTTTTAAAATTTCTGAAATCAACTTTATCAAGAAATGATTTAACACACTTTCCATGTTGTCAAGAATTGTCAGAAGAAATTGAAGATGGTAATTTTTTTCAGTTTTGTGAAAATATTGAAGTTATTATTCAAGAATTCAATCAAAGATTTTCTGACTTTGAACATATTAAAGGTAAACTGCTGCTTTTTAATGACCCTTTGAATATGGATATTGAGAATCAGTCATTCATGTATCAACCGGAGCTCTGCGATCTTCAGGCTGATCCTTTTCTTCAATCCAGGTCTGAAAGAGGGCTCATCTTTTTCAAGCTACTTCCAGACGGCAGGTTTCCTCAGCTTAGAGATTTTGGTTTGCAGCTTTCCTCAATGTTTGGAAGCACTTTATCTGAGAGTGCTTTCTCCAACACGAAATTCATAAAAAATAAATATAGGAACTCCTCACTTATGATTCCTTGTTACACCTACTAAGACTGGCAGTAACTAACATAGAAGTCAATATCCATACTTTAGTGAAGCAGTCTGAAAATCCTCAGTGCTCACATTAAGTTCTAATTTCGGCCAACTGGTAATGAATCCTATTTCAACAATTTGGTCTGCTGTACTTTACGTTATATTTATGTGTGTGAAATTTTTAGTGTATGGCCCTCAGCATCAATTGTCAAAATATTTTGGCCCCCAGTACTTATGAAGTTGGACAGGCCTGCTCTAGATTATAGTGTCTGCTGTGAATAAAAAAAAAATATTACACCAATCAGATTGTCCCTTTGCAAGAAATCATGTTTCTTAGGCCTTATCGCATGCTGAAAAATTAAAAATTTTAATTTTCTAATATCAACCTTCATATTTGTGACATAATAATTTTTTTGCACATTTCAAGCCCCAAGTCTATACTTCTAATGTCCAAAATTTCATTTTATTATTGCAAATAGTGTTACTTATTGAACTTTTACTCCAATGCCTGCTCGGGCATGGTCTCTTGGTGTATGAGCCCCCTTAAGCTGGTAAACTGGTGACTCGTCAGGGTTTAGAACTTACGTACTAAAATGATAAAAGTGAAGGAATTATAATTCTATTCATCATGTAAAAGTTGCAATTTGTATGATGAAATAAGTCCTTTGTAATATTTCATAATATATCTTCTATTTACAACTTAACAATAAGTACAGACAAGGTGACATGCACACAAATTTATTTTACTGTAGTGTGGTGGGGAGCTAGGCCTAGAACACTTAATGTTGGTGACCCAGAGTCCCTCCCCATAATAAGAAACAGTGTTTCGAGAAATAGGAACATCAAATTTTATTTAAGAAATGACAAATACAAAAGCAAAATTTGGGGCCATTATTATAACCACAGAAAACAAAATACAAGCAATTTCAAGAAACAATAAATCCCGCCGTGCTCGGGAACAAAGCTGAATACAAATCTGCGTTAGCCTTCAGCCCCAGTCTTGTAACACACACAATCCAGTTAGTGTGTGTTACAAGACGGGCTGAAGGCCCTGTACCAATGAGTAGACTAGCTAATGGCAGCGATCCTTTCGTACGTAATTTCAGATTTGAAGTGCGATCAATGAATACATTATATATAATAAAAGGAAACGAAACATAACCACAGAAATGAAAACTGGTGGGCCCAAGAAAAACCGAACACAAAATAGAATATATTAAATATAAACTAAACAAAAAGGCTCACCAGAAACTCATGATCAAACATTAAAACATACCTGATGGCTAAATAAAAACGCCCTCCGAATACATCTGTAGTACCGGTAGCTCCAGTAGATGTTGATTCCTCACGATCCGGACCAAGACTCCTTTTTTCGCAAGAACACGAGGCAAAAGCCCGGCCGGCCAACAGATGGCGCAGCGACCAAAACTAATTCACGTAACAGACGGGAAAACACAGAGGGCGACGAACAGTAGATAAACAGATAACCAGAAAGAACCATAAGGAAAACAAAAGACACTAAAATGAACACACGGAACTTACGAAAAGATCGCTAATTATGGGAGACGCGTAAGTACACCACAAAAGATAAAAACATAAAGAGTGCCGTAAATAACCACGGCACATCCACGGGCTCTCGGGGTGGCCATAATATAGGAGAAACACAGCTCCGCAAGACACAACACACAGGCAAAAGAATAGGAGAGAGCCCAGGATGGCTCAACATCAAACACTATCTGAAAAAACAGAACTATATGAGTAATAGGTACGTACACGTCATCCTCAGAATATCACAATAGTAGCAAGCCAAAAACTTATTTAAATTAAATTATATTTATTTAAATTTAATTAAATTATATTATTTCAACTTTGATTTTAATTTTATACGACAAATTCAACAATAGAGTGGGCATTTAAAATTAACAAAGTCATTATAATTTAGGCATAAATTAATTTCACATTAATAATATGATTATAAGTTAAGCATCAGTTATTAAGCACAACGTTAACATTTGAAGATTCACAAAGTTCTATACATGAGTATAAAAACTACATATTAAATGGAATAACAATTCTCTAAAATGTGAATTTGAAAACTCCTACTTATATTAATGGTGAAAGTCCAAATTTAACATTTTTAAGGCTAATTACAGGCAAAAAAACAACAATGGGCCTAATTTAAAAGGAACCCATAAATTTAAGAATTTAACATCAAAATTGTGAATAGGCCTACATGATTGTGTACAAATATATTTTACATTTCATTATAAGGCGCAACAATGCCTTACTTTTTATGTATTACAATTTGAAAAGGTATTTAGAGTTCAGTTAAAAAAACTTGTTTTAAGTTAATTAGCACAAAATATTGAAAAACTTTAAAATAAGAATTATATATATATATATATATATATAAGAATATGAAAAGTTATGAAAAGAGGAAAGATAGGAAGAAAGGAAATGAGAAACGGGAGCTCCCACAAAGATATAGAAAGGAAGAAATGACAAGGTGTTTTCAGGACAATGAAAGACGAATAGGTTGATAAAGGAGAATTGGGCCTGGAATATCTTCTTAATCGTACAGTACTTATCCACAACATTTAGACGTTGCGCCAGGTAGATACGACTATACATCTGTAGAACGTCGATCTCCTTCCAAGAAAACTTCACATATTGGTCTGAACCCATAAAACAACAAAACCTCCCCACAAAGGACGAAAGCGAAAACAATGTTTATGCCCCGAAATTACAATAATCGATGAAGTAAATTAAATATAGAGAGCTTCTATAAAATTCCTTGATTGATTTCAACATCAATAGCCTTTCTATAGCTCCTTTTCTTTATAAATATTATAATGCCCGATTTTTTATAAATATAAGTAGTGGGGGGTAGCGTAGACGGCATGATTACGGTGGTCGCCACCAGGTGGCAGCACCGTCGCGGCGGAGGGTTGCGGCAAAATTTGAAACTAAATGGCGCGCGATTTGAAAATGACGCTAGAAACGCACTCTTACGCAAGGCTTTTTACCAATGTTGCTAAGCCGTTTTGCCAACGATGCCTGCAAACGCACTTTTACACAAGGCTTTTTACCAATGTTGTTAAGCCCTTATGGTAAAGACGTCTGGATATGCACTCTTACGCATCGGTTTTTGCCAATTTTGTTACGCCCTTATGTTCTGCACCGTCGCGGTGGAGGGTTGCGGCAAAATTTGAAACTAAAAGGCGTGCGATTTGAAAATGATACCAGCCACCGTTCTCTACGAGACTATTTTACACTCTTACGCAATGGCTTAAGCTAACTTTTAATTTTTCTTGCACTTACGCGCTTATGTTAGTTGGTTCGCATATAGTCTTATCCTTT
Source organism: Ectobius pallidus (assembly GCA_964059195.1). Classification (NCBI taxonomy): domain Eukaryota; kingdom Metazoa; phylum Arthropoda; class Insecta; order Blattodea; family Ectobiidae; genus Ectobius; species Ectobius pallidus. Next base: position 153,107,195 of record CAXKWD010000004.1, on the reverse strand, counting down.
AACCTAACTTCTTCTTGACTTAATGATAAGTGCCAAACACCATGTTTTCTTGCAAAATAGCATTTGATGTTATTTTACACTCTTTCGCAAAGACTTAACTGTCCCTTCTTCACACAAGTCTTTTTTTAACAATTTCCCTTTTCCCCCCTTTTACTGTAGCTGCTTCGCATATATTCTTAAGGTCTAAGCTAACTTCTTTAAGTCCCTAGATCCTAGCTTTCTTGCGAAATGTCTATAGCACTCTCATAGTTTTCTTTCTGGAACCACCTTCGGTTCGTAACAAGTTATTATGGGCGCTCCCATGATTTTCTTTCTTGTGAAACTATTATAAGCCCTACACTCGATTTTCTTGCCCATCAAGATGTCGGGTGCTAACTGAATTCTTTTATTTTTCTAGTTCAAGTCATCTTTTTACACTTTAAATACATTCCCACTATTCATTAGCAAGTTTATTATTCGATTTGATGATATATTTCTCTATACCTAGTCCTCTCTCCCTAGTTTCTTATTGCAAACAGCTTTTTTCTTTTTTCTTCTTGTCATTATATTACGTTCTTATGCATGTTAATTTTAGTCAATGGTCGCATGCTTCTCACCCTTATCTAGGTCATGGCTGCTTCTTGTTGAGACATGGTGTAGGTCGTCATAGGATCCGCTTTCGATAATATTTATAACAGCAACCCAAAATGTTATATGTCCTATAATTCATAGACAAAGGATTCATTATAATAATAAAACTGTTTTGAAGGAAGGGAGCGTACGGTGACATATGTCAAGCTTTAGCTTGTATTTAAAACTTTTAAGAAACATTATTATTTTAAACACAACTCTGTCTCATTAAATACTTACCTGTTACGTGCTTTCTGCGCAAGTGATGCGCGCTTCAATCGCTGACATACTGGAAGGACTTTATATAAAAGAACGCCTGCAGAACCACGTCGTTAAATAACCCAATATGTTTCACTAGAACTGTTATGTAATAACTTTCATTATAATATGATTGTGTATTTTGAAAGGTTATGATGTCATACGAGTTCGTTATTCTTCTCATTATAATTATTTTACTGTAAAGTAAACATTTATAAAAGGCCTATATGAGAGGATCAAGGATAATGATAGGTAATAGTTCTTTGACATCGTTATATTGTAAACAATTTCCTTACATAATAAGTCATAGTACCCTTATATTTCTGTCTGTATCATGTTCATATTGTCTATATCACACCCCTCATATTTAGTGTTGTATCAAGTTCATAATGTTTGTATTCACCACAGACTCCAACTTCGTGTAAAACACACGCACTTTCACGAGCTCTTGATATTTTCAAAGCTGCAACTCGAATTCTTGCTGCTTCAATCTCAGGTAATTTCACAGTTTCGACTATTTTCAAAGCTCCATCTTGAATTCTCGTGGAAGTTATTCTGAAAAAAGTAAAAACAAATTACGTTAGATATTTTAATTTCGTGACATAACATTTATTCTTACCCTTTCTCAAGCTTACTTACATAGATTATAGGTATTCCCCACTCGAGAGAAGTAGGGACAAACTTCACTTCTTGAAACAAGGCGTACCGTTTTGACCAGTTCGTTTTTACTCTGAAATCAGAAAATAAAGTATTTGAAATAATGGAAAAATAAACTTTACATTTTCTCACAAAGATAAATTCAGTAATTAACTCACTATATACACGTTAGAGACCCTTTGACATAGTCTGTTACATTTTTCGTCATCCAATGAAAGAATATATTTAAAAAAAAAGAAAAATCATGAAACTAAACAATCAAAAGCTATGCTTGTAATTACTGACATAGATTGAAAAATATGTTACTTACACATATATTTCCGGTCGTCTCCCTCTATGCTGCACTGCATCAGGTGTTTTATCAACAGGAAGAAATTTTGATGTAATAAAAAATTTTCATGTCCAACGCATGCGAACGTAGAGATAGCATTGCCGTTTAGTCTCAGCATGGAAAAAAGTCTGCCAATTTTACAGTAAGGATAATATAGGGAAAATAACGAACCCTACACGGAAATAAAGAGAGCTTGGGAAACACGGGAAAATAACTCACCGTGATGTAGGGGAAATAACTCATTCTACTAAAAAAGCACGGGAAAATACCTCACCGTGGTATAGGGGAAAATAACTCACCCTCTTTTACATTCCTAATTTCTGCAGCTAGGACTTTCAACCTGAATGTAAGAAAAATTTGCGGGGGTACAAACAAGAAGTGGTCCCACAGCCGCACAGAAAAATAAAGCAGCGATAATTTCTTTATCGTCACCATTTTACTTTCCACATTATCAGCTCTCTTCTTTTCTCTTCGAATATAAAGTGTTCAGGTACAAAGGGATAACTAATTGTGTCCAAAAGGAAGAGAATCATAACAGCCCTGTACCCTTCTTCTTTTGGTAAAGCAGGGTCTGTAAATCTTCTCTTCTGGTTCGGTTACTATAGTAGGACCTGGTTTTCTTTTGATTTTTTTCTCTGTCCGGACCGTGATTGTGTCTGTTGGTTTGCCTTTTAAAATCATGGACTTTATGGTTTCGAAATTCACTTTCTGCAAAGCTGAATAGTTTAATGTGATCCCTCGAACTTTGCATATTGTTTGCGTTGTGTTTTTAGTTGGAATTTCTACTTTAAAGCCATAATTTTTGGGACCACCACTTACAAACTCAGAGATGAAACTACCGGAATCAAAATCACATAGTTCATCTGTCATGTCGCCAAGTCTGTCGCCTATGGGCACAGGCTCTTCGTTTTTCCCCTGTGTGTACACCACACTATCGGTGTCACAATAAAGGGCTCTCTTGTCCAAATCTTTGAGATGGGAGTAGAGTTTTAATCTTGCACCCGTGGTGACATAGGCTCCATGTGTTACACTAGTATGCGGAAGAGGGGCCGTTTCCTCCTGCGTCCAGTTTATCCACACGACCTGATCGCTAGCAAAGATTAGTTTCTTTACTTCGATCCCCGGTGTGGACAAAAAGTCGTAGAGCTCTTTTGGTTCCTTGATCATTTTGGTTTGCGGTCTTGATTCTAATTCAATAAGCTTGCCCCAGAAACTATTCAAACAGAGCTTGCTGATGGCACGTTTTCCGGGGTTCTTTACGATTTTTTCCTTGTCTAATTGAATTCCTTCGTCTTCGAGGAACGATTTGATGTATTTGTTTTTGTCCTCGTCGGACACGACCCTCGAAGGAAAACCACTAGACTCGGCTTTAACTTTCAAAAAGGTATTTATGTGCGAAACGAACAAGCCACCCTGTTTGGTCTCGGGGTTGTACTCGGTGGTTTCATACTCATAAAATTGAAACATTCACACAATTCTGTAGCCCATCGAAACAGCCTCCCTAACCTCATCCACAACCCAGGTCCCGGACAACGTTATTTCCTTGTCCGTGTGATTACAGACTTCCTGCCGCCCCATCTCCACACATGTACGGCACAAACAAAACATTAGTTTACCATTGCACCTGTACGGAAGGACGGAGTGATACAGATTTCGGGGCGCGAGCACACTACATTTAACAACCCCTTCCTTCTTTAGCATTACATCAAAATCCTCACACTCGAATTCGGTGTAGATAGTAGGATGACCAACGGGGAATTTGAAGTACTTGCATACCCAAGGGTACAGCGACATTACGTCGGCGTACAAGATTTTCTCTTTTCCTTCTTCCACTTTGTGGTAGAGGCGCATCGCCTCCGTTCGGCCTCCATAAACGGACTCACGGAGAACCAACGGAGCGTTCTGGACCCAAGGGTGCGTGTGCAGACCCGGATGTTTTACTAGAATTTTCTCAAAGTCACATTCCCACATCACATGAACCAGATAACCGCATGAGCTTATCTTTTCAATTCTTGCCATAGTGGTATCGAATCTCTCGGCGAGAGTTTCATCCGATCCCATCAAGGGAACGTCTCTGTTGGACAAGCAGAGACAACCGTGAAAGAAACAACCGAGAAATTCGAATACTTCCTTGGTTTCAAAGCAATAACCGTCGACTTTAAGATTTGGTAACTCCGCGAGTCGGACTTCTCTACCGTTACCCGCATGTCTTATATCAATGTCGCGGGTCATTGCTTCGTAAGCAAGCCACATTAAGGATTTTTTTTAAGTTTTATCACTCATGCGGTAACCTCCCTGGGGAATGAGTCCTATGCTATCCCTTTGCAAAAAGTTTTTCCTGAACACTTTATTACATGCGGACGCTATGGTGATGGCCTCCTGGAATATATGAATCTTTGCAATTTCCAGAAAGAGGTTTTTAAACACTGTGCATGCCTCCTTCAACACAGACACGTCATCCTGACAATACTTTTCCAGCTCTTTCTTATTGTCAAATGTTTCATTTTCTTTAGACGCGTACCAATCCATGAGTGATTTGCGGTCTTCCACAGACATTTGGTCAGGCCCATAATTCGTGATTTCGGGATAACTTCCAACATAATTTAGATTGTCGTTGGTGTTAAAGAAATGAGGATGAAAGCCTTTTGCAACATGAGTAATTTCAAAGGTCATTGGAAAAGCACGAAGAGGCAAGGGGATGAAATTTAGACTATCCAAAAACATAAAATGTTCAAAACTCATAGATAAAATTTTGCACCCGTTCATAACAATTTTAGGAGCCCAGTCACTTTTAATGGCATATTCCAAAATAAATTGTAGATCGAATGCTCTCGCGTTATGGGCTATGACTATAATTTTGGAAAATTGTGGTCTGTCTATTCTTAGATATTCCATAAATTCAGCAATTGGATTATTCCAGAAGGAATGTCTGCGAGGACCACACCGCGAACACTGATTCTCATTAGAATTTTCGCAGAGGGTACACGTCTGTTCCGTACAGACCAAATTCGGAACGTGTAGATATGTATTGGCTGAGACTTTGGTATCTTGCGTTGTTTCTATGTCGTAGTAGACATACAATATCTTCTCGGGAGACATAACGGTGTTTGAAAGAGGTGCCATATAACACAAATGCCCCATTGGCTGGTTTTTCAGGCACAACTTACAGAAAATCTTGTTACATTCATGGTTGTGTGTTCTGCGTCTGTCGCATAATGTACAATTCTGTACTTTTTCACACACAGTACCTCCGTTGAGTCGGTTGGTCTTGTGGCTATTAAAACATTTCTCGCCTCTATAGTATCTACTGCATGTATCGCAATACACTCTAAATATGTTTGTATCACAGGGAGGAGCGGATTTACAGGCATGACATACAAATTCACAACTGTGTGATTCTCCACGCCGAAATCCGCGATTACAACCGTTGCAAATAAAACTTACTGCCATAGCTGCGGTCAAATTTACAATCGTATGATAGTGTTTCTTTTCGTGGTCGTAAAGCAAATTCAATCTCGGTTTATTACCGTTACGACCATCGAAAATAACACTGTCAAGATAACAACCTGAATACACAACTATTCTATAATCGTGTTACAGGTATTTCTGGAAGGCTTCCAATTCAGGGAGACCACCACCGCGAGACAAGTCGACACCACTGTTTCTAAGTAGCGCTGCGACTTTTAGTTGCATTTTCCTACCCTGCATATTGTGCTCTTTATATTTGCTGTAATCAGGATCGCCAGATGCATGGGCAATTGCGATGACCAAAGCGTAGGCTAGACACTTAATCAGTGTTTTGACATAGACCACGCTATGTTTCAAATGCGCTAAAACATCTGTCGAACGTGCTTTGGGTTTAATAGGGCCTCCGTTTCCAGAAGGCATCCTGATGATATCGACTACAACACGCAAGGTATCGGTCGCGCAAAACCTACTGTTTGATTGGCAAACTTTTTCTAGGACTTTTCCTATCACCTCCATACTTATTTGATCCTTTCGGCGAAAGGATATTCCTATGGGTTTGTCCATGTTATTGGACTCATTAAAGATTGAAATTCCGGCCATATCGGAATCATCGGCATCTCTTAAAGCATATTCAATGACATCGGCCATACTTTTATTGAAGTGGTCAACAGCATTACTATCTCCCGGTTCGGTGAGTTTAACCACTAGCTGAAGTCCAGACGCATTAAACCTTTTATAGTCTTTCTGTACGGTTTCAATCACTTTGAAAGTCTTGTACTCGAAAGACTCGACAGAATCGTGACTGGACTCGCTATCCGAAAGTGAATTTTGGGAATCGCTATCCGAAAGTGAATTTTGGGAAGCCATTGACAAGACGATGTCGAGAAACACCGATACAGTGATATGAGTGCAGTGGTAGTAGTAGTAGTAGTTCAAGTAGCACTGTACTATCTGAAATGAAAAAAAACTTAGCTTAGATACATTTAAACTATTGTTTAGTAGTCGCTGGAGTTTTCCCATGACGTCATATTTTACCGTTATATCCTCATACTTAACTCATCATAGCAAGATGATGCCTGTTTATAGATCATGTAAAATACGTTAACCATCAAATGAGAGTATTATATTTCAGAAATAAATAAATTCTATTTGTGGAAGACAAGAAAAAAACTGTAAGCGCCCAAGGTCACAAAATATGTCAGGGTTTTAAATCCTTTTCTTGTTGAAATTCAATGAAAGAAGATGCACATGTTCAATACGCTTTTAGCTAACGTACAGAATTTGTCTTCTAGACAAAGCAGTTAAATTCTGTTTATCTCTCTCTCCAATCTCATTTATGTTAAGTCTAACTGACTGTATAGAATAAAGCTTGAACACGTATCTAACTTCAGCTCGTACGGAAACTGTATTATTTTATTATTTGGACGAAGATAACACGAAACAGTAGTTCCGTGATATTTAGCAAGAACAGGGCGTGTAAAGGCTTTAAACTTTGCTCAAGAAGTTGCGTGAAAATCGTATCAAGAACAACTAGGGTTATGTTTAGTGTTGTCCACAAGGAATTAATTTTCCGCGTCAAAACCTATCACATTCTAATTGAATAGAATAAAATAATCATAGCACTTACCTTGCACTCAGCGGAGACTTCGTAAGAAGTAACAGTATAGCAGACAGGTTCGGCTAAAGCGAAGTGTTTCTCTCTCTCTCTCTCTCTCTCTCTCTCTCTCTCTCTCTCTCTCTTTCTCTTTTGCAGAGTAAACTCAGTTTTTCTATCTGAAAGTACAAAAGACATATTGTTGTTTTAATCTGGTATTTGAACGAGCGAATTCATGAAGATGTATAGAGAAAATAATTCCGAGTTCAATTTAAAACATAATTGCAAATTAACAAAATGGCGGATGAATAAAAGCTTAGAAATGTTTACAACTGATTGGATTTAATGAAACCTGTAAAAAAAAACAAAGAAAAAATCAGATTTACTTACTTACAAAAAAAAATACCATAAGAAAAGAAAAGAAAACCGATGTACCTTTTTCCAGCAGAGGAGAAGCGCAGCGAAGACTCGATGTTTACTCGTCGCACTGAAGACAGCAACTGAAAGAATTCAGACTATGTCAGCCCCTTATATACAAAACGGTCTTCCAATCTCATTTATGTTAAGTCTAACTGACTGTATAGATTAAAGCTTGAACACGTATCTAACTTCAGTTCGTACGGAAACTGTATTATTTTATTATTTGGACGAAGATAACACGAAACAGTAGTTCCGTGATATTTAGCAAGAACAGGGCGTGTAATGGCTTTAAACTTTGCTCAAGAAGTTGCGTGAAAATCGAATCAAGAACAACTAGGGTTATGTTTGGTGTTGTCTACAGTGAATTAATTTTGCGGGACAAAACCTATCACATTCTAACTGAATAGAATAAAATAATCATAGCACCTACCTTGCAGTCAGCGGAGACTTCGTAAGAAGTAACAGTATAGCAGACAGGTTCGGCTAAAGCGAAGTGTTTCTCTCTCTCTCTCTCTCTTTCTCTTTTGCAGAGTAAAATCAGTTTTTCTATCTGAAAGTACAAAAGACATACTCTTGTTTTAATCTGGTATTTGAACGAGCGAATTCATGAAGATGTATAGAGAAAATAATTCCGAGTTCAATTTAAAACATAATTGCAAATTAACAAAATGGCGGATGAATAAAAGCTTAGAAATGTTTACAACTGATTGGATTTAATGAAACCTGTAAAAAAACAAAGAAAAAATCAGACTTACTTACTTACAAAAAAAAAATACCATAAGAAAAGAAAAGAAAACCGACGTACCTTTTTCCAGCAGAGGAGAAGCGCAGCCAAGACTCGATGTTTACTCGTCGCACTGAAGACAGCAACTGAAAGAATTCAGATTATGTCAGCCCGTATATACAAAACGGTCTTCGCCCACATTTTATACCGCACGTAGCTGTCCGTTTGGTAGCTGTCCGTTCTTAAACATTGTTAGAGCTGTCGCAGTGAAGAGGTACTTCATACCGACTTGCACAGTGCTGTTTATTCATAGGCCCTGACGGAATGCAGTCATGAATGACGTTTCAGTTTCGAAATACATTTCCCAGCTATTACATTAACCTAGATTTTAAGATCCGTGTCGGCAAGGATGACTTAGAATCAATCAGGACGTTAACGGCTGATCTTTATCTGTAAGAGGTGATGTGAATATAAATAGACCAGTATGTTGACAGTAGATGCGTGTTTGTGTATTTCGATCAGTTCCGTGTATAACGGTTTTAAGATCCGTGTCGGCATAAACGGCGCAGCGGTCACCTCCTTTGCGAAACATAACGGTTCAAGAAAGTAAATTACTTTACCGATACGATCCTACAAATAGCGTATTCTATACTTAAACTGAATTACTTTAAAGAACTTCTACTAGAAATATCTTGTTTTTTTTGCAGTCAACTCCCTTTAGATGAAGAAAATATTTGATCTGTTGCGAGAAAATCGTGTTTTCTCTACTTTAAAGAACTAGAAAATATTTTGTTACATAAACTGAATTACTTTAAAGAACTAACTTGTAAGTGCTAGAATTGTCTCGAATGTCTAATACGGGAAACGTAGTGGTCTAGATGTACTGTACAGGACAGAACCGTTTGTAGTTAAACATGATCTGCGTATAGACCAAACGATGGTGTAACTCGTTATTCACAACATAAAGTCTCCGATCAGTATGAAATACGTTAGTTTCACTCAAACCGATAGAAGCAGGAGTTTATAATATTTGAGAACTTTTGGGGTTCCATGGCAAGATTTCTGCAATGAGACATGAAGTTAAATTATACAAAAACAAATTATCTAAACGATGAGTTATGTCATTATTGTTTAATTCGCGAAAGATGAAAAGATCACTAATGGCTGGTTTGTATATGGTTACTTCGCGGGTGTACTACAATTGTGAGCTTCGCAGATGTTCCTGTGTCCCGCAGGAGTTCTTTTACATGGTCTGTAGCATTTATACACACATAAATCCCATCGATTTGGTCAGGGATCGAACCTTAGGCATAGAGAGAAGCGCGATACTAATTGCGTCATCCAGACCGACAAGATCATTATTACTAAACGAATGTTAATTACAGAGGAGATTCATAACTTAGAATAAAATATCGGGCAGCCAGAAAAGAATGTAGACTAGATGATGATTTATTTAACATGAAACCTCTTGTCTTAGGGACTTGCGAAAATAACTAAAAGGGTAAAAAAAATCCTATAATACGGTGTATTTCACTGTTAAATGCACCGTCAGAGCGAAAAAATCAAACTAGGATTCGAGTTTCCCTGCCCTCCGCTGTAAGCAAGTTCAAAACATTTTAAAGGATGTCTTGAAACGCGGACGAAAATTAAATAAAACGAAGAATATTTTTAATTCTGGCAGGAATTTATAAAACTTTGGTAGTACTCGTTTCTTTTTTTAACGTTTTCTTTAAGGACTGAGCATTATAAACGGACAGTAATGAATAATTACATGTACAATGTAATTAATTATTTAAATGAATTTTAATTCTAAATGCAGATAATGTAATTGAAGGAGTAGTTAAACAGAGAACCTTGCATATTGTTTTGTAAAACAATATAAGACGAGCTATTTTATTTACAACTTCCTAGAAATAAAGTAAATTTAATTTATAGCTTATCTAACATCAAAAATATTCTAAAAAAGTTGTTTTGGAGCTGTTTTTAAAAGTAGTTAATCACTTTCTGGAAGAAAAACATCCAACATTGAATTATCATACCGGTAGAATTTATTTTACCTGAAGAATATATTCACTGAACATATGAAAACTAATGATGAAATGAAATGAAATAAACGAAGTTATATTTACCAACGTGAATCGAAACCAGGTCCTGAAGTTAGTGAAGTTAACGGTATGAACAGTATCATGTGGGGTTATTCAATTTTAAAATAAAATAAAATGTAAACACTGAGTTTACCTGGAAGTTTATACTGAATATAACACTTCCTGAGAGAATACATCGTACACTGAATTGAAAAACAGCAAAACTAAAGAGTATAAGATTTTAATTATTTTTTACCAGTGGGAATCGAACCCCTGCTGATTTAGTTTTTAAAATTCTGATTGGAACTAATGTAAATTACTTTATATCATGGGCTAGAAATAAAAACATACATAAACAGTTATAATTACATTTTTCCCTGAAATAGAAAGCATAGTCCTATAACAAAACTAATGAATATTAGAATTTAAATATTTTAAACAATCAGGGAAATTTCGCTAGCATCCGTAACTAAGATACTTTGCGACGGTTATCTGTCATGGTTTGTTAAATGTTATTTTAGGGGCTATAAAGAAAATATTTCACAGTATCTGAATTAAGTGAAGGCAAGAATTTAATTTACAAGCTTGGAGAAATCTATAATTACTTTTACTGAAAATAAAAGAATTTAGAATAAATTAACTTCCGATGTAGAAATTAAAATGTTTTTCAGCGTAAAATGAATTATTATAGAAAAGAAAAATATTATAAATTTATGTTTGGATGAGTTAATTTAAATAGAGTTTATTGAACAAAACAGGTTAGAAGTATTTAAACACTTTCTGAAAATATCTTAATGGTAGAATTTAATTTACAATTTCCGGCTTGACGCAAACTAAATTTTTTTAACCACAAAATATATTAAAAGAAATTTATACGTTTTCCTTATAAAATGAATATTTAAATACAGATTATATTAAATGAAATTCCGCTAGCACCTGTAACTAAGATAATTTGCGAAGTTTACGAGTGAGAACTGTGATTATTAATGGGGAAAAAAACTACGAAAATCCATCACTCACAAATAAAATGTTATTTTAGGGGCTACAAAAAAATAAATATTTCGATGTATCTTAATTAATTGAAAAGTATAATTTAATTTGCAAATTCTGAGAAATCAATAAACACTTATTCAAACACAAACACTAACAAAATACTTTAGCACATTGAGCTGTCTGCATGGAATAGATTTACACGTTCGCCGAATATTCATACACAGACACTAACAAAATACTTTAACACATTGAGCTGTCTGCATGGAATAGATTTACACGTTCGCCGAAAAAAAATAACACCTTAATAGTTAACGAAAATAGGGTTTATTCAACACGGACCAAAAACTAATGGAAACTTGAAATACATAAGTGAATTTAAAATTTATCTTATAGTTATAGGATTTAATTTATATTTGTTGAAGCGTAGCATAATGGAACTTTGAAAATTTAGTTTACAAACGGATATATTATCATTAAAATAAAATAATAAAAAACACTAAATTTCAGATTAGTTCGCTACCAATCTAGCATTGTGAAATGACATTAAAACATGTGTTTTACTACCCGATTCTTTCTAGTTATAACACAGAACACTTTGTACTTGCGAAAATAATTTAAGACTGAGCTATTTTATTTACAGGTTCGTTAATTTATTTAAACACAAAATATATTAAATGCATGTTTGGAACTAGCTAAATATATACAAACATACTACATAGAGTTGAGAAATAAAAAAAACTAAAGAATATTATATTTTAGTCAAACTCTGCTCTATTTGCTTTTTAAAGTGAAGTGTGGAACTAATGTCAGTTATTAAAGAAGAAAAAAAAACGCAGGAGAAAATATTTAAACACAAAATATATTAATTTATAGTTTATCTAAATGTTTTCACGCGTAAAATGAATGTTTATCATATGATTGTCTGGAACTACTTTAAACACATCATGAAAAATATTTTAAGTGTAGAATTTAACGAAATTTAAAACTATGTTTTAACACAACGAATCGAACTCATTCTTATTTGGAACTAGTTTAAATTATTAAACAAAACGGAAAAGTATATCACAGTATCTGGATAAGTGAAAGAGGGATTTTTAAAATTTCACTTGAGGGGAGGGATCTGAAGGATAGCGAATTAGCACTACACTGTCATCCAACTTTGCACTAGCGCATGGTTCGTGGAGAAATAACACGTTCCTGCACTTTTTAAAATATTAAACACAAAACAATCCTTTCTCTTGAAGATCACGTCACATACTTGCAGAAAAAACTTATAATACAGTGTAGTATAGAAAGCAACAATTTAATTTTATAGATCAATGTATAAGAAAGTTACTTTAAAACTAGCTAACTAAAGGATACTGGATTTTATATTTCATTAATAGGAATCTAACTTTGATTTAATCGAAAGTAGTTTTTAATTTTCTGGATTTTATATTTCATTAATAGGAATCGCACTCCTCTGTTGGATTTAATCGAAAATAGGTTTTAACTTTAAAGTTTCCCTACAAATTAACGTTTATTCAAACAAAACTACTTTAGAACAGCTTTACTAACGCAATTAAATCTTGTCTTGTCGAATTTTTAAGGTTAATGTAAATTGTTAAACAAAAAGGCAATAGTTGGGGAAATAAAAACACACTACATAGAGAATATCATAAGAGCTGGATTTAATTCTCAGTTTTTCCAATAAAATAAATAATATATTAACGGAAATTTCTGAAACATAGGCGTACAAGTTGCGGTTTACTGAGAAAAAAAATATAGCTTGGAAGGAAGTCATATTTTACTATTGGGATTCGAATCCCGAACCTGAAAACTGTTCGCTTACAGTAAAGAATTTCAATGTACAAATAAACTGGTGGTTTACTGTCGTTGTAGAAATTAAAATAAAATTACACTCAGTAAGAGAGAACTTTTTTTTTTTTACTTTTTTTTTTTTTTTATTATTTTTTTATTTTTAGAAAAACTAAATGAACAACCGGAAAACTATCACACGCAAATAAGATAATAAAGTGTTAGTACTTACAATTATGACCTGTAGAATTCTGAGGTACCACTGTTAATAAACAACCTGACACATCAGCACCTTGTAGTTCAATGAATAATTTACCGTAATTGGTTGGCTTTTATACTTTTATACTGGGCAGTCGATCTGATTAGCATTTAACTAGGCTGTAAGTAGTAAGGGTGGAGCTATGTTCCCGAAAATGGCGGCCAACCGACGCCGCCCCCGACGCCGCCCCCGACGCCGCCCCCGGTGTAGAGTCACGTATAGGTCAAACGTGACGATTCGAAAAAGCGAAAGGAGCCCGTTCGTCCTGTGCTAATGCCCACCCGCCCCCAAGCCCCCCTAAAGAGCTATGCCCCAAAACAAAACCGACGCCGCCCCCGACGCCGCCCCCCAAAACCCCCTACTATGGTCCTATATGACATGATGGGATTCGTTTCGAACAAAGCAGACGTGGGCAATAAGCCCGTGCTACCCCTACCCCAATCTGACCCACTTCGAAAACCGACGCCTACCCCCCAGTGGGCCCGCCCCCCAAACCCGTACTATGGTCCTATATGACATGATGGGATTCGACTCGAACAAAGCAGACGTGGGCAATAAGCCCGTGCTACCCCCACCCCAATCTGACCCACTTCGAAAACCGACGCCTATCCAGTGGGCTGGTTACAACCCCCCACCAGATACGAGTCTTGGGGCAGAGGTTATAATGCAAATGCCATCTAAGAAACACGTTCCTATGTTATTCATATCCTTTAGTTACAACCCAATGATAACATATGTATTGTCCTTCGTTTATACCCTTAGGCCCTATGGCTAGATAGTGTAATATTGCGCAAGGGCACATGAATACCATTACCTAGTTATGGAAAGATAAAATAGGTTTATACTTACATAACCAATTCTTCTTCCTTTCAGCATCCTTTCTTCTTCTTCCAGATGAACACTGTTACTATTACTATCAACTAAGTGAAAATGACCATGTAAGGAATAGGAAATGGTTAAGGTTATAGTTTCATTTCAGAACGTCACAACCCTATTCTGTATAATAAGGTTGTCACGTTCCTATGAAATAATGTGTATATACAAATGGCTTCACAGTAATAGAGCTGGATGATTTATTTCATCGGTAACCATGTCTAATAAAGACAGAATATCACAACTTGCAGGAACACTTTGTTTGTTGTTTATATAGTTAAACACTTCGCTTTGCATGAGAACATATTTAGTCATAATGTCATTGATTATGTTAGAATTCATCACAAGGAACGTAATGTCAGTATTACGTAAAACAATGCGAGCACTATCGTATTGCATCATACAATCTTTCAAGTCTTTACATGTCTGTAATTTGAAAGAGTCTTCTTTAAACAGATAAGGTTTAGAATAACACATATTTTCACACATTTTAGGTAAATGTAACAAGAACGAAGACAGTAGGTATGGCGACAAAATAACACAAGCACCGTTTGAAGTTCCAATCTCGGCACACCCAATATAATCCATAAAGGAGTAGAATCCAAAACTGATGTACCTGTCCTTTCTGCCGTTGAGGAAATAGGTCCTGCGTGCTAATACCAAAGGAGCAACTCTCGTTGTTGGTGTCACAGCTTCCTTCACCACCACCACCTTGTCGACCTTTTTCTGTTTCTTTACAGAGCCTGATGGAACCTGAAACAACAAACAAACAATACTCGTAAGAAATCTATTTTCATACAGAGTTTGATGATGAAACCTGAAACAAACAACACGTGTAAGAAATCTAGAGTAAAGAATATATAATACATACCTTTTTACATTTGGTCTTGCTCTTGCTCATCTCTGACGAAGACATCTCGATGGATCTAGGATGAGGAGAACCTCTCGTTCCAGACACTGCAGCGAAACTGAGCTAGTCCAAGGTAATCGGCCTGTTTTCATTCTGAAATCAATAAGTACAGGTTTTAACATGTGTGTAAACAACTTTCTAATCTGGAAATAAATCCCTGTTGTTGTTGTGTTAAATACTTACATTGCATATCACCTGAAAACATCTCTGGCCTCCTCCTTTCCTCGTCCCACACAGAGATCCAAGGACATAGTGGAAGATGCGGACGATCTCTATGTCCGGTGATGTAGTAAACATGTTGACAAACTCTTGCATCATCCAGCCTTCATTCATAAAGTATGTGAACAAGCAGACATAATGTCCACATACATCCGTTGTCAGTCCTTGTAGTCTTCGAGTGTTGTATAGCCATTGAATTGAGTTTTGATTTATAAATTTAGATATCCCAGGAATGATGGGTGGTAGACCATAAGAATCAAAGTAGTAGGCAAAATTTTGATTTTTGAAAAACACGGCAACCCAATGAGAACCAGGTGACGAATGAGGATCAAAGTTAATGATATATATCTTAGGTTTATGCGTTACAACACCAGGTAACATATCGCTAGGGTAAACCCCATCGAATGTTTGTACATGACGTAATGCATGGTTTATTTGATTACTGTTCATGATTCTAAAAGTCCGTAATTACCTTTCTATCTTTAGTGATTTCTATACAATTATCGTATTCAGAGTAGAGGATACAAGTGATGGCTTGATCTAAAGCCTTATCGAACTTTGCTTCTAATCTAATGTTCCCGCTAGAGGGCAAGCTTCTATGACCATGCGATGCAGAAACATCAGGCGTAAGATCATACATCAGTGTAAAATACCCATTTATATACATGTCGTGAGTGATTAGCATCCCGCTATTGCTATGATGGATCCCCGAACCTTTAAAAAGTGTATCGTAAGCTAGAGTAGTAGTCTTTTCATGATCTGTGGAAATGTGTAACCCCTCCGATGGAACCTGTTGACCGTTGACATACAAAGCAAAAGAACTCAAAGCAAAATGTCGAAACTCGTAGGGATTGGACTCCACTGTGCCGGAGAAAGAAGAATTTTTCACCATCGAGAATAGAAGACGCTTAGGTAGAGTACCAATGTATGCGTTATCTATAGAAATAGAACTAGCGCCTGAACTAAACGTAAAGGTTTTCAAATCCACTCTTGTGATAGGGTAGTGAGCATTATGACCTTTCTCCAGAGTTTTAATGTGTGCTAGCAGAATGGTGGGCGAAGCTGTAATCTTCCTTACGTACAGACCTGCATCGAGAAATTTGAAGAAGACTTTAGAACTGTCGTTTTCACCCAAGAGATAAAACTCTCTCTTTGCTTTGGTAAGTCTTATATGCATGTTTACACCAGGTAGTAAAAGTTTAGACAGATTGAAAATATCACCGTGTAGTTTACCTATCATGACTAGTACTTTAGAATTCTTGGACTTGTTGTATCTTTCGGTCCAACCGTCATTCTTAACATTGGCCCCTAACGTTCCGTTTAATGCCGCCAATTCTTTAGGTTCTGTCAAACCTTCGATAGCTTTATCGGCATACCAGAAACCGTTTGTCAGATGAGTTTTAGAAGCATCCTCACCGTATGCAAACAATGTTTCGAGGTAAGACCTGTAATTGTACAAGTCCTCCGAAGGGGTGATTGATGTCCCGTTCAAGGAAACGCTGAGATGACTGAAAAGCGAATGAAGCAAGTTGTTTATTCCTGTAACCTTATCGCCTTCACCTATATCTGCCCCTTCGGTTTTAACGAATTTTCCCTCCACCATGAGTTGTACGTTTAAATCTGTATAGTGTTCGCTGTCTGCAGCAACTACGAATTCGAGAACGCTCTGTTCCACTGGAGTAATAGCTTTGCATAATGTAGTAACATTTCCCACCACCGCTGTCTGAATAGGGCTCCTCTCGAAAAGATCAAACTCTGACTTTGTCACGGCAAACATCTTTACTCGACTGACTACTTTCTCCTCTTTACATCGTTAAATATATCTCGCATCTTAGGAGACGGCCTCTTTCTCTTTCTACCCCTACCCTTCATTTTATTCACGAGTTTCTGAGTTGATTCGTTTACTCTATTAGCAATAATATCTTTTACCTTATCACCTTCCTTTCTACTAGCTATATCGGTTAAAATATTTGCTCCTGCCGAAAGAGTTTCACGACCTACCGCTTTAGCACCCGAAAAGAGAATGGGTTTTATCATTCTAAACAATCCTCCCAAGAAACTACCTATTCCTCCACCGTGTTGAACATAAGGGCTGCCTGTGTAGAAAGGACCCAAGTTGCCTAGCCGCCCACCCGACTGATTTACGTAGTATGTCGTAAGGTGGTCCATAGCAAACTAATCCGTAAAACCGTCTACCTTCTCTTTTTAAAATGTAAAACAAGCATAGTAGGCTTAGTGCTAGTCGTTATGTTAGCTAATCCTCCTAGTTTTGTTGTGAGTTCTATACTTATCACCTGAAATTCGGATGATTCTACAGGAACATAATAAACTACTGGAAAGACATGAGTTGATGTACTTAAAGGAAACTGAATAATCCTAAAACATTTCACGTACGCATCTCCTACAAGTTGCGGTTTTATTATATTACAGTATATAAAAACAAGTTCCTTCCTACTCGTATTTGATTTCAAAGGTGTTGTTTCTGTTGCTTTGGTTTCCGTATCTACCGTTTCCGATACAGTCCCCTGAGAGTAACTAATTTCGCACAAGCCCACATCCCATTGATTCCTCTCTAGCTTTATGCTCTGTGCCAACTGCACCTGGAAACTAGCAAGAGTGTTACTAGGATAAGATTTGTACGATGCATCGCTCAAGAGAGTAACGTAAAAACCTTCATCCATTACGCTAAATCCTTAGCTTTAACCCAGGAATCAAACTCTGGACCGTAACCTCTCCAGCGAACGAGATGTTCGCTACTACCCTTTACTTTACGAGTGCGTAGAATTTTATCTATTTTGTAAACAGTGTCTTTGCTTATAGTTACAGGTGTGAGCTCGTAACTGTAAAACTGACCGTAAATAGGCGTGTTCTTGAGATCTTCCAGTTCGTATACGGGTTGAGGAGAATGCTTAATGACCTTGACGATTCTGAATATTTCTGTAGAATAGTTTTGCTCGAAACCTTTAGCGAATTTCATTTTCTCTCTACCTATTCTTACCGTTTGCCCTACCGAAAACTTTACAGGTCTCGGTTTCACACGAATCTGTTTCTTTGCCATACGTCGCCATATTTCCAAAACATCTTGATCGCTAACCATACTTGGGGCCATTCCTGTTGTATTGTGTACGCTATCGTTGTAACCCTTCACAAACTTATCCAACACCTCGAGATACCTGTAACTGTTCTTGAAAGTAAAATATTTGTACATTTTAGTTTTTAGAGTCCTATTAAACCTTTCCACAACGGAACATTTAACATCCGGGTTCCTACACACTTGAAACTCGATTTCCTCTTTCCTTAACAAGTCTTGAAAAGATTTGTTTAGAAATTCTTTACCCCTATCGGTTCGCACAGCAACAGGATTCCTATCGGACTTCTCCAACACCTTTTTTAATCCCTCTGTCACATCGTTACCTCTTTTAGATTTTAAAGGTACAACCCATACGTATTTGGAAAACACATCTATAGCAACAAGTAAATATCTTGCGTTATCATTATGTTTTGCAATGCTTTGCACGTCGGCTAGATCAAGTTCAAACACGTCGTAAAGGTTATTTACAGAATACGGATTCCTAGGAAACTTTCTCCTAATGGGTTTATGTAACGAGTAAACATCTTGCTCAATTAGCCATTGCTCGATATGTTTATCAGTAATGGTACACGCTTGTGAAAGTTTAGCAATAGTGGAAAAACCCGTAGATGCCTCAGGCTCGTAATACAACTTGTGTAATGTTTCCTTCATCATCTCCGTTGTTTATAGGTACTCCACCTAAGCTCTCTCGATGGAAATAATTTAGAAATGATTTGTTTGTATTTAACTGTTCTAGCGGTTGTATTATCGATGTTATCATGTCCTTCGGTCCTAGTTAAAATGTCTTTGTACGTGTCGAGGTCTTCCTGCGTAACAAGCTTCATATCAACCTTCTTCCTAGTAAGCAACTCCCATAAACCTGCACTCGCATCGTATTTTATACCTTTAACGATCAAACTATTATTTAACAATTGAACTTTAGAATTACCAATCATGTACTCTCCCGTCTCCTTATTTTTATAGATTCCAAACTGTGTGTCTACAATCTTTGGCGATGTTACATAAGCCGATAAATATTTACCTGCTACATCACCTATAACGTTACGTTTAGCTTCGTCATCGGAGATAGGTTTATTCTCGGGTGATAAATCTCTAACTCTTTTCCTCGATTCAGCTACTTCCTGTTCAAGTATTCTGTTCTGTTTTCTCTTGACTATAGGATCCTCACTGTCGCGTATTTTAGCCAACTCTTTGAACGGATCCGTAACATCAACTGCCGGGTTTGAACCTTCGACACAACGTTTTAAACGCTTGTACTCTTTAGCACTAACCAGAAACATTTTCTGTAACATTATGTTAATGATCCCAAGACGGATAACACGGAGGACAAGAGAGGAATTAAGAATCCTCCTTTTAGTCCAGTCAAATTATCACAAAAAAAGTCATGTGGATGCAAAATTTAGGGTAGAGCTAATTTTTTATATGATGTCTGGGATGGTTTTGAGAGTAATTTCTGACATTTTGCCAACAAAATTTTTTGCCGCCGGAGCCGCCATCTTGAAAAAACTTCAAAATTTTCTATTTTATTTCTGTTTTTGCCCATTATCTGCCAAAATACGCACCTGACAAAATATTTTATTATTTATCCTAAAAGTGAACTAAATTTGACACAGTTTGATATCAAATTGAGTTTTCTACCATGAATAGTTTCGGAAATACAGCTCTCCGAATTTCAGCAACATTTTGCAAAAAATAAAAAAATCTGAATTTTCAACTAGTTTTTGCTCGCTATCTTCTAAATGACCAAACCTTGAGTAAAATTTCGAAGGATAACTTTTAAAGTAGAGTAAATTTGCAACAAGTTGAGTATTTAATGTTTTCATACCTATTATAGGTCACCAGATACAGAGGTATCTACAACTCCTCACATTTCAGAAAACTTATCGAAGGTACGAAAGTCTAGTTTTGCCTAGGATATTCTAAATGGCGTTTATCAGTAAAAAACCTGTGCTGTCTTATAGTTAAGTTTTACATTGTAATTAACAACCAAAACAGTATTTCCAACAATTTATAATGATAAAAGACTAAAAAAACAATGTAAAAAGAAAATAAGAAAAGTTGGTGTAGGTACAGCATTTTGATTTGGAGAGAACGGCGTTTTATTTTAGAAGAACACTTTTGCAGTGTCCTCTGAAAAAAATTACTTCCTATAGCATATACAGTTGTCCCAAAATGGAAACATGTTATCGGAGGAATGGCGCTAAGAGGCTCTTTGTCACTGCTCCGCATACCGTTCTCTCCGGATACATCTGTTTTTATGTGTTTGTAACAGGCAACCTTAGGCATTTTGAAATATTTGCAGACAAATTATGACTCAAAGGTTTCAGTTATCTTCGATGGTTATCCTTCTGACGCTAATCAAACAAGCACAAAGAATTGTGAGACTCCGACGGGCTACGAGTCCATCTCCTGATGTCGTCTTTGATAGAACTACTGTTTTGAAAAGTTCACAAGAAACTTTTCTCACCAATGAAAACAACAAGAGGCGCTTCGTAGAATTGGCAAAAGCTGGAATAGGCTGTTAAAGATGCAGATGTCTTGATTGTTAGCACTGCCTTCTCAAAAGCATCTCAATACGACACTGTCTTTGTAGTTGGGGAGGACATAGACCTTCTTATTTCCTCACTACATTACCATCCCCTCAAAAAGAGAATACATATATCCAAAAGTACGGAAGAAGCAAAGCTGCAGACATCTTCTAATCAAGGCAGTCATTTCGCCACAGCTTCTCCAACATGCTGCTGTTAATCCATGCTTTCAGTGGTTGTGACACAACATCTGCAGTTTTTGGCCACGGGAAAACCCACTTCTGTTCGCCGATTTTGAAACATCCTGAACTAGAAGAGGAGGCTAATGTAATTCTGAACCCTCAAGCTACATCAGGAGAAGTGGCTGAAGAGGGCCAACATTTTTTGGGTCACTTATGTGGAGGAGACCCTGCTACACAAACACTTGACGAACTTCGGCACGGAATATTTGTAAAAGCTGCAGGAAGAATGAAATTTAACTTAGCGAACTTGCCCCCAACCAGTGATGCGGCTCAACTTCATGCCATGCGAACATACCACCAAGTTCAGGCATGGCTCAGTGAATACAAAGACCCTTTGAAGTGGGGCTGGGTGAACACACCAAGAGGCCTCTTTCCCCTTAAAGCCAAGAAGTAACCAGCTCCAGAATCAATTCTGAAAAGTATTTCCTGTACCTGCAAGAAGGGGTGTTTAAACGCTTGTGGGTGTCGTAAAGCTGGATTAAAGTGCACAACGATATGCAAACATTGCAATGGGCAGTCGTGTGACTAATAGTCCTGTCCTCCGACAGTGAGGACACTCCTGATGAGCCAATTAATTCGTTTTTGGATGAAGACGCTGAAGAGTACTTTATCAACACTGGCTAGATTGTGAACATCATGGACGAAATAGCAGACGTCAACTGCCCAAGTCCCTCTAAGTGCCGAAGACTATGAACAAACAAGTTATTCAATGCAATGTTTCAACAGAACTCCAGCTAAATAAAATCTTTTTGTATATAAATGAATGTTCTGTGTCGTTATTGCTTCTAACTTGTACGCACATGCATTTATTCAATCGTTGCTGTATATATATTTATAAGCCTCTGTATTTTGTGACCTGAAAGAGGTAGGATAAGTTTAAAGTACTCAGTGCAATGTTTCACCAGAACTCTAGCTAAATAAAATCTTTTTGTATAAAAATGAATGTTCTGTGCCGTTATTGCTCCTAACTTGTACGCACATGCATTTATTCAATCGTTGCTGTATATATATTTTTAAACCTCTGTATTTTGTGACCTGAAAGAGGTAGGATAAGTTTAAAGTACTCGACAAGTTTCAAATTACCTCTAGTTTAAGTTTCCATATGGAGTTTTACTATAGGTTTGGACATTTAGAAGATAGCGAGCAAAAACTAGTTGAAAATTCAGATTTTTTTTATTTTTTGCAAAATGTTGCTGAAATTCGGAGAGCTGTATTTCCGAAACTTTTCATGGTAGAAAGCTCACTTTGATCTCAAACTGTAGAAAATTTAGTCTACTTTGGGATGGGTAATAAAACATTTTTGTCAGGTGCGTATTTTGGCAGATAATGGGCAAACACAGAAATAAAATAGAAAATTTTGAAGTTTTTTCAAGATGGCGGCTCCGGCGGCAAAAAATTTTGTTGGCAAAATGTCAGAAATTACTCTCAAAACCATCCCAGACATCATATAAAAAAATTAGCTCTACCCTAAATTTTGCATCCACTTTTGACAATTCGATTGGACTATTTCTGTACCAAGGTTTTTCTTTTCCTTGACAAGGATACGTTCCTATCTACAAGATGTCTTAAGGAATGTTTATGTTTAAACAGCTTACGTTTAGAACACGTAGATAATTTACACTGACCGTTCAAAACATTAAGAACACATTCTATAATAGCAAGTATCAGATCTTTGTTTGCACTCTTTAGAATAACGTTTCGTACCTTGGGAGTTGCCTTTTTAAGAACTTGTAACATATGGTAATTGGATTTTATCCTTTTCATCCTTTACCGGGACGTAAACCTTTGTAACTTCCGAGGGAAATATTTTAGTTCTAAATCTAAGTAAATCGTTGGTTCGTTGACAAAAGTCTATCAGTAAATACCCGTGAGGTTTCTTTGTTGCGTCTAGGAAAGCTCTGTAGAAAGACCTCCAATCTTCGGGATACACTTGTCTTGCTAGAAAAGTAATTTGATTTTTATCTCTCAGGTTTCTAAACAAAACCATATACTTTGTGTTCAAAGAGATGTCTCTGCTGTGAGCAGACTGGTGAAACAGGTTTTGCGTTATGAGAATAACCGAAATGTTTCTATGATGGCAGCCTTTTGTAAATAACGAACTCACTTCTGTCGAATAAGCTTTGTCTAGCAAATCGTCTAAAATAACAAGTCTAGGTTTAGTGCATTGTTCTTGTTTAAAGTCAGGAAGACCTTCGTGGTACGTCACGTTAGTATTGAATTTTGTCTGGGGAGGCACAGCGTTACTTTCACTAAAACACCACAGAATACTTTCGTACTTAGTCACGTTACACAACTGTTGCAAATTATTAATAAGCTTAACACAGAATGTTGTTTTCCCTGAAAAAGATGGCCCTGAAACTATCAAAGAGAAAGGGTGGTCAAATTGAATTACAACCATAACAATATTTAATCATAGGTGAAGGTCCATCCAAGCAATAGCTATACACTCCAAAGACGAGGACGAGTCCATACTGACACGGTGTTGTCGTCCCTTCCCTATTTATACCCGAAGGGCATGGAATCATACCCTCCGCCGACTCTGCGTCTTTTTCGAAAACAGAGTCGGTATGTCTTATCCTCGGGTTCAGAGATGATCTGTGGTCCGGGCTTTCTCTTAATCTTCTTCTCCGTTCTCACAGAGATAGTCGCTGTAGGATCACCATTTAAAACCATGGTTTTAATGGCGTCGAAGTTGACATCCTTCAACGTTTTATAATTAAGAGTGATACCTCTGACTTTACATACAGAGGTGGATGCAGTGTCATTACTAGGAACAGTAACTTTAAACCCATAGTTTTTAGGACCTCCGCTAGCAAATTCTGAAATGTAAGCGTCCTCCCCATAGTCTATCAATTCACTAGTCATGTCGCCTAAATAATCACCTAAGGGAACGGTGTACCTTTTAGCGTCATCATCTGTCTGTGTGTATATTACGCTGTCCGTGTCGCAGTACAAGGCTCTACGTTGCAGATTGTCCAGGTAGCCATAAAGGGCCATTCTACCACCCGTTGTTACATAGGCACCGTGAACGACACTAGTATGAGGAAGAGAGACCTGTTCTTCATCTATAGCGATCCAATTAACCCACACGACTTCATCATTAGCAAAAAGCAGTCTTTGAATTTCTATTCCCGGTGTCGTGAGGAACCTGTACAGCTCTTTTGGTTCTTTAACACATTCGCTACTGACTACCTGCCAGCTCTTTAAATGCCCCAGCCCAGGGATTTTTAAATGGCCATTTAAACATACACCTGAATTTACAGTACCTCGGTATTTTCAGTTTTTCTTGAAAACTATATGAAATTATTGCATAAAAATTTTACATACTTTCAGGAAGACTTCTGTGTTTGTTGAGTGGCCGCGGAGCTGCAGCAGACGGGATTAATTCAACACCACAATCATTGTTGAATAATAATTTGTCTATCTCTTCACCTGATAATGGCCTACGCCTATAATCACATTTATCTCTTTTGTCACTGCACACGGAATTACCACTAAGCCTAATGCTAGCCATTCTTCACGCTACTGACCGGCGATGCGAAACTGGTCTTCAAAAGCACATGGAAATCTTTTGTTGTCAGGAGGTCAACGACATAATTTTAGGGTTTCTGTAAATCCAGCAAGTGTATTCACCCACCATCTATTGCCTTAAATGGAAACTAGCAAGTGTATTCACCCCCCTATCTTTGCCGTAAATGGAAACTACGACCTTCACCATTTCCTTGAAGAAATATACAAAAAAATTGGCGCGGGCGCTTAAACGCCAGCTGGCGTGGACGGGAGGGAAGTGCTGGCTTTTCTTCCACGCCAAATGGCGTTCACGGTAGCGAATGTGTTAATAAGCTTTGTTTTGCTCCTGTTTGGATCTTCAATGAGCTTACCCCAGAAGGAATTCAAACAAAGCTTGCTTAAGGTTCTTTTACCAGCGTTCTTAACGATTTGTTGGGGGTCTAGCTTTACACCTTCGTGTTTATAAAACAAATCGATATATTCCTGCTTCTGGGCCTCGGTTTTCACCCAAGCAGGGTATCCGCTGGATTCCGTCTTAATCTTCAAGAATAGATTGATATAATCAACGAATAACCCTCCCTCATGGGTTTCACGCGAGTACTGCGTAACACCGTACTCGAGAAATTCGTGGATTTCAATCACTCTATATCCTTTTGCTACGGCTAATCTCACTTCGTCCACAACCCAGGTACCGGTGAGAACTCTCTCTTCCTCTTTCGCATGTTTGCAGCTACCTTGTTCCATAGTCATAACACAGGTGCGGCAAAGGGGAAACAAGAGCCTACCATTCCACCTGAAAGGCAAAACGGGATGGTAGAGCTCTTGCGGTGGCAGGACAGTACATTTTACGAGGCCCTCTTTCTTCAACATGTTATCCGTATCTGTACACTGGTCGCTAACGTGAACAGTGGGGTGACCTACAGGAAACTTGTTATATTTACATACGGATGGGTATAATGACATGATATCGCTGTACAGGATTTTCTCGTTTTTCGTCACATCCGCCTTATGGTAGAGACGCATGGCTTCGGTACGTCCTCCGTAGACAGAGTCCCTAAGAACCATCGGGACATCTCCGATCAAAGGATCGTCTCTGAGTGCGGGGAAGCGTTCGAGAACAACGTCGAACTTGCATTCCCACATCACGTGGACGGTATAACCCTTTGATCGGATCATGTCCAATCGGCCCATGGTGTTTTCGTACCTCTCTGCAAGGGATTCTAAAGAATCCATCACGGGTACGTCTCTGTTTGGCTGACAGAGACAGCCGTGATAATAGCAGCCGAGAAACTCGAAAACCTCACCTGTTTCTTCACAGAAACCGTCCACCTTCCATTGGGGAAGTTCGGGAAGCCGTACCTCGCGTCCGTTACCCGCATGACGTATGACGACGTTCCTCTCCCGGGCTTCGTGGATAAGCCACATCAACGATTTACGGGAATGCCTGTCTGCTTTTCTATAGCCGCAGGAGGGAGCAATGCCAATGGTCTGAGGCTGAAGAAACATCAATCTAAAGATTCTATTACAGGCCGATGCAATAGTGATTGCCTCAAGGAAAATCTCAATGTTGGCAATCTGTTTGAAAAGGGATTTAAAGAGAGTGCAGGCTTCTCTCAACACCGTAACATCGGCCTGGCAATACCTTTCGAGCTCTACACGTGTATTGAAAGGAAGATCCTTTACGGTCTCGTACCATGTCATAAATGCCTCTCTGTCTTTCACAGACATGGTATCGGGCCCGTAAAGCTCTCGATCGGGATGACGGGGATAGACCTTGTCCAAGTTCTCGGCCGTGTTGTGAAGATGAGGAAAATACCCCTTAACGGCATCTTTGAGATCAAAGGTCTTGGGGAAACTACGCAGAGGCAGCGGAATGAAGTTCAAGCTGTCTAGAAAGACGAGATGCTCGAGCTTCATGCAAAGAATCTTGCACCCAGACATAACCAAGTCGGGAACCCACCTTTGCCTAATGGCGTACTCTAGAATGAATTGGAGGTCGAACGCTCTTGCATTGTGAGCAATGACGATAATCTTATCGAAAGGTCTGTCCACTCTCAGATAGTCCATGAAACCCCGGACGGGGTCTCCCCAGAAGGAATGACTGCGTTTTCCGCATCTTGCACACTCTTCGTCCTTGGACGTCTCGCAGAGAGAGCAAGATTGTTGTGCACAAATCAGATTAGGGACGTGTAGAAAGGTATTGTCTTTAATACGAGTATCTTGTGTTGTCTCCGCATCGTACTGGACATACATCACCCTGTTTGAACTCCTAGTCTCTTTCAGAGGCGCCATGTAACAATCGTGCCCTGTCTCTGCTTGAAAACTTTTACATACGCTACAATAAATTTTGAAGCATTCATGTTTCCGCTGAAATGTTTTAAACGTTCCACAGTCTAAACATTTCTGCAGACCCATGCATACAGTGCGCCCTTGAATCTTGGTGCGCTTATGATTATCGAAACATGCCTGTCCACGGAAATCTCTACGGCATTCATTACAAATCACCACGTCCTTGGTAGGGTCGCAAGGAGGTACGGATCTACAGCAAAAGCAGACGTAATGGCAGGAATGTTGCGCTCCTCTTACAAAACCATTATGACACCCAGGACAAATGAAACGCTTAGCCATTGCACCGGTCAGGTTTATTATGGTATGGTAATGTAAGGTGTCGGGGTCGTATAGTAGGTAAAGTATTTGTTTCCCTACATTACCACCGTCGTAAATAATAGAGTCAAGATTAAATCCGCTATACACAACTAGTCTATATGTATCCTTTAGATAGGCCTGAATCGTCTCCAGCTCAGGGATACCTCCCCCTTGCGAGAGATCTACACCCGAATCTCTTATGAACTTATCCACCTCTGCTTTGAGGTTCTTGCTTGTCATATGTTTAATATACGATTTGTAAATATTACGATCGCTTACCCTAGCAATAGCTATTATTATTGCAAATGCTAAGCAGTTCACGACTGCTTTCACGAAGACTACGCTTCTCTTCAAATGGGCAAGTACATCAACCGTACGCCCCTTCGTGGGTATACCCCTATTTCGCCCGTTTCCGTTTGGCATATGGACAATGTCCACAACCAGACGCAAACGGTCGGTGGCATTAAAGCGGGCGTTCGATTGGCATACTTTCTGGACGACACTGCTAATGACTTCCAGACTGACTTGGTCTTTACGCCTGTACGAGAGACCTATGGGCTTATTCATTTCGTTTTCCTGGTTGGAAATAGAAATGCCAACCATATCATGGTCTCTCGCTTCTACCAAAGCATGGTCTATTGCCTGTTTGAGGGAACGTTCAAATGGGTTGGGTGCTGCATTAGCACCTGGTTCTTTGAGTTGTATGACTAGCTGCAGACCAACGGAATTAAATCGCTTATAGTCTTTACGACTACTTTCAAGGATTGAAAACAAGGTAGGAACGTTTCCCATAGCGTTTTCGCCAGTATTACGGGACGTCGACGCTACAGGTACATGTTCCTCCTCGTTTTCATCCAACACATCTAATTCATTGGCTGAAGCTAGTTCATCATCATCGGATTCGGCTACGTCGGAATCTGACAACGTGACAGTTTCTATAGCGGTATCCGATTCCGAACTTGACACTGTGTAAATCTCAGGTTCGGAGTCGCTTATCGTAATAGTGTCCATCTCGTTTTCTGATTCCGACGAGATAGTATACACAGGGGCAGACATTTCTATTTTCAAATCTTTTACAACACTACAAATATAGAATCTGTAAAATAAGAAACAAAGTAGAAATAATCGTGTATGTTACAGTGTAATATATGCTAATTTATAAACACACACTATCACTCACCTTATCTGTAGAATGTGGTATGCAAGACTGTGAAGAGAAAGCAAGGTGGATCTATTTATAGTAGCTGTGGAAATGATTTTTTAAAAGGTATGTAACGTATTTTGCTGTGTTCGTCTTACTTGTTTACCTACTTAACGATATCTCAAGGTCTTTGTTACATCATCCTAATGGAAAAAACCCAGATACCAAACCTACGTCATAGTTTTGCTCGGAGAGTATTGTATAAAAGACAGGTATTTAGGAGGTTTTGTTAATTATGTATTCCTTCTACCCTTATCATCATCATCTTCTGATTTTAAACTAACAAAGTAAGACTACATCTACCGTATTTTATGCCAAATTCCTTAAAACCTATGTGTGGTAGGTTTATTATTGTTAATAAATTAGTTGATAATTAGACTTCGTTCTTGTTTAAAGATGGTATCTCTAGTATGGAAGTACATTCTAACTCATTAATCCCTTGATGTGTCAATATTTCAGACCTCGAACAGAACAAGAGTTACGCTATTTTATATGCATCTATAAATGAAACCAGATATGGAGGATACATACTGCTACATATACAGATGTGTTTGACGATAGTGAGATTGCGCTATAAACAGTGGAGAAGGTAATGTTATTCTAATTTATAAAGGAAGATTTCGGAATTCAAAGGCGTATAACCTATCTTTGAATAAATAAATAAATAACTACTTCTTCGTCTAGAAACTGAAGTGAAGTGTAAGGTTAAGTTAATTCATACATCTATACACAGTGACGTACCTAAGGGGGAGGCAACACTGGCGCCGTAAAGAGGCCGCTAATTGAAATAAAAACATATTTTTAGTTTATGAAATAATATTTTTCAGAGAAAATAGAAGGTATTTATTACTTTGTTAAATACTGTAGTAATATTATTAAAAATAGTTCAAGGGCACTGGCATAGAAGAATAGTTTACGGTAGTTTTACAATTGTATCATTGAATCTGATATGACTGTTACTATAACTTCAAATGTATTATAAAAAGTTTGCACCCTTCAGGGCTATGATGGCACATTATAGATTTTCTTAATAAAATAACAAACTAACCATATAATTAGGTGGCGGATTTCTATGACATTAAATAGGATATATGCATGCATTTATATCCTAAACCCTTTCCATTTTCACGAGGATCGAGTAGAGTTTTTAGGTTAGTAGGAACGCTGGAATAATGCAAAGGGGAAGATATATATCATGTCATAGAAACCCTCCACATACTTATAATACAGTTTTTTTTATAATGTGTTAAAGTAACACACTAGTTATTACCATAATTAATTGTGAACATTAAACTGTGTTTAAATTAAACTCCTTGATCATAAGCCATTTAGTGTTTGGATTGATTATTATTATTATTATAGACTTAAAGTCACCTTAAATATTTATTTATATATATATATATATATATATATATATATATATATATATATATATATATATTCACGATAATTCGGAGTTATAACCATGTGATATGCATATTATATTGCTTTAAAAAAAAGGTGATCCATATTACAAGCAATAGAGGCCGTGAAGGTTCTACTAGGTTGAGGTTTCCGTTTTAGGGCATTCGGCATATAATGGTGTTAATGTTGTCAGCAATGTATATATATATATATATTTATTGAGCTATTAGACTTCTAAATAATCCATTCCTACCTGCATATAAGTTAGGTTTGTGATAACTCTTATATATATGAAATGTTATGCTCCTCCCTTTCTGTAATAATATATTTGTTAAAGTCGTCATTAATCGAAATAGACCTGTGATATATCTGACACTTGATAAATAAAGGAAAAGGGTGAAATAGTGATATTCTATACGTTACATAGTCATCCTTTTCGCTAAACTATTAATTAAATTATTCTCAGTAAACATGGCTACATAGTGAATATAGGCTTTATACACACGCAGTTATTTTCATGGGTATCTACTACTTCAGAGTAAATCATATTCATTGCAGGACTGTGTATTGTTTTAAACTATCATCATTTTATTTCTACGGTACAAGCATTGTTTCGTTGAATGAAACAAATCCCCTAAATACATTATTAGACGTTGCTATTATGGTATCTGAAACAGTCATCTCCTACGTTTGCAGAATATTATATTTATTTATTAAGTCACCTTAAATCCCTACTCATAGTAAAACACAGATATAACCTATGCTTCACATATTATATAGGCCTAATAGTATTCCCTCATTACTT
Organism: Ectobius pallidus; assembly: GCA_964059195.1. NCBI lineage: Eukaryota > Metazoa > Arthropoda > Insecta > Blattodea > Ectobiidae > Ectobius > Ectobius pallidus. The sequence continues at coordinate 153,076,572 of CAXKWD010000004.1, read as the reverse complement.
TGGTATGTCTAGATTCGTTAAATAACATCGTATAGTATTACATTCTTTCATTACGTTAATACACCCCGTATTTCAAATTGCAGTGAATCAAGTGTTCCCTATTATAGACCATGGAGGCATTGAAAGGTTCCATGTGGGTGAGGCTCCCAGATTCTAGACATTCGGCACATATAGCTGTTAATGTTGTTGTCAACCATACACATATTTATGAGCTATTAGACTTATTATAGACCATGGAGGCATTGAAGGTTCCAGACATTCGGCACATAAAGCTGTTAATGTTGTCAGCCATACGCATATTAAGAGCTATTAGACTTCTAAATAAACCCTTCCTACCCCAATATAAGTAAGGTTTGTGATATATATATATATATATATATATATATATATATATATATATATATGATATGTTATGTTGCTAGCTTTCTGTAATATTGTAATTGCTGAAGACGGCATTAAACGATATAGAACTGTGCTATATCCTAAAGGCAAAGGGTGAAATACTTACATTCAACAAGTTACATAGTCAGCCTTTTCGCTAAGACATAGATGTAAACTATTACCTATTTATTCTCAGTAAACATGGCTACATAGTGAACATAGGCTTGATACACACGCACACGCAGATATTGTCCCGGGTAAATCATATTCATTGCGGGACTGTGCATTGTTTCAAACTAATGTCATTTCGTTTCTATGGTACATGCATTGATTCCTTGAATGAAAACACAACCCTTACGGAATATTGTATTAGGAACTCCCTAATAATAGGTCTATTGGTAGGCCTCCTTACATAGTAGTAAATGTGTAATGTCATGATTTATTATTATTATTAGACGTTGCTATTATTATGGTATCTGAAACAGTCATCTCCTACGTTTGCAGAATATTATATTTATTTATTAAAGTCACCTTAAATCCATACTCTTAGTAAAAACACAGATATAAACCTAGGCTTCACATATTATATAGGCCTAATAGTAGTCCCTCATTACATTGATATGTCTAGATTTCGTTCAATAACATCGTATAGTATTACATTCTTTCATTACGTTAATACAACACCTATTTCAAATTGCAGTGAATACTCTATAACTGTTATGTTATGCACAGATTGATAAGTAGTTGAGATATAATCGTTACATACCTTGGAATCAGCAGATCGGTCTTCTTCACAACACTATTCACACAAACTGAATGGTTTAATTATCATTTGATGAACAGAGTATTTATAGTGGAACCACCTGGATAGATTGTAAACACCACCATTCTTTGACCTCAGTCATTCACTCTCTCTAGATGTTATCAGTATGGAATGTTTTTATGTTTTTGTTGATAGTAGCATAGTTTTGTAGATGGATATCTGTATTAACATCTAAGCTGTTATTCAACAGAGTTGTTATTGTGTTTATCATAATTTCACTGTCCGGGTATTGCACAGTACTATTTCTGCATTCTGCTAATACACACACACACCATCCTATAGGATTTATTCCCATGGTTATTACAACGTATTTGAGTTACCTGATATTAGTATCTTATGTACGGCCCATATGAATCTAATTAATACACTAGGCCTATATGTTATCATTACGTTGTAACTAAAGGATCTGGATAACATAGGAACGTGTTTCTTAGATGGCATTTGCATTATAACCTCTGCCCCCAAGCCTCGTATCTGGTGGGGGGTTGTAACCAGCCCTCTGGGGGGCAGGCGTCGTTTCCTAAACGGGTTCTAAAGGGGGTCTCGTAGTGAGGATTAGACTTTATTTACATATTTCGTCTGCCCTAGCATTGTATCCAGGGGCATAACCCTGCCTCTAGGCCAGGCGTCGGTTTTCGAAATGGGTCAGATTGGGGTGGGGCTAGCACAGGCTTACTGCCCTCCTTTGCTTTGTTCGAATCGAGTCCCAACATGTCATATAGGACCATAGTACGGGTTTGGGGGGGCGGCGTCGGGGGTGGCGTCGGTTTTGTTTTGGGGCCTCGAAGTGGGTCAGATTGGGGTAGGGGTAGCACGGGCTTATTGCCCACGTCTGCTTTGTTCGAGTCGAATCCCATCATGTCATATAGGACCATAGTACGGGGTTTTGGGGGGCGGCGTCGGGGGTGGCGTCGGTTTTGTTTTGGGGCATAGCTCTTTAAGGGGGCTTGGGGGCGGGTGGGCATTAGCACAGGACGAACGGGCTCCTTTCGCTTTTTCGAATCGTCACGTTTGACCTATACGTGACTCTACACCGGGGGCGGCGTCGGGGGCGGCGTCGGGGGCGGCGTCGGGGGCGGCGTCGGTTGGCCGCCATTTTCGGGAACATAGCTCCACCCTTACTACTGCTGTACAAACAGGATCTTGTTAAAACTCTTGTAAAATCTCTATTTTTAATCGGAGAGCCTTGAGAATAGTCTTAAATTAAACACTAGTTAAAAACCTGTAAACTCATAAAGTTTCAATTTTGTACCATCTTTGGGAGAGCGCCAAATAATTAAAATGCCTAAAAGATGATTTTACGGCCTAAACGAGCTAATTTTTAATATACTAATTCAAAATTAGTCATAAAATGTTCGTATTATTAAAGTCTTAAGGTTAAATAAATATCACCTTTGAAAGTATTTCAGAACTATTTAAAATTAAATATTTTTGTGAAAGTATGTTCAAGATCGGAAGTTCATAAGTGAACAATGCTTCTGAAAGTACGGTATAAAATTTAATGAAGTTTGAAGTTTTTTCGCTGGGAAATAATAATATGTATTTATGATGACCGAATTGCATGGGGTTCAATTTCGGCTTTAGCGTGAATGAATTTCCACGTGTAATATTCTTATCAAGTATGTGCTGAACCCATACAATCAGTGAGGAGAGATGGAACTTGAATAGGTATGTGAACATAGAGCCATCACTCTCTCACTTTCACTGTGGTACATGACTGTGTTCTAATTTCGTCACTAACTAACGGGAAGGGTGGCCAGCTTTTCACAGTCTGGAACTGATCCTAGCATGAAATATTCCATGTATAGAAAATTACTTAACGATTCATGATCCGTTCCTTCGTGCGTTGTTTACGAGAGAACTATATTAATAAATGTAATGGTAGTGTGATTTATTATGTAAGGAAATTGTTTACAATATAACGATGTCAAAGAACTATTACCTATCATTATCCTTGATCCTCTCATATAGGCCTTTTATAAATGTTTACTTTACAGTAAAATAATTATAATGAGAAGAATAACGAACTCGTATGACATCATAACCTTTCAAAATACACAATCATATTATAATGAAAGTTATTACATAACAGTTCTAGTGAAACATATTGGGTTATTTAACGACGTGGTTCTGCAGGCGTTCTTTTACATAAAGTCCTTCCAGTATGTCAGCGATTGAAGCGCGCATCACTTGCGCAGAAAGCAGGTAACAGGTAAGTATTTAATGAGACAGAGTTGTGTTTAAAATAATAATGTTTCTTAAAAGTTTTAAATACAAGCTAAAGCTTGACATATGTCACCGTACGCTCCCTTCCTTCAAAACAGTTTTATTATTATAATGAATCCTTTGTCTATGAATTATAGGACATATAACATTTTGGGTTGCTGTTATAAATATTATCGAAAGCGGATCCTATGACGACCTACATCATGTCTCAACATGAAGCAGCCATGACCTAGATAAGGGTGAGAAGCATGCGACCATTGACTAAAATTAACATGCATAAGAACGTAATATAATGACAAGAAGAAAAAAAGAAAAAAGCTGTTTGCAATAAGAAACTAGGGAGAGAGGACTAGGTATAGAGAAATATATCATCAAATCGAATAATAAACTTGCTAATGAATAATGGGAATGTATTTAAAGTGTAAAAAGATGACTTGAACTGGAAAAAAAAAAGAATTCAGTTAGCACCCGACATCTTGATGGGCAAGAAAATCGAGTGTAGGGCTTATAATAGTTTCACAAGAAAGAAAATCATGGGAGCGCCCATAATAACTTGTTACGAACCGAAGGTGGTTCCAGAAAGAAAACTATGAGATTGCTATAGACATTTCGCAAGAAAGCTAGGATCTAGGGACTTAAAGAAGTTAGCTTAAACCTTAAGAATATATGCGAAGCAGCTACAGTAAAAGGGGGGAAAAGGGAAATTGTTAAAAAAGACTTGTGTGAAGAAGGGACAGTTAAGTCTTTGCGAAAGAGTGTAAAATAACATCAAATGCTATTTTGCAAGAAAACATGGTGTTTGACACTTATCATTAAGTCAAGAAGAAGTTAGGTTAAAGGATAAGACTATATGCGAACCAACTAACATAAGCGCGTAAGTGCAAGAAAAATTAAAAGTTAGCTTAAGCCATTGCGTAAGAGTGTAAAATAGTCTCGTAGAGAACGGTGGCTGGTATCATTTTCAAATCGCACGCCTTTTAGTTTCAAATTTTGCCGCAACCCTCCACCGCGACGGTGCAGAACATAAGGGCGTAACAAAATTGGTAAAAACCGATGCGTAAGAGTGCATATCCAGACGTCTTTACCATAAGGGCTTAACAACATTGGTAAAAAGCCTTGCGTAAAAGTGCGTTTGCAGGCATCGTTGGCAAAACGGCTTAACAACATTGGTAAAAAGCCTTGCGTAAGAGTGCGTTTCTAGCGTCATTTTCAAATCGCGCGCCATTTAGTTTCTAATTTTGCCGCAACCCTCCGCCGCGACGGTGCTGCCACCTGGTGGCGACCACCGTAATCATGCCGTCTACGCTACCCCCCACTACTAATATAATAATTATCTTTACTATATAATCATTAAACACCACTGCACTGCAATCAAATACAGGCCAAAATTATCAAAGAATATATATTACAACCTAACACTCTGATGAGGCATAAACATTCCCCTTTTTTCCTTTATAGAGGTTTTGAGACACAAAGATTAATATATGAGGAATAAAAATCATGTTAACCATATGGTAGAAGTATGTTAAATTTATTAAAATAACTGAGAGCAGAAATTGATTTTTTTTCTTGATCGCTGCCAATAGACATTTAGAATTTTACAAAACAACGCCCAAGATAATTTCAAAATAGACAGAAGAAAACCAGAGTGACATAACCATTTTATTTTATTTAGTATAGAGAAATTTAGCTGAACTGATAATTGTTAAATAATTTTCAGAAAGAAAAAAAAGACCGACAGGGAAAAGCGAAACAAACCCGGAGAAGCACTGCAAGAACTAGGAAAGAAAACTACAGAAATGGGAATAGCAACTGTAAAAGATTGATATGAATAAATAGAGATTGACTATAATGAATGTATACAAACTGCTTTAGAAAAAAAAGGTATCCCAAGAAAAGCCCGAAAAAAATTTAACTTCGCAAAAGTATGGATATGCTAATTACGTAGCCGAAATATTGTCAGTAAGCAAATTACTAAAATACCATCATATTAACATGGGACACATAATAAATTTTGAAAACACTCAAAACTAGCATATTCATATTTGATACGATGTTAGGCCTAGAAATACTGAATGGCAAATAGGTCTAGAAAGATAAACTCACGGAAAATTTAGATTAAAAATAAAGATACATTGGGTCTAAGAAAACTTTACCAAATGCCCACGATGACAGATTAGCTTAGAAAAGAAGGCCTATAGGAACGGAACCCGGGAAATTCATTAACCTAACAGCCTACTAACCAAACTCAGAAAATAAGACGGTGGATGAATGGTACCAATTGCAAATATACTAGAACAATTTCAGACTAGAACAGGTAAGCGGGCTAGACACAAAAATCCCTAACTTTAACAGCAGCTAAACAATGAAAAACAGCAAGCACACATCACGAACACCCCCGGAAAAGAGGCCTCGAAAAGTCTGTCAAAAAAAACACCAGACTTTGCTGATGCAACAGGTCTTACGGGCACTAAACATCACGAAAGGCGGGACGGAAACGACTCAAAACTTACTACACTAAAAAAAAAAGGAATGACAACAGAGACGATACATCCGGAAACACCTACGGAAAAAAGGCCTCGAAAAGACTGTAAAAAAAACAAACAAAAAACACCAGACTTTGCTGATGCAACAAGTTTTACGGGCACAAAAACATCACGATAGGCGACCCGGAAACGTCACTAAACTTTCTACACTGCCTCAAACCCACTAATCTTGACAGCGAAACTCACGGAGGCTTACTCTGGAGACTGCCAGGACATAAAGCCATAACGATCTGAGAAAATATCTCTAGAGCGCAGAGAACAGCAATAGAAGAAAAGAATATATATATATGAATAAAGAAAACTAACCTGACAGGGAAATAGTGACAAACCTCACCCAAAACTGAATTATAAAAAATTGAAATATAGAACAATTTAGAAAACCCCTAAAGAAAAACTGCCAAAATGACTAAAAATAACGATCAACTACGCTCTGCTATCACTCTTTGTGGCGGGGAGCTAGACCTAGAACACTTAATGTTGGTAACCCAGAGTCCCTCCCCATAATAAGAAACAGTGTTTCGAGAAATAGGAACATCAAATTTTATTTAAGAAATGACAAGTACAAAAGCAAAATTTGGGGCCATTATTATAACCACAGAGACCAAAATACAAGCAAATACAAGAAACAATAAATCCCGCCGTGCTCGGGAACAAAGCTGAATACAAATCTGCGTTAACACGGAGAATAACTGGATTGTGTGTGTTACAAGACTGGGGCTGAAGGCCCTGTACCAATGAGTAGACTAGCAGTTTCGACGTGACACTGAACATGAAGAGTAGGTTTCATACGCCACAGTTGCTCAGGTAAGGTTTAGGCAGGGTGATTAGCGACCGGGAAAAGTCAGGGAATTTTCAATAAAAACCTGGAATTTATAAAAAATTTAGATTTGGAGTATAGTAACCATGCTCAATTACCGTATTTACCCGTGTAATAGACGCACTTCCCCCACAATTTTTTTATAACAAAAAACTAGGGCGCGTCTTTAATGCGAGGATTTTTCTTGTCAAACATGTTTTAAAAGATGCGCCAGCTGAGGATCGATAGCTTGAATATCGAAAAATCGGCAGCGATCAAGACCAACTTCAATACTCAGACCGGAAGGTTAATAGAAAATGGCGGCCGACGTTGGCCATATGCTAGATACCAAAACAATGGAGCTGAATACGAAATGTTGACTACATAGACGTATTGCATCGAGACGTACCTCAACAGCAATTCAAAAATAATTTTAATTTAACAAGGATTTCATTAAAATTCGCGAACTATTGCCTAATACGATATCAGCTGATATGTCACACCCTAATAAGAAAATAATATTTTGCAAGTATTAAGATACTTAATTTCCGGAAAAACTAAATTTAAAAAATATCACCACAATAGGACATTATATAATGATAATAATTGCACTGACAATTGAAGCCCATACACTGAACTAGTGTTGACTAAACATTTAACAAGACTACAACATTTAATAGGCCTACATAATATCTACTACGCCACCAAGTTATCTCTGCATGCAGAAAATATGTTAGGAATGTGCCTTCCGTCTCGATCTCCCTCCTTTGACGTTGCCACTTCCTATTCTTTGAGTTGAGTCATTTGGCTACAAGAGGGGTGCTGAGAATTACTGTGTTTTTAAATGACCTGACACCTTCGGCACTCGTTCTCGAAATGAATAATCTGGCAACCATGTCCCTACTGGGGAAAATGCGTAGAAATGATCTGTTGAAGGAACACCCCCTGCCGCCACGCTGCCACTTCCTGTCCACTGTGTTGGGTTATTTGGCTGGAAGAGGGGCGCTGAGAATTGCTGTGTTTTTAAATGACCTGACACCTTCGACAGTCATTGTCCAAATGAATAATCTGGCAACCACGTTATGACCTTTCGCACGTGTTTAGGTATTCGCCACTCACTGCTTCCCCTACATCCCTTCCGTATAGTGGTAGCTGAGCGACACTAGCGCTAAAACACTTCCCCTATCGCCGTGCAGATTTAACTTGGTGGCATAGTACTTACGCTATGTCAGATGAGCTATTAAAGGAATCACAATACAATAAATAAACAAAGTAAATAATTCAACGTACCTGAGAGCAGACAGTTATTTGCTGGACAGCTTCAATTCCTTACGCTTTGTCACCTTCTCACCAACATTAACAGCACTCGACTGTCTTTTTAGTTTATTTGCAATGTCGTTGGACATGTTTTTCTCATTCAACACATTTGCGTAATTATTTATGAAAATTATGAATTCAATGTTTTACACCGCAAATATCTTTACACAGGTGCATACTTCTCTACATAATAACACTACCCTACACCATAACCTCACTTTCTCACACTAACCCCACTTTCATTATCGTACAGCTAAATTACTGCAAGCCTACTGTGAGGTAACGGCATAGGAACCGGACCAATAGGAGTAAAATTAAGGTAGAATGTAAAATAGAATCTCTGGTAGCGGAGGACCAATTATTGCCTAAAACAATAACAAAGGACTTTCGAGGGATCCACGGAATGTAATATTGGAAACAAACCTTTCACATGTAACAAAACTATGGAACTCTTTTATTTCACACGATATAGGTTAAATAAATGCACTGAATTAACTGAATGATAAACTGAATAACAAATAAGCTGAAATATGATTGCGTAACTTGCAATATACAGAGTACTGAGCTTTGGCGGGAAAGCTGGCCACGTGGCAATAAATATTCAGTATTTATGCCAGTAATAATTCTTATATCAAAACACTCGGAATAATTGCTGTATTCCGTTTAGGATGATTTAATACTGATATCTTGAGAATAATTACACTGTATAGCTGATTCAATGTGAACGCGTGGGTTGCACAATGCTCTCGAACTATATACGAGCTTCAAGACGGATCTATGAAGCCGAGACTATTGAAATTACTGTAATTAGTGTAATTTAATTACTCGCACACGACAATACTTGTATCTTGAAGTATTGTGAATTAATTCGCGATTTAAGAGCAAAAGCCAATGCTGCTAATTGTCTTGAAAAGGCGCGAATTGAAGAGAAACGATTCACACGACTGCTTTATGTGAATGCTAGACGCTGACTGAACTGGCGTGACGCCGATGAATAGGCACGAGGCCTCTCAAGTATGCACCTGCTGTGACGTGATGCCAGAGAACACGCGGTAAGAATATGTAGTACTCCGCCACAATTGCTGAATAAGTGAAACTAGATTTAGCGGAGAGTTTGAACAGAAAGACTAACTAGACATGTATAAAAATGCTAGTAAAAACTGTAGCTTGCGCCAGCACCTACATTATATTTAAAGTATTAGGAACTGTGTGAGGATTAAAACCCTATATTTTATTTCAATATTAGCCTCTGAATAATTGGCAAGATGACTTAATAGGTTGTCAAGCTTAGACCACTTGTCACATTTGAAATCACAACCTAGCCATTCAAACTTTTCTGCAGGCAAACATAAATCCTTGTAAAATGCCTGTACTTCTAATGAATGTGATATTTTAAAACTCACCGAGACTGCTGGAACATCACTAAATGAAGAATCTTCTAATTTAATAAACAGAATATAGCCTTCTTTTTCTGCAATAGTGAAGGGCACTTCTGTTTTAAATAAATCAAAATTAAGAATTGAATCTTGTTCACACCAGTTGCTGAAACCTTCATCATCTCTCTTCAAAGACTGTTCTAAGCGTTCACTTGGATTTGTTCTTGATTTAGGCAGGCTAACAGTATGGTAAGCTGGTTGATTAGGAAAAATTGTTGGATATGCATCGTTACTTAATTTAGGGTATTTCCTTGGCACACGAATTGGTTCGCCATCCAGCACAGGGAAAACATCTTCCCTAAGAACAAATTTGGGATCAAAATGTTTAATACAAACCACAATTTGTTTGTAACTTGAAAATTGTCACGATGAATGTTTTTTATACACTTTTCCTTTAATGTCTTATCCTTGGGAAATTTGAAAGTTGAAGTGTCCCATGCAGTACCATAATTAGATCTGCACCCAGGTACGCAACATGAACGCCCCATTATGAATTCAATGTTTTATACGGCAAATAACTTCACACAGATGAATATTTCGCTACATAATAACACTACCCTACACCATAACCTCACTTTCTCACACTAACGCCTCTTTCACTATTGTACAGCTAAATTACTGCAAGCCTACATTATATTTTAAGTATTAACCTTATATAAACCAGCCAAACCAAGTTTTATGTTATAAACGGATGTAAAAACTCACGGAATACACTTTAGTAACCTATCCTTCGTTACTAACCACGTGCACAACATGCTCGAATGTTTGGCTAACGGATTCCGCCATTTTGCTCGCATTCGATTGCTGCATTGAGGTCTGAGTATTGAAGTTGGTCTTGCAGCGATCAAGGTCTTGCTGTAGACGCACATTCACCGATTACAAGTTGTGCAAAATAAATTTCTTCGTAAAGCTACAAATGCGCCTTGGTACGTAAGAAATAGTCAACTACATAATGAACTTGGATTCCTCCCGATTCAAGAATACATTCAAACCCTCTCAAAATCATTTTACAGTAAACTTCTAGATGTTCCTGGTGCATCTGTTTATAACATTGGACAAAAGTCATTGAACAGATCAAGACTGAAAAGAAAACTTCCCCAAGATGTACTAAGTGAACTAGAAGAAAGTGATAATCCTGTGTAAATAAGCCTACTATCTTAACTGTTAAATATCTGAAAACAGTAGGCCTATGTGCACTAACGCAACTTTTGTTATCAATTTGTGTTTTAGCTAGAGGAGCTGACTAAGGCGTACCTCAACAGGTTATTATTATGTGATGCTATAGAGTTTAACAATGGCCTGTATAGTGTTTACTGATCGGTCAAAATATATATTTAAAAAAAAGGTCTTGCTGTGACTAATTTATATATCGATTGTATCGTACATATAACAATTGATAGTTGCATCAATCACGTTGGTCTGCGTATATTATCAGTTTAAATTCACGTGGCCTGGTGTGTGTCGTGTTATTAGCTGTTATGAAATGTGGAGACACTACCGGAGAAAATTTGCTTTTTACCTATTGGGATCGCTACCATGTCATGACTTTCGAAAAATTATTTCATATCTTTACGTTTCATGCCTCCCTAAGTACGAAACCACTGCCCGTTCAAAAGTTAATGTATATAGATATAGTTATGTATATAGATATAGTTAATTTCTAGCATAAAACTTCAAAATTTATTATACATTGTAGTTTGCATTTACAGGTCGCCAGATGGCTCCCTTGAAACTTCCTTCGAAAAGCTTGAAGAATTGCTATGCATACTAACAAATAATGTCAAGAAAGATGAGGTAATTTTATGTGGCGATTTCAACATCAATTTCTTAAAAAAGGATAATTCAACGTCAACATTTCTATCCATAATACAATCTTTTGGCCTAATTACAACTGTAAATTCACCAACTCGAATCACTTCGCAGTCTCAGACATGTTTGGATCAAATTGTTATAAGGAACCACAAGTACTCGTATACAATTGAAAACATAAGGGCAGGGTTATCTGATCACAATGCAATCATTCTGAAAATTGCTACTCCCTCACTAGAACCAGCTGAAAACATTAATACTCAAACATTTGAATTAAAAAGATCTTACTGTACCCAAAATATAGACTATTTCAACTACATGATAGGGAAAGAAAACTGGAATGAAGTGATGAACGAACCTGACCTTAATAATAAAACTGACATCTTTATTGATACTGTAACATATTACTTTAACGTGGCTTTTCCATTTAAATAGTTACTACCCAAAATGTCTCAAAAGGCTAGGAAGTCAACCTGGATAACCCAAGGAATAATAAAGTCATGTAAAACAAAAAGAATGCTTTATGAGATTTATAGATCTACAGATGATGAAAACTTTAAACAATATTATCATACATATAACAAGACCCTCAAAAAGATAATACAAGAAGCCAAAAAACTACAAAATAATAATTACATTAAAAACTCTAGTAATAAAGGCATGTCTGGGATGTGGCGAGAAATGAAACTGGAAGGAGTAAACCTAAGTCTACAGGCGATATAAAATTAGTTTATGCAAACAAAAATGTTACTCATCCTTCCGATGTAGCCAAGATCTTTAACAACTATTTTGTCAATGTAGTAGACAAGTTAACATCTTCACAACCTGCAACCTCATCTTCGGTTAATGCTATTAATCCAATTACAGATTCAATATTTCTCACTCCGGCAACTCCTAATGAAACACTGAAAGTAATACAAAGTTTAAAAAACAAATACTCAAGTGGCCTGGATGGTATCCCTGATATTATTGTAAAAAAATGTGCTCCTCATATTTGTAAGCCACTGACTGATATTTGTAATTCCTCCTTCATCTCAGGAAAATTCCCCAGTTCCCTAAAAATTTCAAAAATACAACCTCTACACAAAAAAGGTCGTAAAACTAATATAGAAAACTACAGGCCCATATCCTTACTTTCAGCTTTCTCAAAAATCCTTGAGAAACTAATGTATAATCGTATCATGTCATTTTTAAATAACAAGTTTATACTATCAGATGTTCAGTTTGGCTTCCGTAAAAGTAAATCCATAAATGAGGCTTTATATTTTTTTATTGATAAACTACTAAAAGCAAAAGATAATAATGATTACATCCTTGGCTTATTTATAGACTTGTCAAAAGCCTTTGACACAGTAAATCACAATATCTTGGTAAATAAATTAAATAAGTATGGCATCAGAGGTCTAGCGAATGATTGGTTTAAATCTTACCTAGAAAACAGAACACAACTTGTTGAAATAGGCCACAGAGTTTCTTCTTCACTGCCCATTAAAAATGGTGTCCCTCAGGGCTCAATCTTAGGACCTGTATTGTTCTTATTATATATTAATGATTTGCCTGACAATTTATTACATGCCAATACAGTTCTTTTTGCTGATGACACAAATATTCTAGTTCAAAGCAATACTCTTGAAGGCCTTCAGCACAAAACAAACGATACAACTTCTGGTCTACAGAATTGGCTAATAGCCCAGTCAAATGTTACATCGGAACTTACATTAAATGGAGTATTAATGATTTTTGGAGGGGACTTTAGGACCATTACTGGGATCACAAATCCAGATTTGCAATCCTCAGAAACCTGTGCTCGCTGAATGGCGGTCGAAATAAACCGGTTTTTCGGACTTTTTTCGGTTTTTCGACAATATCTCCTAACCTATGCGTTTTTTGAAAAGAATATTTCTTAGCTTTTTTAAAGTAAATTAAATTGTCTAAAATATGAGACCAAAATAGTTTTTGTAAGTTATATAGTTACCGAGATAAGGCTTTTCAAAGATTGACCTTTTTTTCCAAAACGTTAAAATTTTAAGTTTTCTACGTGTTTCGAACTGAATACCGGCAAAATGACATGTCCTAAAAAAATGTCAAGATAACATAAGTTGTAGGAAGTTTAATAAGCTTTAATTTGAGCTATAGCTGGTTCTTGTAGCTCAGATAGTCTAGTCACAAATGACAAAAACCGAAAATATGAAAAAAAATGTTTTTTTGGGTGAAAGTTGAATAACAACGTTTCCTCCACCAACACCTTAACTTTTTTGGTAACATGTTGGCGGATAATGTCTTATAACTGTGTATAGAAACTATTTGTGTGTATCTGTGTCTATGGGAGATGATTTTGCAGGGAAAAAAAGGAATTTACTTTTAAACCAACAGGCATATTTAAACTATGTGTGAGGTTCCTGGTATGGGATGGTATGGGACCTGAAATCGATGGTGGGGTGATGTCTTCATCCTCACTTGAAGAACTGTCATTCTGGGGTTTGGGCACATTTCGGCAGAATTTTTCCCCTGCAGAAAGCGCACAAAGCTGAGCATTTCAGCCCAGTTTTGCGGCAGCTGCAGCTCCCAGCGCAGCCCATCTTGCACTTGCACGAGATCAGTTCCCCGTTACTGACAAAATAGTTTCTATTAGCTGTGGGATTGTTGGAGGCTATGAAGTCAATTGTTAAATTGCGAAGGAACTGGGAACAGAAGGAGTGGTTAATATAGAAAACCAGACATTTGGGAAAGTTGGATTCAAACGTAAAGACAAAATTGTTACCTTCGTTGCAAGTTGTTACCTTGGCAAGTGTCAATAATTCCATACAAGTCACTAATAAGAAGATTGAAGTTAACCCTCTCGCAATATTTCAGCGAGTTAGCATTACCATAAAAATCCGACGCAGAGTTGAAAGCCCACTGCAAGTATGAATTGCCCCCTTACGCAATGCCTCTTTTCAACGACGCTGGAGTGAGGAAGGGAACTAAGACAGCTCTATTTTCGTGTTTCACATCCCTCACTACTAACATCTCCCGAGACGCCAATATCCACATCGTGCTCGATGGTGGCTACTTGCTCCAAAAATACGTGTGGCATCAAAACACATCAGTGAAGACCATCATTGACTGCTACATTCGTTTTGTGAAAAACCATTTTGGGACAGATGTAACCCATTGTCTTCGATGGATACCCGGAGGACGCCTCTCAAAAAAGTACCAAAAGCGCCGAACATCTCAGACGATACTCCGCCCTCAACTGCAGTGACATTGTCCTATCAGCTTCAACTACCATCAACATCACGCAAGAGAAGTTCTTATCGAACGACACTAATAACCATAGGCTGATAGAGCTACTGATAACTGGATTTGAACAGCACGGTGTTGTAGTGACAGAAGAGAACGCTGACGCTGACATTGTTAGAGCTGCCTCACCAAAGCTGACTCTTCTGAGAAGGTTGTAATCATTGTGGAAGATGTGGACCTGCTTGTGTTATTAGTTGGTTTGAATTCCAAAAAATACATCTACTTCCAGAAGAGGGGAGCCAGACGGTCCAATATTTATCTACATCGTTCACCAACGGAAATTCTTATTACTGTCCCGGGACCCTTTCAGGCAGGAGAAAACCAAATTTGTCAAACCTTCCTCAAGAACCCAGCACTATTCAGGCAAGCAGAAGTCTTCCTCCACCCAGATGTGAGTCACGATGAAATAGCTGCGGCTGGGGAGAAGTATCTCGTCGCAGTTTATGAAGGAGCGACTGACACCACCCTCAACGACCTGACAGCCAAAGTCAACCTCGCCCGTTTGGCACCAACCACAGATGCTGCAAAATATCATGCATATTGTATGTATTACCAGGTATGTCTATGTACATTTCCTATCATTATGTTCTTAAATTTCGTTCTTCACTTATATACTCTCATTGTACACCATGTGTATACTTTGAAATATTATAGAATAACTAACTTTCATTCTACTTTTTTGGAGGTACAAAAGTGGTTGGGGTGGAAAAAACTCACGGATTGGGGTGGAAGTTGGACGAGTTGGGCTTACTCCAATTGCAATGGAAGTTGAACCAGCCCCTCAAACCCTTCTGCAACTACTGATCTCGTACAAGTGCAAGATGGGCTGTGCTGGGGGCTGCAGCTGCCGCAAAACTGGGCTGAAATGCAATGTGCTCACACCCCAGAATGACAGTTCTTCAAGTAAGGATGAAGACATCACCCCACCCTCGACTTCCCAGGTCCCATACCATCCCATACCAGGAACCTCATCACACATGGTTTAAATATGCCTGTTAGTTTAAAAGTAAATACATTTTAATAATATTTGCTGCTTAAATATTTTTTATGGCAAAATCCATCTCCCATAGACACATATACACACAAATAGTTTCTATACACAGTTATAAGACATTATCCGCCAACATGTTACCAAAACAGTTAAGGTGTTGGTGGAGGAAACGATGTTATTCAACTTTCACCCAAAAAAGCATTTTTTCATATTTTCGGTTTTGGTCATTTATGACGAGACTATCTGAGCTACAAGAACCAGCTATAGCTCAAATGAAAGCTTATTAAATTTCCTACAACTTTTGTTCTCTTGATTTTTCTGTAGGACATATCATTTTGCCAGTATTCAGTTCGAAACACGAAGAAAACTTAAAATTTTAACTTTTTGGAAAAAAAGGCTAATATTTGAAAAGCCTTATCTCGGTAACTATATAACTTAAAAAAACAATTTTGGTCTCATATTTTAGACAATTTAATTTACTTTAAAAAAGCTAAGAAATATTCTTTCCAAAAAACGCATAGTTCAGGAGATATTGTTGAAAAACCGAAAGAAGTCCGAAAAAACCGGTTTATTTCGACCGCCATTCAGCGAGCACAGGTTTCTGAGGGTTGCAAATCTGGATTTGTGATCCCAGTAATGGTCCTAAAGTCCCCTCCAAAAATCATTAATACTCAATTTAATGTAAGTTCACGCGTTTTTTTTGTAACATTTGACTGGGCTATAAGCAGCAACAAACTTTTTTTAAACCTTGATAAGACGGTCTATATAATTTTCAACAAGAATAAAGAATGTGAACGACCATTGCAAATTGACCTTTACAACACATCTGTAAAGGAAGTTGAGCGCACAAAATTTCTAGGCATTTGGATAGACAAAAATCTAAACTGGAATTTCCACACAGAAGAGCTTTTAAATAAGTTGAACAACATAGTGTTTGCCTTCCGAGTGCTAAATAAATCCACTTCACTTGAAGTAATGAGAATAGCATATTTCACTTATGTTCAATCAGTTCTGTCCTGTGCAATACCTTTCTGGGGTTCCACTTCAAAAATCAATTACGTATATAAATTACAAAAGAAAATAGTCAAATTAATTTAAAAAGTCCCCCTACGTACACCCAGCAAAGATGTATTCAAAGATCTGCAAATACTGCCAGTCTCATGTTTGTACATCTTAGAAACAGTTTACTTTGTTCATGATCATAAAGACTTATTTAAAAGGAACTCTGAATATCACTCTCATGATACTAGATCTTCGCATCATATACACCTTAGCACGCATAGAATTACTAATAGCTTGAAAAGTATTTCCCACAAGGGTATTATTTTATACAATAAACTTCCGTGTAATGTAAAAGATTCAACAGGAAAAACCTTTAAGAATAATGTTAAAAATATGTTGATGAAATATATGCCTCTTAGCGCAGATGTGTTTCTAGGTCTAAATTTCACTGAGAGTTGATATGTTATTAATTGTCTATTCATTTGTGTATTGTTTATTAATTTGTGTATTGTTTATTAATTTGTATTGTTTATTAATTTGTGTATTGTTCATTAATTTGTGTATTTTTATTAATTTGTGTATTTGTGTATTTAGCATCTAAACTTGACTCAGCCAATGTGTTCTTTGTATTACTTATGGTGTCGAATAAATATTATTATTATTATTATTATTATTATTATTATTATTATTATTATTATAGGCCTAGATGTGGATGTGTGTATATATATATGTGTGTGTGTGTGTCTTTACGCGCTAGCGGCCGTAATTTTGAAGATATTTGAACAAAATTTTATTATGTTATTTCTAGGCCCAATAGTTCGGACAAGTTCGTTAATGAGCAACATTGGCCCAAGGGGGGGGGTCGGGGAGGGGGTTGAAATTTAAAAAAATATATCTCGGCCCCTATGAAGTATTGAGGGAAACTTTGTTTAAATAAATTAGAGTACTCCCTATGGAGTTCACAGTGACACCAACAATTCGGGGGTTTATGGGTGGGAGGTGGGGGAGGGATGGAAATTCGATTTTTTTTAAACCATGTCTTGTGGGGTATCGTTGAAAAGCTGTTCAGTACTCTACAAATCAATAACTAGTTTCTCGATAGCTCTCATATAAGGCGAGATTTGAATGTTTGAAAAGAATAACATTTAAAAATATACCTCAGCCGAAAGGAATATGTGAGGACCGACCAGGGATAAAATTACCAATGTAATAGAGTTTGAAATATTAAAAATAATAGTTACACAGCTTTAGAACAATAATGCATGGCAAAATCAAAAATATATAATAAAAAATACCTGTCGCACAGGTCAGACGTGTCGAAGCTACGCGCAGTTTGGCGGGTTTCTTAGCAACCGTGTGTTTCAGGGCTCGACACAGTAAACTGTTCACCGCAATTTCAAGCTTCTCTACAAAACTACAACCATTAAAGTTTTGTTCACATAAACTAGTATCTCGCTTGCTAGCAGTTGCTATTGTGTACTTCATTCATCTCAGCTAACACACATCTGTGATACGCTAAACTAGGCTCTTTGTTATCGTGTGCAAACATTGTTTCACAGTGCATAATCCAATCCTAGTTCTAATCAAGCCTAATATTGAAACTGCAGTTATTTAGTGTTATTTAATTTACAGTATCAATCATTACGAGTTCTTCAGTGTATAATTCAACATAAATTCATTACATTTATAACCACGTGTTACTGTCTCACGCCAAATCTGAAAACTGGCTATTTCTGTTGTTATTCTACATATTTTAATTTAATATTATATTAATTCATATCTATATTCCATTTAACGTGTGATAATAAAGTTACCATAGTTTTAGGACATGTTATAAGTTGCTTTTCATGTAACATTCGTGGATCCCTGTATCCATGCGCATTTATGTATCCATTGGTCTCCATTCGCTCCAGAAGCTGGTCCTCCACCCTAGTTCCAGAGGCTAGATCCTTTTTCCCTTAAATATTACTTTTCCTGTGTGCTCCGACAAGCGGATATGGAGAGAGTTAAAACCACCTTTCTAACCCACCCTATGGGTGTCCAAATGTACCCCATCGCGATTGGTATATACAATGGCGAGAGAGACCTTTTTCATTGAGGATTTAAGGCTTAAAATGCTATTACCTTCAACAGCGGGATATGAAGAACTGGTGGTATTCCTGAAGAAGAAGAAGAAGAAGAAGAAGAAGAAGAAGAAGAAGAAGAAAAAGAAGAAGAGAGAGGAAATATGTCCAGAGTTTTTCTCCACTGAAGTGATGACGTCACACGAATGGATGCAGGGGTCTTACGAGCTAAGACATACAGTGACAATGTTTTCTGTGCATAGCTTTTACCACAGGATTTTCAAAGACAAGAGGTTGCAAATTTGGCGATTGAGTATGATTCAAAGTAACTAAAGAATATACCTTTAGGATTCAGACAGTAAAATACTAATTGATATACGTGATAAACACTGATATGTGGTGTGTATTCGCAGACATTTTAAATATTTATTTTCTGTATCAAATGCATATTTAGCCAATACCGTCATATTAAAAACGAATTCAAAATCAAAATATTAAAATATGTTTACAACATGAAAACTTACCATTTCCTGTCCAAATAGTTAAAGATGATGGGAACTTGAGAATCGAATAGACTTTTTTTTGTCATTCCTCATTCTTTTTTATTCCTTTTATTATCGGTATGTTGGACCATGGTTACATGATGTTGAGACAAAATATTGTTAATATTTCATTGCATAACATAGCAGAATATAAAGGCAGAGAGACCCTCAATCTATTTTAAATTGAAGAAGTATCATACGTTAAGTTGTGTACCCTATTAAATTAGCAACGATATTGTCACAATTTTTATTCGAGGTCGTCAATCTAACTTGGCTATTTAGAAATCACAGAATTTATATTTTGATCTCAGATGCAATAGAAGGCTAAACCAAAGTAATATAAACATATTTATACAGCAAAGTAAAATAAATAGGCCTAAAATAACTAAATAAATAAAACAAGGAAGTTATCTTTAAATATAAAGGCGCACTAAAGATACAGATTAGAAAGGTATAAAAATAACACAACGTGCTGTAATTATCAATGCGTTACTACGTAAGTTTAATTTATTTGTATTTGTAATTTACTCTATTTTTAAATGGCCCATAACAACTTCTCGATGCTCACGGCAAATTTAATATTAATTTAAATATTAAAGAATATCCAATCATCACACTGCATATAAATATTCATACATTGATAACATATTACTGCAAGTCGGGTACAAAGTAATGTTGCCTATATCGGAAATATCTCACAATATTTTTAAGTTAATCCTTCCTGTTTTGTGTTTTCTGCAGTAGTTTTTCTTTCGTCTTTTTGACACTTAACATTCTAGAAGGACCCAGTAGACAAGGAAGTGTGTATAGTAGCCTCGTGTCCTCTAGAAAAATATAAAATTACGAACATTTTTCGGCCTGGGAAGATGGAACGCCATTTAAAAGCATGGTGCCAGCAGACGACAACAGGAAAAACAAGTGACGGATGGCTAGCAAAGAAAGAAAAAGTTGGAAATACTAAACTCAGAATTCCTAAATATATCACTGAGCTAAGGGAAGAAGCTAAAGACTGCTATTTACTGTATAAATCAACTTCCCTGGAAATATTCAGGTTAAAATATAAGCGATATAGACAGGAATATCTAGATCAACTGAATGTAAATAGGCAGGAATATTATAAGCAAAAAATACAAAATTCAAGTAATACTTCTAAAACACTGTGGGAAATTGTGAACCAAAGGAAGGGAAATAAAGTTGGTATGGAAAACTTACAACTAAAAATAAATGAGAAGGATCCAGGAAAAATTTGTGAGCATATAAACCAATTCTATTTGAATGTAGTACAGCCAATAAAGGGAAATAGGAGGGAAGTAAATAGCATAAATGTTAAATCAACAATATACATAAAACCCACCGACATAGATGAAATTATAAAAATAATAAATCTACTGCCATGCAAAGTAACCTCAGGATGGGATGAAATTACTCCAAAACTACTTAAATACTGTAAGAATGAGATTGCTAAACCATTAGAACATCTTATAAATTATTCAATACAGAAGGGTATATTTCCAGATTGCCTAAAGATTAGTATTGTAAGACCTATATACAAGAAAGGTGATAAACTTGATATAAATAATTATAGGCCAGTAACTTTAACATCAGAGATTGGAAAGATATATGAAAGAGTACTACTAGTCAGATTGTTAGATTTTCTCAATAAAGAGAATGTGCTTAATACATTTCAACATGGATTTAGGAAGGGTTTTTCAACCAAAACTGCAGTTAGTGAATTCATTCATCAGGTTGTTAGCTTACTTGAACAGAATAAAAAAGTGGGTACATTATTTTTTGAACTCTCAAAGGCTTTTGACAGTGTCAAGCACGAATTACTACTTGGCAAACTAGAAGATTATGGGATAAGGGGATTAGCTCAAGAAATCTGTAAATCTTATCTTGTGGGAAGAAAACAGATAACTGAAATTTACAATAAAGAGAATAACACATTGTTAAAAGTTAGGTCATTACATGGAATTGTTAGATATGGGGTACCCCAGGGGTCAGTACTGGGTCCATTGTTGTTTCTGATATATGCAAATGATATTAATCAGCCAGATACGTCATATATAACATCATATGCGGATGACACTACAGTAAATTTCTGGGGGGAAAATAAGCTAACCCTAAGGGAAACAATGATCCTAGGTACCAATAAAATATTATAATATTTTAGGTCTAATAATCTTATGTGTAATATGGATAAAACAAAATTAATATTGTTCAACTACTCAAATGAAGAAAATCATGAAGATTGTGATTGAAAATAAAAATTGTGAGAAGGTAGACACGCACAAGTTCTTAGGGATATGGGTAGATAGCAGACTAACATGGGCACAGCATATAGATGAGTCATCTGCCAAAATTAGCAAGTCCATTTACATTTTGAGATTTAAAAACAATTTATTAGCAAAGGAAGAATTGAAAACAATCTACTATGGGGTGATCTACCCACATCTCCTTTATGGGATTGAGGTTTGGGGATGTGCTGCAAAGGTGCATATGAATAAGCTAATGGTATTACAGAAGAAATGTGTTAGAATTATTAGTGATTTAAAATGTAAGGAATCTTGTAGAACTGCGTTCAAGAAACAAAACATGCTAACAGTGTACTCATTGTATGTTTATAGAGCAGTACTGTATATACAAAACAGAAATCTAACAAAAAAATAGTGAAATTCATAATTATAGCACAAGAAGTAGCTTAGATTATCATAGATATACATGCAAAAAGCAAATTATATTTAAGGACGTAAGTGTAATTGGAACTATACTATACAACAAGCTACCTGTAGAAATTAAGAATGCTGACAAGAAACATTTCAAAACACTTCTGAAGAAATACTTAATAGAAAAATGTTTATATTCTTTAGACGAATTGTAATAACTGATTAGCACATATACATTATTATATTTTGATCAATCACACACTTTTATCCTTAGATCTAGGTTGTAGAAATTAGCTCTTAGTCTGTAAGCTTGACAATGTCAGAAACTTGTATCAAGTCAATTGACAGCAAATAAATTATTATTATTATTATTATTATTATTATTATAGCGCATACCGGCTAGAATACCCATGCTATCTGTCGGAGAAGTTTGGCAAATACGTAAATACTGCTCAATCTACTCTATTCTCATTGTTCAAAATGTCCACCAGCACAGATGTGCCATCTGTTGAATAGGAGTGGTCAGCAGTCTCAGAAGCTACTTAAAGGAAAAGTAAACTAAAAATTCAGTATCATTTTCTTCGTACGGATTGAAAGAAAATGTTTTTAAGAAATGATATTCACTGTTAGAAATGTTTTACACCTTCACATTTAATCACAAAACTAATATGTTTATTGTAACTCAAGGGGCGCGTGACGTCACGCTTGATGAATGTTTGGCTCAGTCCCGCCCGGTGAAAGACAGTTCACAGCATTCTGTCTACTGTTACGGTTTTTTTAGTGAGTATCTGTTCAAACAATGGTTTATTGTTGTGTTGTGGGGCGTACAATCTCATCGTCGAAGAGTGATAACACACTTAAAATATCTTTCCATCGATTTCCCAACAGAGATAAGTCACCCGAACGTTATAAGCAATGGATGATCAAAATAAAAAGAGAAAAATTTGTTCCTAGTAAATACAGTACGGTTTGTTCACAACATTTTGAAGAAAATGATACCGAGCTTTCGGTACAGTTACGAAAACAGTTAACTGGAGAAACCCCGCAATCTGTTTAAAAAAGAAGTGCTGTGCCATCCCACTCAGCACACATACGTAAAATATATGTAAAAATTGCGTTATCCCTAGATCTAGGTAATGTATATCACACATATTGGTTAAATAAAATCTACGTATAATATACGCTCAAATGTCCCACTTTTTGATGTATATCGTACGTCTATTCATGTCAATACAGACATATAATATATATCAATTATACGAACAATCGCATACATACTATTGATGTACAATATCTATACGTAAAAAATATGTCAAGATGATCTATCAAACGTATATTTTATATATAATTTATGTAGCCTATATAGGGCCTTTGGTTCATAAATGTACACTGCTCACATACATTTTACATATATAATATCAATACATGAGATATCAATAACTAAAAATGTCATCAAGAACAGTTTTTGTGCTTACTATCTTGCAGTTTTTTGGGACTTCTTGCTGAGGTATTTTGCAATTATTTATTGTAAGCAAAACACTGAGATCGCTCATAACACACACTGAATCAAGAATCTTCGGAACATCATCATTAACATCCATTAAGCACAGCACTAGCCTTTCTACTGCCATTATGCTAATCCACTGCCCTTTAAGTCCTTCTGTTACACTTAGGAAGTACTGCATCACATCTTCCAAACAATGCAGAGCTTGTCATTCAGCATAACTTTTAAGTTCTTTTAAGCTTTCTGCAACTGCTTGGTTTAAATTTTCTTCTTCTGCATCAATTAATCTTCTGCATGGTCTTGACAAGTACTCAGGCAGATTAGGAAATATTGATGGTACTGCACCAAGTTTCAGTTTAGGGCAAGTTCTAGGAAATGTTTTTATTTCACCGTTAACTACAAATGTCTCTGTTCGTATCACACTCTCTTCAGGAAAATGCTTCACACAAATAACAGGCTTGCTTACCCCTGTAAAGTCTGTAGGAATCTTTCTATGCCATGTCTTCTTAAGTTCGTCTTTTGGTAAAGAAAATGAACTAACACTTTCATGTTGTGACTTGTAGTTACTTTTACAGCCAGCAACACTACAGCACCTAGGCATTGTGAATTCCTGAAACAGTTAAGAAATACTTTAGCAGCGTTATCGTAAATTATTATGATCAGAGCTAATTACCACAGCATCTGTATTATAAATCAGTTTGCAAGTCGCTGAGGTTATGATAGGCCAATTTATGTATGTGAAACAAATCTTGCACAGGGACTTACCAGTACTGTTTTATGTGTAAATGTTCTTCTTCTGCCTCATTTAATCTTCTACATGAAGGACCAGGTCTTCACAAACATTCAGGTAGGCCTAAATTAGGAAATGTATTCTAGGATCTAGGGTATTACCCTACAGATCACTGCACGTTGCATAATATTTCGTCAGCTTTAAATACACACACATGTACATTTATTCTTCGTTTCTATGTTATATACATAGGGAGTAGCTGCAACAGAACAGTGCAATTCTCTCCACACACAATTTCTTGTTAATAAAACACTATTAAAGAGGAACTTCCCAAGCACCACTTTTAAGTAGCCCTACAGATACAGCCATGAATCAGCAGATCTACATTGCTGACGTCACAGACAAGATGGCCGCCAGTCATAAAAAATAGTCCTACTGAATGTACGGATGTAATCATTTTAAACCATTTTTTAAATTAATTTCTGATTAGCGTGAGTAAGTAAACACTTTGCGACCCAAGCGGCTACCCTTTCCATCGGCCCGGTCGCCTTCTCCGCCAGGCAGGCTTCCCCTCCGCCCGCTATTGCTCTTGCCGGCCGCTACTAAGCGCCGGTAATGCAGCTTCCTGTGTTAAGCCGCAGCTTACCCTAATGATTGCCTTGCACCATATATAATATTTCACAATGTTTAAAAACGACTATAAAAACAAAATAAAATTTCACGAATTATATTAAAACAATACCCTTGTACCAAACATCATATTTCACGATCTTTAAACACCGATTTGAAAGAAAAAAAATTCACAATATATAAAAAATCGAAATTTACATAATATTTCCCAATTTTAAAAAACGCCGTGTTAATTGATGCAGAAAAATTCCCTTGAACCAACACTACTCTTTTCATAACAAACAAACCATCTCAAAATTAGAAAACCCGATTCTTGCGTTAACACTCGCTAGCGCCAACTAAATTAGATAACTAAAATATACCGGAACTTCCTTCACTGCTCAACTGTCCTTCGTAGCGTAATGGATAAGTCTCTTGGCTACGATGCTAAGGGTCATGCGTTCGATCCCCGTTCGATCCAAAATTTATTGTTAAGAATAGGTCTCGAATAGGTAGGTAGGGTGAAGAGGAGGTGAGAGGAAGAGAGGAAAGAGACGGGAAAGGAAGAGAAGAAGAGAATAAAGGAAAAGTAAATTATTTTTCTCTTTCACCATTTCCTTACTAGATGTCGCCACCGTCGCTACTTTCCTAGTAGTTCTAATGCCGCCGCTAGGTTTCTCGTAGTGGTGGGGGGCTTGGTCGGGTCGTAATGTGTTATTTTCCCGTAAATTTTATTGCGTTCCCTTAATTTAATCAAATCGATTTACTAGAGTAAAACACAATAAACCGGTGTTTACAATGTCCAATTCTAGACGTAAAATTTACGTATAGGTGGTACGTAATTTTGATGTTACAAATGAACAATCAAATCGATTTTGTTTTATGTTTAATCCTACTTATGTAACAGTAACTTTAATTTTAATATATTATGAATATAAAGCAGGATTAAGTTACAACAGTTTTTATACATGTATATATTGGACATAAAATATACGTATAATTTACGTTTTGACTTTGACCAAACGTAGGATATATATGTAGCTCTAAAATATACGTATATTATACATATCGTGCTGCGTGGGATCACTTCTTTTGCGTACGAAATCTGAAACACCGCCAATGAAGGAAAGAAAATAGTCGTACTTGAGGAAGATGGAAATGAGAGAGTTGTTGCAAGATTCGAACAGTAATCCATCAGTATCCGGGAATGGACAAATCATGAATATGGAATCTAGTATTTATGACGAAAATTCAGTTTCTAACAGTGTAGGCGTTCAGTGTGAACTAGGAAATGAAACTTATGTCAATGTTTGCACAGATTCATTGAATGTTTCTTCTAAAAATTGTGATTTAGACAGCTCTTTTAGCATTTCAGACATTTCTACTACCGCAAAAGATGATTCTGAATCTGAAAGTGACTCTGTTCGTATCTTGAAAAATATATTGTTTTTGAACTGTATTAGCTCTAAGTATTAACTGATAACGACTGGCAACTAGAGTATCTTTATTTATAATAACGCTATCGAATGAAGCATGGTGTGTTGTTATGCAGCCTACAACCCCCTTCTTTTCACAAATTCCTTCTCAATCCCAACAACACACACTTACACCATTCCGTATTTTCTTTTCTTCCTAGCAATTCTTTCAATAATTCCTTGGTCATTTTCTTTTCGTGTGAAATTAATTTGTGAATACTGTGGTTCGTCCTTATAAGGTAACATTGCAGACATCTCTATCAACAACTAATGCAAATGACACTTTGTGGTGTAAGTAGAAACAGCACGCGCGAGCATTACAGCAGCTGTCGTCCTGCCAGCGAGTTAGGCAGTCGTGACGTCACAGGAGCTTTTTACTTCACCCGTACAAAGCGTAATATTAGGCACCTGAAGTTCACGAGATCACCATTCGTTTCGTAATTCAAAGCTCCGTGCGATGAGATTAAAATAAGGAAATGGTATTTTAGGTAGATTTCGAAGAAAAATCTACCTATTGCGATCGATACCATGTCATGATTTTCGAAAAATTCTTTCATATCTTTCGATTCATGCTTCCCTAAGTACGAAACCACCGCCCGTTCGAGAAAAAAAAATTGTGATATTTATATATATCTTTACACGCTAGCGGCCGTAATTTTGAAGATATTTTAACCAAATTTTATTATGTTATTTCTAGGCCCAATAGTTCGGACAAGTTCGTTAATGAGCAAAATTTTCCCAAGGGGGTGGTCGGGGGAGGGGGTTGAAATTGTAAAACATTTATATCTCGGCCCCTATGAAGTATAGAGGGGAACTTTGTTTGAATAAATTAGAGTACTCCCTATGGAGTTCACAGTGACACCAATAATTCAGGGGTTTTGGGGGGTACGGGTGGGGGTGAGGGGATGGAAATTCGAAATTTTTGAAACTACGTCTTGTGGGGTATCGTTGAAAAGCTCTTGATGAGTACTCTACAAATCAATAACTAGTTTCTTGATAGGTCTCATATAAGGCGAGAGTTGAACGTTTGAAAAAGTGATCTTTCCTTTTTTTGCTGTTATTATTGCGGGTTTGTCATGCCAAGGCTAAAGCAGAAGAGTGCTACGCAGCGACAGTAAATTAAACCAAAAGCACTTAGAAATCTACCTCAGCCTTTAGGCTTGCCTAAAGGGATTTTTTTTTTAGTTTACCCTTCCTTTAAGGAACCTATAGCCTAAAGCTGCAGAAATAAATTCATTTTTCAAAGTCCTGATGACACAGTATCCTTTTTTTGTGCTTGGTAATGCAGGAATTAGGTCGAGGAATAACATAATTTACATTCCAGCTAGACTAACTTAATTAAAAGACGATAACGCTATTTTTTTTAATAAGATAGTTCCTATCGAAACTAATTGTTTCACTTTAATACATTTTCTCGAAAATTAGCTTTAAGTTTTAATTCATAGCATTTGAAAAATATTTTGTACAATATATGGGTCATTCTCCAAAAAAGGACAGATTTCAATGTTAGAATTTTTTAAAAAGTAAAGTGTTCCCTATTACAGTCCATGGAGGCCCAGAGGGTTCCAGGAGGCTGAGGCTCCCAGATTTTTAGACATTCGGCACATGAAGGTGGTAAGGTTGTCAGCCTTACGCACCGGCCGTCTTTACCCCCAGGATTGCTTCTGGTACTCATTTCTGTTAGAGGCTGAGTCGACCCCAGGGCCATAGTGCCACCAGAAGGATTAGGCCAATTGAAAAACTCCAACGACCTCATCGGGAATCGAACCCGCGACCTTCCGTTTTGTAGCGCAGCTCCTCAACCACTACGCTACGCCGTACCCCAATTTAAAAAGAAAAGTATTTTTTATTTTGGACCATGTAATTTTTTAATGTACTGTTTCTTTCTGCAGAGTACTACTAAGGTACTAGTCCTACTTACCGAGTGGTATTTTGCATTAAATTAACAAGGTTAGAAAATGGCGCATTCACGGAGGTGAGAAAATAGTAAGAAATAGTAATTATATAGAAGCTATGTGAGAAGTAGATTAAATTGACTGTATTAAATGTTATCATGAAAAAGAACAATATTTATTACCATATAAATGGATTAACACACAACTTTACTTATTTTTATCTATGTTAAAATAGATTATCACCTTCAAATCAAAACTTTAAATCAAAACATGATATATTGTCATAAACTATTAGGCTATACCAGTATCTTGAGTAGTATTTATTTATCTCCTTATTCCCTCTGATATTAAAATAAACATACAACATACTGTGATATTCATGTATAGAACACTGAAAAGATAATTAAAAATATATGCACAGATTAAAATTGTTTCACAAATTACACAGGTCTATGTAGTAAAAATACTAAAATGTGCATAAAATGGATTTCCCTACTGCCGGGAGTCTTTACACCATGTATAAAACGGTGATGTCAAAATCTTCAGTGTTGTAGATAGTTCTTTCTTGATTATTTGGTAAAAAGATAATTAAAAATATATGTACAGATTAAAATTTTTTTCACAAATTACACAGGTCTATGTAGTAAAAATACTAAAATACAGAGGGAATACGGAGATAAATAAATACTACTCAAAATAATCCTCCCTCTGCGGCAAATATGAAATTTATTAATTCATATACCAGTCTTCTTTAAACAAAAATAATAAATCAGACAGTTAAATATGTAATCAATTACAACATTAATTACACCTCCATAGATAGGACTCATGAGTAATAGTAACGGAGGTGAGATTTTTCTCTAATTTGTCTA
Source organism: Ectobius pallidus (assembly GCA_964059195.1). Lineage (NCBI taxonomy): Eukaryota > Metazoa > Arthropoda > Insecta > Blattodea > Ectobiidae > Ectobius > Ectobius pallidus. The sequence continues at coordinate 153,047,607 of CAXKWD010000004.1, read as the reverse complement.
GCAGCTTGAGAACATTTGAGGTTAGAAAAATCTCAGTTCTAGAGTTTAACTTTGCATTCATTATTATAATTTATAGCAAAATTAAATATAAAAACATACAACTTTACCGTTGAGTGTAGGTAAGGTGAGAAAGTCCAATTACCAACTCTGCATTTAGCCCTTTTACACAAACAAAACAACACAGAAAAGCACACTGACAGCTTGGCTTTATATAAATGATAAGAAAACTGCTAAAAGTTGGAGTCCAAGGAAAATAGGAAGACTGCAGTGCCATCTCCGTGGAAATAATTGAACTTTTATATTGTTTTACAGAGGTGAGGTCTCACTTTGGGACAGGCATGTTTAGTGCAAAAAATTGACTTTACTAAATGATATATTTTCTTTTCAGTTAATAATGACTCAATTTTTGAGCTGTTTGTTCTTGTTATAACACTAAAATGGAATAAAAATTAAAGTCTGTTGAATTATGAAAGAATGAAAACGACAAGTCAGGCATGGGGACATGACACGGAGGTGAGATCTCACATACTGTGCCCTAAAATGCAGAAAATTGTAACTTTTTGTTTAAAAAGTGGGATATGGGATCAAATTGACCTTATTTCAATCTAACTTATAATAATTCATAAATACTTATTTTACACCAGAAAATTAGTTGCGACATGAGTCTGCCCTTTTTGGAGAATAACCCATATACTTATTTTCCCCGAATCTTTGAAATTTTTACATGTAAAGCAATTCGGATGGTAAGCCAATTTTGAACATCTGAATGAATCTGTCTTGTACACACCCTAAATAACGATTTAATTTATTTCACTCCAAAACAACTCTTCATATTTTCATCTACACGTACCTTTACAGCTGCTGAGAAGCATTTAATTTTAATATCCATGTATACCAGGTAACTGCACTCACTAGCTTGTTATAATATTTACTTGATGCTAGAACACGATACATTTTTCACAATTAAAATGGTTATTAAATTGTACTGTGTAAGTTAATGTATATGTGAATATTTGGTTCTGTAGATCTTGTGATGAATGAAGCTCAAGGATATAGAACACATCAGCATATATACAATGAATATTGCATACTGAAGTATACGAGTAGTTAGACCTATGCATTTCATTTTTGCAAGCATTTACTAAAGCAATTAAGTACTGGTGAAAACAGTAGTAGGCTATGTCTTGATAATGGAAAGCAGGAAGGAGGTTGAGAAATAATACAGTACATATTTAGAATATTTAGGCCTACACAAGGATAATTATATTTATAATGCTGTATTTAGAGAAATGTACAATATTGACATAGAACTATATAAACTTATACAGTATTTATCCAGTTGACCATGTTCATAACTTAAACTGTTAAGGCACATATCATGCCACCTACATAAGTGGACATTTTCTTTAGGCCTATAATGTTGTATTTATTATTTTACTAGAATTTATATTATATTTTCATACAAAAAACACAATACAAAAACGTTAACTGTATCAGCGGACCAGTAACTGACCACTCCTGGTCACTGGCGGCGCTAGTAGTAGCATGCCCGGAAAAAGACAGGGAGTGGATTGAGAGTATTTGCTACATCCCTATACATCCCTATACCTAATATCGACATGGGTCCAGCTTTTCAACAAATGTATTGAAATCGGAGACATCCCTGAAAACTGGAGACTTTCCACGATAAAAGTACTATACAAAGGCAAAGGGAATACCACCTCTCCTGATGCATATAGGGGCATCGCACTTGAAAATACTCTATACAAAGTGCTCTCCACGATCCTGACAAAAAAACTATACAACAAAATTAACGACAAGATACCCGAAGAACAGTTTGGTTTTCGGAAAGGAAGACATACCCTGCAAGCTGTGTCAAATCTACTCTCTGACATAGAACAGGCACTAAGACATCCCAAAGGGAAGCTGTATGCTATTTTTATAGATTATACCAAGGCCTTCGACCTACTTGACAGAAGCATCATAATTAAGAAACTCGAACAGATGAATGGAGACAACTACCTAACGAAAATTATCCAAGGCATATTGTCTATCAACAAAGTCATGGTACACGATGGACTTGCAACATCAAATCCCATTCTGCAGACGAACGGTGTCCTTCAGGGAGATCCTATGAGCCCTTTGATTTTTAACATCGCAACAGCAGATGTAGTACAAGCACTAACAGCTGCAAACAGTCAGGCACATCTCTACATGTACGCAGATGACATGGTACTCTGCGCTACGGAACATCAAGTGATACAAAGTTTCGACATTTTAATGGCTTGGGCTCAAGAAAATGGACTTGTCATAAACAAAGACAAAACTATGCAAATGATTTTCAGGAAAGGTGGCAAAGCATCAACCAAAGATTTTGTGTGTTTCGGTCAACAAAAACTACAGTTAACAAACCATTACAAGTATCTGGGAATCACATTTCAAACAACAGGGACCTGTTTTAACAGACATATAAAGGAAAAAGGCATCGCAGCAATCAGAGCAATAAATGAAATCAGTTACATAAATAGGTTATCTCTGAAGACAGCACAGCAACTGTTCTCAGCCAAGATCGTCCCAATACTCACTTATGGTTTACAGATAACATGGCCATACTTGAAAAAGAAAGACCTCGAAATCTTAGAAAAAGTGAAAGCTGCCTATCTGAAAAGATTTCTTGGAGTATCAAAAATGACTCCCTCCAGACTTGTGTATGAATTAACAAGAGAGTCATTCATCATAGAAGACTTCAGACTCACGCTCCAATGGGAACCTTTCTGTCAGCGACTCCCGATAGGTGGCAGCAGGGTCAAAAGAGGTCCAAGCATGTCGTCTGCTGCCCATTGAACATAATGGAACAGACTATTTAAACATCAATCAGAATGCCAGAAAACATGTTGTGGCGATCCTCTGTGTAAAACAGAGGTGTACACATATGCTTTACGAAATATATGGTTATAAAATATAAGGAAGATTAAACGGATGCTAATAGTTAATAGTCTATGATTTCATTCAAATCTCCTCGATCAACACTCTCAAATCCTCAGAATTGACTCACTATCTTAATCATTTTTACAAAGAATAACACTTAACAAGAAGTAATATTCTCATTATCTACAACAGAAGGCCATGTTTCAAATATCTTCATCAAATGGACAAGATTCACTTATGTTCTGTTGCTTTAAACAGAAAGTTCGCCCAGCAGGAAACTCAACCATTTATTCTCTTTCAAACTATGATACAAAATTACTTCTATGGACAGTATTTGATAAATACAACTTAATTAATTTATCAACTTCCTAACAAAAATTCACATATTCTGGTTCACATTTTTTATAATTTGTATAATAAAATTATTAATATTTTGTTTAAATTCGTAAGTTTTTTCATTGCAAACATTAAAACAAATCGTAAAATTGAAACAATTTCAAAACTGAATTATTCTTACAGACATTGGTTGTTATTGTAAATTGAAGATTAAAAATATATATATATATATATTAAAGAAAACGTCAAAGCATATTTTTCCTTTCTATACTGGCAATTGGCACTGGCTATTTTTTCCCTCTAAATACAAAAAATAAAAAATAAAAAGATAAATAAATCAACTACACTGTTATTATATACAACTCACTTTTATAATGCACATTAATTATATTAAAACACTATATTAGAACTGGAATTACCGATGCACGTAGATATTTTAACTCGAATCGAAGAGAACGTAGTATTTTGAATTATTAGCATATGAGAACCCAGTACAATGAACAACAATTACCTGCGAGCCATAATTCTGAAACTTATGCAATATAATTCTAAAACAAAAAGTATGAACCTATATTATGGATGGGCGTTGACGTTAAAAATATTACGCATTTAGGCCTATAGTAATAATCACACGAAAATCATTTCCTTATTACCTTATTTTGACATTCCAGCTTCTTTCAAATTACGTTGACTTCATGAAAAGAACATTCTATTACTAATATGATACACTATTCAAATGCTTTTATTTTCATTTGTTTTCCACACAAAAACTTAATGACAGCTATAATTCTGGAGCATGTCTTATTCGTAAGCCTTTAAAGGATATTATTTAGAAGCAAGCAAACGTAACCTAAATTTATTTATAAAATATTAATGATAATAGGAACAAAATATTTACACATTTGTATCCAAGTTCTTTACTTTCTATAACTACTGTGTTATATTAATCAAATATTAGCATCTGTTTACCACACAGTAAATCCATAACCGAAAGCTGAAATATATACAGAATATTGTGAAAGCAAACAACCATGAACCTAAATTACTTTTTAAAAATGACTTACAGTATAAATAATTTTTTTAACATATTTACGACTATGGTTATAAATCTAAAGAAGATGGGATGTTTTCTTTGTGAAGTACTGTACAACAAGTTTTAAATGTTTCATAAAATTTGAAATATTTCTACACCATTTAACGAATACAAATGTCATCGCGATATACAGGAATAATTTTAATATTTTGAATTATTTGTCACTAAGCTACACATGTCTCTGCCACTGCAAAATAATTATTGTTCCTGTTTTTGCTGACACACCCCAAAGGTTCTTTTCGACTTAATAATTACAACCAATTATTACTTCAGACAGACATTAATTATTTAATTCTTTTAACAAATCAATACTTTTTCTGGGCGATCTCACACTCTCCTAGGCAGAATATAGGTATCTGATTTCTGGAATATAACTTAAACGTTATTAATCGCCAGTTTTTATAGGAAAGCCAACATTATTCACATCTATTGATACGCATAAGTATATGGCAGAATGAGATGGCAGGACCTCCTCAGACCCTGCTGCGCTCTGGTGGACAAAATTTTAACTGCACGCAAAAGGTTCCCATTACCAAATACTCTCAATAAGTAATACCGTCCACTCCCTGTCTTTTTCCGGGACACGCTACTACTAGCGCCGCCAGTGAGCAGGAATGGGCAGTTACTCGTCAGCTGATACAGTTAACGTTTGTCTGTTGTGTTTTGTGTACGAAAATATAATATAAATTCTAGTAAAACAGGGTGCCCACGGGGGGGGGGGGTTAAGACGCAGACTGCGTCATTGAAATTTCTGGGGGGGGGGGAATTTTTATCGTGTTATGAATTTTCTGGCCGGGGGTTGAAAATTGTTGCAAAATTAGAGTTTTATATGTTAAAAATAAAAACGGCCAAGTTCTATAACTTCAAAAGGTCTCTTTTAATTCTTTATAAAGATGAAGAATTTCGACAGCCATGGGCGTACCCGGGGGGGGGGCGCAAGGAAAAAAATGTATTTTATTAATTATTATCGTTAGGTGTTTTTCTTTTAAGACAATTATTTTAATTGCAGAAGTTTTACCAAATCGATAACATGGAAGCAGAATCCACAGTGGATTAGGAAAGGGGGGTTCAGACCCCCAAGAGTCAAAACCTAAAATTCTATATTTGTATTTAAAAAATATATTTATTTAATTAAACAAGATTTGTTGGTGTGTCAAATATGATATAGCAGTTATTTTCTTTTCATAACATAATGAGTAGGCCTATTATGTCCACTGTTCCATGTGCTATTTAACTTTTCTTATAAATAGTAATAAGTATTATAATTTAGGTAACAATTTCATGTTTAAGTTGCCATGTCTTAGAGTATAGTAAACAAATTTGCTAACTAGTTTTTCAGTGCTAAAATAGCGTAAAATATGATTTTCATTAGTTCAACATTTAAAAGTTTCCCGGGGGTGGACACCCGACTTAGGTAACATTTTCTTGTTTACATTGGCATGTCTTAGAGTATGGTAAACAAATTTCCTAACTACTTTTTAGTGCTAAAATAGCGTAAAATGTGATTTTCATTAATTCAATATTTTAAAAAATTCCGGGGCTGGACCCCCCACCTAGGTAATGATTTCTTATGTATATTGAAATGTCTTAGAGTATGGTAAACAAATTTCATAACTAGTTTTCAGTGCTAAAATAGCGTAAAATGTTATTTTCATTAGTTCAATATTTAAAAATTTCCCGGGGTGGACATCCGACTTAGGTAACATTTTCTTGTTTACATTGGCATGTCTTAGAGTATGGTAAACAAATTTCTTAACTAGATTTTGAGTGCTAAAATAGCGTAAAATGTGATTTTCATTAATTCAACATATAAAAATTTTCTGGGATGGACCCCCGACCCCTTTTTTGGGGGGTATTCCAAACCCCCCGGCACTTCCGACCCTCCCCGCAATTATTTTCTGGCTACTTATTATATTATTAATATAAAATACAATGTGGCCCAAGAAGTTAAAGCGACAAAAAATAAATTAATTAACAAAAATTGCCCCCCCTAGAAATTATCATATGGGCGCCCTTGTTGACAGGCAATTGGGTTGGGGGTGAGCAATGAAGTTTGTGGGGTGAGCAATGAAGTTTTGGGGGTGGGCACCCCTGAGTAAAATAATAAATACAACATAGGCCTAAAGAAAATGTCCGGTTATGTAGGTGGCATGATATGTGCCGTCTATGGTTGTAATAATTATTTTGAGAGTGAAATAAGTAAAATCGTTAATTAGAGTGTGTACAAGAGTGATTCATTCAGATGTTCATTGGCTTACCATCCGAATTGTTTTACATGAAAAATTTCAAATAAAAAAAAAGTATATATTGTAGAAAGTATCTTGCAAATCGTATGAATTAAAATTTAAAGCTGATTTTCACGAAAATGTATTAAAGTGAAACAATTAGTTTTAATACTTATTAAAACAAAGTGTGTGTGGAACGCCATGCGGCAGAAGTGAAACTTTTTTTTTATTTTTTCAATTTTGGATTATTGGATTTTTCAAATTTTGGATTGTTGGACTTTTTAATATTGGGTTTTTGGACTTTTTAGATTTTGGATTTTTTAAATTTCTGACCTTTTTATTCTTTAATTTTGGATTTTTACATTTTTTTACATTTTAGATCATTGAATTTTTTTAGTTTTGTATTTTTTAATTTTTTATTTTTAATTTTGGATTTTTTTTATTTTTATATTTTAGAATTTTATAATTTTGGATATTTATTTTTTAAATTTTGGATATTAAGATTTTTTAATTTTTTATTTTTGAATTTTGGACTTATTAATTTTGGTTCTTTGAATTTTTTGATTTTGAAATTTTAGATTATTTAAATGTTGGATCTTTGATTTTTTATTTTTTGTATATTTTAATTTTGGATTTTTTAACTTTTTAAATTTTGGATTTGTTATTTTGTTATTTTTGGGCTTTTTCAGTTTTGGATAAGCCTAATCATTGAGTTGATTGTTTTTTGTGCAGTCCGTTCCATCACACCTCACTAATTTCGTGACGATTTTGAGCGTTACACAAGCTCTCGATTTACCCCTACCGCGGCTAAAGAAGTTTTACTTAAAAAATTAGCGTTATCGTCATTTAATTAAGTTAGTTTAGCGGTAGTGTAAATTGTGTTATTTCCCGACCTAATTCCTGCATTATCAAGCACAAAAATAAGTTACTGTGTCATCAGGACTTTGAAAAACAAATTTATTTCTGCAGCTATATAGGTTCATTAAGTAGCTTCTGAGACGGCTGCCCATTCCCACTCAACAGATGGCACCTCTGTGCTAGTGGACAGTTTGAACAAAGGGAATAGAGTAGAGTGGGCGGTATTCTTATTGAGAGTATTTGCCATTACCGACAACAAGCAGCTACGACGCTCTATTGACAGAGAGGAAGAAGAAACGCAGTGAGATAGACCCAGACTTTTATGCCACGGAGGCAATGGTTAATAGAAAATGGGAGTGCACCGATCAGCCTCAACGCCATGTTGTTACTCGCTTCTCAGTGCATGGCTTTCACCATAAGATATGCCTGAAACAAGGTTTCCATCGTGCAATGGAAGATTGCATCTGCTCTTTGTGTGGAAAAAAATGTGAACAATACCATCTGGAAATTTGTGCGAAAAGATCCAAAAGCCTGTCTGAATACAGCAAAGACTTATAACTTATAACTTCCTTTGCACATTTTGTGCGCGTTTCTACTTTATTATAACTAGTATAGGTCGTTATCGTTACATACATGTAACAGTTACAAGAAATATTCCCTTTCTCTTTTTGTCACTCTCACTTAGAGATGGGAATCTGTTACTTTTTTTGGAACAGTTACGTTACTGTTACAGTTACACGAAAGTAACTGTTATTTATAACCGTTACCTGTTACTTTTCTTGTATATTACGTAGTTAATCGTCAGATCACTTCCCACTTGTAGGGGAATGCCCTTTATCTCCCCCCCCCACAACGGTTATGGACGTAGCCAAGGCTGGGGCTCTAGGGAGGGACCCCCGAAATAAAAAACAGTTGTAAAATTAAGCTTTCAATTAGGGATGATAATCGATAGTTAAAATATCGAGGTTAAAATCGGAGATAACCATCGATATGACGATAATATCGGCCTGAAAACATCGATGTATTTAGACAAAAAAACATCGATGTATATTTAAAAAGGGCCATGGTATCAGAAAATTAGGCAAAATTCATAAATAAACAGAAGAATTTCCATGAAAGCAATCGATGTAAAAAATCAATGTTTTGGGAAATTAAGCTCCTGTAAATAAAATTATATCGTAGAACCAAGGTAGCCTATTAATCTTCTTTTTGTTACAAAAACATCCATGTCGGGGAGAAACATCGATGTAGCAAAAACATCAGTTGTTTTCCATCGATGTAAAAAACATCGATTATCGTCATGAAAATAAACTTTTTGGAATTTTCCTGTGGTTTACAGCCTAAAAGATATAAGTATACAAAATTTCTAGTTTCTAGCTCATGTGGAAGTGGGCAAGCATTCATGTCAGTGAGCGAGCCCTTTTTTCGGAGGTTTTTAGGGCTAAAAATATAAAAACTACTTTTTGGAATTTTCCTGTGGTTTACAGCCTAAAAGTTATATGTGTACCAAATTTAAAGTTTCTAGCTGTAATGTCAGTGAGCGAGCCCTTTTTCGGGGATTATAGTGCTAAAAATTTAAAAAAAATACTTTTTTTGGAATTTTCCTATAGTTTACAGCCTAAAAGCAATGTGTGTACCAAATTTAAAGTTTCTAGCTCATCTGGAAGTGGGCAAACAGTAATGTCAGTGAGCGAGCCCTTTTTCGGGGGTTATAGGGCTAAACATTTTTAAAAATTACTTTTTTTTTTTAATTTTCCTATGGTTTACAGCCTAAAAGCTACATGTGTACCAAATTTCAATTTTCTAGCTCTTCTGAAAGTGGGCAAACAGTAATGTCAGTGAGCGAGCCCTTTTTCGGGAGTTTTTAGAGCTAAAAATTAAAAAAAACACTTTTTGGAATTTTCCTGTGGTTTACAGCCTAATAGCTATATGTGTACCAAATTTCAAGTTTCTAGCTCATCTCGAAGTGAGCGAGCCCTTTTTCGGAGGTTTTTAGGGCTAAAAATAAAAAAAAAATACTTTTTGGAATTCGCCTGTGGTTTAGAGCCTAAAAGCTATATGTGTACCAAATTGAAAGTTTCTAGCTCATCTGGATGTGGGCAAACGTTAATGTGAGTGAGAGAGCCCTTACTCGGGGGTTTTTGGGCTAGAAATTAAAAAAAAAACGTTTTGGAATTTTCCTGTGGTTTACAGCCTAAAAGCTATATGTGTACCAAATTTCAAGTTTCTAGCTCATCTGGAAGTGGGCAAACATTAATATCAGTGAGTCAGTCAGTCAGCCGTGTAGCTTTATATTATAGGGATTTTATTATTAGTAGTAAAATTATCAATATTATTTCGAATAATTTACTACAGTTATTGAATTCACATTTCATGCTATATACCCACATACTAAGTTTAAATTGTCCAGTAAAGGCAATATCGTATTTTGATAAATTTTTAAGTGGTATGTAAAGCAAGAAATATATATGAGATCAGACAGCATGAATTCTATGCATGAACTCTTGACGCCCATTAATAATTAAAAAAATAACTTTTTAAATTTTTTAAATTTTTTTTATTCTTATTTTTATGTAATTTTTATTTTTTAATATTTTTATTTTTTGTTTTTTATTATTTTTATTTTTTATTTTTTTAATTATTTTTGTTTTAATTAAGAAAATAACTTTTTAATTTTTTTATTCTTTATTTATTTTTTATTCTTTTTTTTTGAAATTTTAATTTTTTAATATTTTTATTTTTTAATATTTTTATTTTTATTTTTGGTTTTTTTATTATTTTTATTTTTTATTATTTTTTATTTTTTAATAATTTTTGTTTTTCAAATATTGGAAGTAACAGATGTAACGGAACGAGGCGAAAGTCACGGATAAAACACTTGTAACAGAAATATTAGAATTAACTGTAACAGGTCAGAGTAACTGGAGCAGGTGGAAATAACAGTAACGGGTCCAAATAACTGGAGCAGGTGGAAATAACAGTAACGGGTCCAAATAACTGGAGCAGGCGAGAGTATCAGTAACAGGTCAGAGTAACTGGAGCAGGTGGAAATAACAGTAACGGGTCCAAATAACTGGAGCAGGCGAGAGTATCAGTAACAGGTCAGATTAACTGGAGCAGGTGGAAATAACAGTAACGGGTCCGTGTAACTGGAGCAGGTGAAAATAATGTAACGGGTGTAACTCTCGACACGTTACTTTGTTCCAGACCAGTTACATTCGCTCGACACCGACAAATTTCTCAACGCAACTAATAATAACAATAATAATAAGTAAATAAATAAAATAAAAATAAAAATAAAAATAAAAGTATTAAAAAAATCCCTGAGAAAAAGGAGAGCTGCTGAGAAATTTGGAGAAACTATACAGAATTCTCATATATTTATATATATTTACACGCTAGCGGCCGTAATTTTGAAGATATTTGAACCAAATTTTATTATGTTATTTCTAGGCCCAATAGTTAATGAGCAAAATTAGCCCAAGGGGGGGTCGTGGGAGGGGGTTAAATTTTGAAAAAATTATATCTCGGCCCCTATGAAGTATAGAGAGAAACTTTGTTGGAATAAATTAGAGTACTCCCTATGGAGTTCACAGTGACAGTAACGATTCGGGGGTTTTAGGGGTACGAGTAGGGGTGGGGGATGGAAATTCGAAATTTTTGAAACCACGTCTTGTGGGGTATCGTTGAAAAGCTCTTGATGAGTACTCTACAAATCAATACCTAGTTTCTCGATAGCTCTCATATAAGGCAAGATTTGAATGTTTTAAACAAGTGCTCTTTCCTCTTTTTTGCAGTTATTATTGCGGGTTTATCATGCCAAGGCTAAAGAAGAAGAGAACTGCGCAGTGACAATAAATTAAACCAAAAGTACTTCGAAATCTACCTCAGCCTGTAGGCCTGCCTAAAGGGATTTTATTTCACTTCACACAAATGCAATTAATAGGAAATGATCAATCTCCGCCATTTCATGCAGATGTCTAAACTTAAATAGATGAATTTTCGCTTCTCATTGCAATGATTGCTCGATGGCGTAGTGGGTAAGATGAAGGTTGAATAGTAGGAAAGGGTAAAGAAGTGGTGAAGGGGGGGAGTCAGAATTTCCAATACTGCTAGTTGTTCCACCATTCACATCTAGATGTCTGGAGTGGGAAGAGCTAAAGGGACGACCTGATTTTCCCTCGTTTTTTAATAAAAAAAATCCCGGGGGAGGACCCCCATTTTTTGGATTTCCAAATAATAGCAAACTTTCGTCTGTGTCGGTCCCTCCTTTCAGTATTTTCTGGTTCCGCCTTTGGTTGAGACGAAAATAAGCTATCCTAGGAGGAGCTTTGGTAACCGTTACTTTTGATTTTTTGTAACAGGTCGTTACCGTTACATACATGTAACAGTTACAAAGTAACAGTTACAAGAAATATTCCCCATCTCTACTCTCACTGTTATCATGTAGGGCGTAGGGTTTTGGGTACTGTCATGGTCTGTCGAGGTAGTATTATATGCTGAACTGCAGAAGTGTTATGATATTTAGTGATCTCTTTTGGATCAGGATCAGCAGTATTACCAGCTAAACAGAGGATAACAAGCTGCTAAAAGGTAAACATTCACATAACCTTAAAGGCCCATGCCTTTACTTTGCCTTTTTTCTGGTCTTGTTTCTTAGAAATTCAGATCCAGTCTAATACATATGGTAGATTTGTAGGATATGTTTCTGCATATCGGAAGGTGCAATTTTATTTTTAGCCGAACATGGCCTAATAGCCATGGGGTTAGCCATGTTTAGGAATGGGTTGTGGTTTTCAGGTTTTAAATGTAGGACTGGGTTGTAGCCTGTTTGAGTACCCGTTTATGTCATGAACGGTATCTTCTTTTCCTCTTCTACTATTCAATCTCTTCTCTCCTTTCCCTCTCTATTTAGAACCTATTCCTATCCTACAAATTTTTGGATCTAACACGATTCGAACCCGGGACCGCTAGCATGATAGTCTGTCGTCTAAACCACTATGCCATCAAGTGATCATTGCAGTGTGAAGCGAGGGCGAAAGATAGATATATGCTGCACGCTGGCGAAGCTCCACCCGCTCGCTCATTTCCCCTGCTGACCCTCGCTTCCGAGCCAATGCGCACACTACTGCTTGCTTCCCCTACATCTCCTATCACGGCTATGTACTTGCTCAGTTACGATAATTACGAAAATTACAATTGTACCGTAGTAAAATTGGGGATGGTCCAGCTCTCTACTTTTTGTGATATTTTCATTTTAAAAGCACGGAAAACGACCAAATTTGATGTTATATTATCCTTTAAAACCTATAGATTCCATTTATAAGCACCATATATGTGTTCGAAGGTCCTAAATATAAGTAAAATCGTGAAGAAGTAGGGACAAAATTAACCTAAAATGGCGCTGGGAACTGCTGTCAAAACACGAATCTCCATGCGCTGGCCGATGTTCTGTTTTCACGCAATCGGTCACGTGCTGATAATCCAATACTGGAAACCTAACGGTAAGAACCCGGTCTCAATGGCTCAGTCGGTATCGAGGCCGAGGTACGTATCGTATACATAACTTCCTATCTATCCCAGATTTCCCTCCTGTTTTTCTGTATTTGGGGGCTTCGCCCCTTCCTGCTTTCTACCAGACCCCTTCAACCGAGGACGGTAACTTTGTATCAGCCCCAGATCCCTTTCCTGTATTTCTTTTCAGCCCCTGGTGCCCCTTCCAAGCTTCCTTCAGAACCCCTTCACACCGGGAGCTTGGAGTGCGTTACTTATCATAAACTAACGGGGGGGAACCTAACCATATAACTAAAATGGAAAGCATGAGTATATAGAACTATTGGTAGCACTGGAGAAGCCTTTGGGAAAATGGCCGCCAGCCAATGGGAGTGTTGGTTCCCAACCGAGGGCCCACATAACCATCGCAACACGGTGCGTGGAATCCTAGTAGAGATCTGGACCATACCCGTAAAATTACTTTAGGCCTATTAATTTACTAGGGCATTCTGAATTCTCCCGAAATTCTAGTTCAGTGGCAGTTAGGTTATGAACAGTGATATTAATATAGGAGGGCATTCTGAATTTGGTATTAGACTTGAATAGCCCGCCGGTTCCTTCCCCTCGCTTCTGAGCATGTGCATGTTTTAACAATGTTTTATGAAAGGTGTGGAAGGGTAAAAAGCTTCTGCATTAGATAAATAATGATAAGCCGCGTTCACACCTGTGCAACATTTCCTGCGCACAAGAGGCATGCACCTGTCACGTGGAGATGCAAGCCGGGGCATGCAACGGTGCAAGGTGAGGCATGCGTGGAATCTGTGCGCATGGACCACCTTGCGCCAGTGCACGTAGGCGCAAGTAGCTCCCCATTTGAGACGGGGAGACTCGTGCAACAGTCGTGCGTCTTCCAAGGTTCTGTTCTGATTTTTCATTATGGCGGAGTGGTCTAAAGAAAGGAATATTGAGTTCGTGGAGGATTATCGCTCTTGTCCATGTCTGTGGATGGCTAGCGCCCCGGACTACAAGGACAGGACAAAAAGGAGCGATTCCTTGCGGTTTCTAAGAGACAAATATGCTTTGGGAACAACGAAAGTGGTGCTAAATAAAATAAAAAGCCTCCGATCATACTTTTGAGGGTCCATAATGAACATCTCTCAAAGAGGAAGAGTGGGTGCGGAACGGATAATTTTATATTATATTAATATTAATATATATTTATTGTTATTAACATTAATTTTTAAAGAGAGGTAATTAATGAAAACAATCAAAACCACATTGTCGGTCATTATTAACAATTAACATTAGGGTAAGGTAGTACATTTTCGAACATGGTACAATTCTGAACGAACTAAGATTTTTATCCACTTTTGGGTTGCAAACGTAAATTATTATAAATTAAATTATAAATTATTATTATAAATTAATATAAATTAGGCTATTATAAAATATAAATTATTATTTAAAATAATAAAATATTATAAATATTATTACTATTATTATACCCAGTCATATCATAAGTTCTGTCACAACTTTAAATACCTCTGTAGAACATAAAAATTTCACAATATATAATTCTTTGGTCTTAAATTAAACACCACACTTTCACAAACAAAATGCACATACACTTATTCAAAATGACCACCTTTGGCCTTGACACAGGCCTTCAAACGTCGTGGCCAGTCATCTTCTGAGGTACATATAAAATTTATGTCCAAAGTGGCCACTGCACTCACAATGGCTTTCTTCAGGCTCTCCAAATTTCTATGGCGGGAAGAGTTGACCTTAGTCTCTAAAATGTCCCACAGTTTGTAATCCAGAGGGTTGAGGTCTGGGCTGGAGGACGGCCATTCACTGTGGGCAATGAACTCTGGAACATTGGCTTTAAGCCGCTCTTGCGAGATGCTAGCCCTGTGCGCTGGTGCAGAGTCCTGCTGGAATATCCAGTGCTCATTATTGAACAAAGTCTGATAAGTGGCTTCACAATCTGTTCCAAAACATCTTCCTTGTACACTTTGGCACTGGTTTTCACACCTTTTCTGCAGAAATGGAGCTCTGTGGTACCGGAATAGGCCACTCCTATCAAAACCATTGTTGAGGCTGGATGATGGGCACGCTGGACACCGGGAGCAACTTCATGGGCCTCCTTACTGCTGTGAGCATACACATGGTCATTTTGGTTACTCAGTTTCTCCTCTATTGTGAATATTTTTTCATCTGTAAACATAATTTTTTTATGTTCACCTTTTGCGTACCGCTGAAGAAGCACTTTTGATCTTTGGGCTCTAATTTTCTTCAGAAGAGCATCCAGATAGCGTCCGGTAGTTCGGCGGTTAGTTTTCAATCTGAGGTCTTGATTTAATATCCTTGAAACACTCACTTGCGAAATTCCTGTCTGTTGGTCTATTATCTTTTGCTTTCTGACTGGATTTCTTTGAATTTGAGCCCTTATCTTCTTTACCGCTTCCAGGGTTCAAATTGTGCGAGGACACCCAGACCTTATATGGCCATCAATTGTGCCAAGCTGTACGAATCTCTGTATGGTTCGGTACACAAATCTGAGCATGATTCCAAGTGGTTTCAATAACTTGAAAATGGTACTTGCGTCATTATTGCACTTGTGTAACGCTATTATTGCAACACGATTTTCTTTTGCTCTCCACTCCATCTCAAGTATGAGTGCTGACTGCATGTTCCATGTTACAATATTGAGTACAGGATGCGAGTGTAAACAACCCTTATTTTCATACCCCTCTTACTTTCTGTGAGTGAGATAAGGAGGTCGGGATTCTATTGACAGAACTTATGATATGACTAGGTATAAATAATATAAATTATTTATATTATTATTATTTTCCATAATAAATTATTTAAAATGATTAAATTATTTTATAGCATAAATTATTATTAGAATTAGAATTAGAAAAAGACACTGAATCCTTTTCAGGCAAGGGCCTCCTACTATCGGTAGGGTTAGCTCAGTTTGTACACACGGGGTGAGCTATTTCCTATTATTTTCCAATTGAAGGTAAGAACTCCATGCTTGAAAAATGGCACGTTATAAAATTGCTTATAATTCCACCTTGAGTTACTGTAATATATTTTTGAGGAACAATTTTTAACTCATACCAAGAAATAGTGTAGTCTTTAATACGTAGGCTAAGTCATTGGCACAACATGTGTCATTCGTGAGTGGAATTTGTAACTATGTGGTAATTTACAAAAACTAGCGCTAAGTACAAATAGGCTACGAACACATTTTAGGTACAAATTCGAACAGTACAGTATTTTAACCCGCGATCGCTGGCTTACGTCTTAAATGGAAAAGCTGTTATGCCATCACAGCATTCTGCATGTTTATTATTATTAACTGTGCTAGTCAAATATAAAAGGTTGACATTCATACGTCTTTCAGCAGTGATATTATTTCAACGAATAGCCCTTAGGTTTTTTAAGCAAACGAGTTTAGCCGTCTTAATAAAACATAATAATGCATACTAATATAACTCCGAAAATTGTATTATAATTTTGGCAGAGTTATTCTATTTTTTTTTTACAAAATAAACAAGTAACTATTCCTTATATTGGCACTCGAAAAATAGCATAAACAATTGAGATATTTACCCTTTTTAATGATACAATTATTAAATACCCACTTAATTCACTTCCTCTACAAAAATAAAATCAGGTAAACTGATGTAACAAAGTGCCAGTATGTTTTTTTTAATCAGTTATGACTGCAATTATGATATGCAGAATGTGTTTTTTTTTTAAATTGATTTCCAAGTTAAGCTCCAGATTTATTCATTAAACAGGGCTTACGGAAGAAGAAAGGTCTACCATCTCGGCCACCTGGGTCATTTTAACGGTCTAGTTGGATAAGCGCATGTAAATCAATATGTTTTTTGTCATAGCTACCTGTATTTTAATTTCCAAGGCCTTATACGATCACAGTAAAACAATAGGCTATGTTGTCAAGATAACTGATTTTCATTTTTTTTATAAATTCTTTCGAATACGTATATTACCATAAAATAGACACTAAATTGAGCATTACTCCGAAACAGGTCAACCGATTTTATCCATTATGAATAGACGTCTTCCCATGGATATTATAAATGTGTATACCAAGTTTCATAAAAATCCGGTAAAGCGTATTTGAGTTACCGCGTCTTTAAAATATACACTAAATTGGGGTTTACTCCGGTACCGGTCAACAGATTAGGTTCAAATTCAATAAGGCACTTCTTATGGACGTCATAAATGGGTATACCAAGTTTCATGGAAATCCGATACAGCGTATTTGAGTGATGGCGCCTTTCTATTAGAAAGGCGCCATAATCTATTAAAATAGGCACTAAATTGGGCATTACTCCGGTACCGGTGAACCGATTTGGTTCAATATCAATAGGGTTCTTCCCATGGACATTATAAATGTGTTTTCCAAGTTTCATGAAAATCCGAAAAAGCGTATTTGAGTTATGGTGCGTACAGACACACGGACAGACGGACAGACAGACGGACAGACATTTTTTCGTCCACCACACAATATCATAAAGTACCATACTGGCACTTAATAAGTAGACTGAATTTCTTCCTTTAATAATGATACTTCTTTGTCATTGGTCGGCAAATTGTTATTTTAAAGTTGAAACGACAATGGATTATTTGCACACTTCACGCTTCTTATGGTTTCGTCTTTGTCGCAAAATAACAACAGCTGCAGCAGCAGCTACGGCACCTAAATCCAAAGCGGACATTTCATCTGCGCACTTCTACCAGGTGTGAACAGAAAGAGGCATGCGCCTACAATAATCAAGCAGCAAGAGACAAGGTTCATGCGTGAGCTTGCACCGTTGCATGCGCAGATGCACTCGAGAGGCACGGCAACTAGGCGCAAGGCGCACAGGTCTAAACGCGGCTGTAGGTAAATTCTAGGTCAGTGACATGTTTTGTTAGGTTAGCAACGTTATGTTAGTTTAGGAGCAACATACTGAATAACACGATGCCTATTATGTCTCACATTGAATCTCTTCTGTGATAAAACCCTAAGCCCCTAACTCTCTAACGCCTTGGAAGGCGGGTCCCGTTAGAGAGTTCATGGGAGGAGCCTAGCGTGCAGCATAAAACTATTTTTTCCCGAAGCGAGAATTCATCTATT
Source organism: Ectobius pallidus (assembly GCA_964059195.1). Classification (NCBI taxonomy): domain Eukaryota; kingdom Metazoa; phylum Arthropoda; class Insecta; order Blattodea; family Ectobiidae; genus Ectobius; species Ectobius pallidus. The sequence goes on along the minus strand of CAXKWD010000004.1, from coordinate 153,029,513 downwards.
CAGGTTTAGAATGTGCCATTGAGTGATCATTGCAGTGTGAAGCGAGAATTCATCTATTCAAGTTTAGAGAGTTGCATGATATAGAGGAGATGGATAATTTCATAAGAATTGCAATTATAAAATACCCTTTTGGTACAAGAGAAGTTGGGAAAACAGAACATTTTGCCGCGCACAAGTTCCCCACTCCTACTCCCTAAAGGGACCCGCCTGGAAAGTAGGGGTTTGGGTGAAGGAGACTTCTAGTGACGATGTTAGTGCCATCTACATGTAAACTAGTGAAACAAAAAAAAATTGTTTCTCCTTTATTCTCTTTTTCTCTTCCTTTCCCGTCGCCTTCCTCTCTTCTTCTCACCTCCTCTTCACCCTTCTACCTATCTGAGACCTATTCCTAACTGTAAATTTTGGATCGACTGGAATATGAAGTCGGGACCCCTAGCACTGTAAGCAGGAGCCTTATCCATTAAGCCACGATTGAACGTTGAGCAGTGAAGGAAGCTTTCATATGTTTTAGTTAACATAACTTGCATACTAGTACATGAAGAGTTATAACGCAAGAATCAGTTTTTATAATTTTGAGATATGGTATTTTGTTAGTTATAAAATGAGCATTGTTAGTGCAAGGGAACTCTCCTGGGAATAAGAGTAGAAACGGTCTTACCCCGGACCCCATTCCACTCCGTTCTCGCCCGCTGGCTTCTACCCTGCTTGTCTTTCCCTGCCTGACCCCTTCCCCTATCCCGCCTGCCGCTCCTAGCCACCCGCCGGCCGCTACTCAACGCCGGTAATGCAGCTCACTATGAGATACTATTACATGTATTGGGACGAAAGCTGGGCTCTTTTCAGGGCCAATTTTAATTCACAATTAAAATACCCTTGCACCAAAACGGCTCTTTTCAGAGCCAACATAATAGTTCACATTTAAAATTAATTACCCTTGCACCGAAACTCCCCGGCTCTTTTTAGAGCCAACGTAATATTTCACATTTAAAAGAAAAATTACCCTTACACCAACGCCAACATAATATTTGGCATTTCACTAATTTATAAAAAAGATTATAAAAAAAAGTCATATTTCACAATAAAAAAGACCCTTGCACCACACATAATATTTCACAATTTTTAAAAACGATTATAAAAAAAACAAATAAAATTTCACAAATTATAAAAAAAATATCGAACAATTAAAAAAACCCTTGTACCAAACATCATATTTCATAATCTTTAAAAAGACTTAAAAAAATAGTAGGCTAATTCACAATAAAAAAGACCCTTGCACCCTTATTAAAAAAACAAAATAAAATTTCAAAAATTATAAAAAAATATCGAACAATTAAAAAATACCCTTGTACCAAACATCATATTTCATGATCTTTAAACAGATTTGAAAAAACAAAATAATATTTCACAATAACGAAAGACCCTTGCACCATACATAATATTTCACAATTTCTTAAAACAATTACATATAAAAAACTAAATAAAATTTCACAAATTATAATAAATATTTAACAATTAAAAAATACCCTTGTACCAAACATCATATTTCACGATCTTTAAACAGATTTGAAAAAACAAAATAATATTTCACAATAACAAAAGACCCTTGCAACACCAACAAATAGGCCTATATTATTTCACGAATTATAAAAAAAATAATAGCCTACTGCATGATAAAAGAAATTACAAAATGCCAAAAACCCTTGCAACAAACATAATATTTCATGCCAACAGGATATTTCACAATTATATATACCGGTAAGCTTATATATAAAAAATCAAAATTAACATAATATTTCCCAATTTAAAAAAACGCTGTGTTATAACATAAAACATGGCTTAATTGATGCAGAAAAATTCCCTTGCACCAACACTACTCTTTTCATAACAAGCAAACCATCTCAAAATTAGAAAAACCGATTCTTGCGTCAACACTCGCGAACGCCTATAATAACTCAAATATATGGAAACTTCCTTCACTGCTCAACTGTCACTCGTGTGGCATAACGGATAAAGCTCTTGGCTACGATGCTAAGGGTCTTGTGTTCGATCCCCAGTCGATCCAAAATTTACGGTTAGGAATAGGTCTTGAATAGGTAGGTAGGGTGAAGAGGTGGTAAGAGGAAGGAGACGGGAAAGGAAGAGAAGAAGAGAATATAGGAGAAATAATTTTTTTTCTGTTTCAACAGTTCGTTAACAGATGGCACTACCTGCTAGTAGTTCAAATGCCGCCGCTAAATGTCTCCCGACTGTTTTAAAGAATCTCCCCACCCAAAACCCCTACTTTCCATGCGGGTCCCGTTAGAGAGTGGAGTGGGGAACTCGGGTGAGACTGATTCTACTTTTTTCCCCTGTCCTGCATCAATTAACCCGTATTTTATGTTATAATATGGTCATCATCATCATCCTTTCAAGTGTTAGGCCTAATGGCCTGTTACGGTCTTCTTCCATTGCCGGAATGGTCTGCCCACAGATCGTTTCCCACATGGAATATATTGAAGCATTTGTTTGGGTATTCTGGAATGGTTCATGTGGTGAATATGGTGTAGCCAGTTATGCCTGTATTCACCCAGGTATTGAGAAATAGGTATAATATTAAGTTCTTTAGCTATTGTTTCATTTCTTTGGTGGTCTAGAAGACTATAACCAGCCGTTCTACATAAAAATTTCATCTCAGCAGCTGTGATACGACGTTCATCCTGAGTTCATGGTCCATATAATTGGTACTTTTTATAACTTAATTGTGATGTATGGTGCAAGGGTATTTTTTTTATGAAATGTTATTTTGTTTTTTTATAATTGTGAAATGTTCAGTTGGTATATAAGCTTATACAGGGTTTTTTATAATTGTGAAATATGTTTGGTGCAAGGGTCTTTTTTTTATTTATTGTGAAATATTAATACCGGCATCGAGCAGCGGCCAACGGGTGCATAGGAGATGATAGGGGAAGTGGACAGGCGGGTAGTGAGTGGAAGGGGGACCTGTGCACGGCATAAAGTTCCAATGAGACGGGAAGTTTTAATTGGTACAGTGGTCATTATTGGTTTTGCTATTCAACTCGTCTTGAGGGTGGCATACCATTGAAATCTAAAACTCTCGTTCCCAATGAAACTCTACCGTCCGTTATGTAGATGGGTCACCATAGCAACTCAATGGAGTGGGCGGAGCTTAAGGGGCGACCTGTGCTTGGTTTTTTTGGGTCTGGGGGAAGCCCCCAACATAAAACACAGGTAGGGCATCTGTGGCTGACATTAAGCAGTTTGCCTTTTACACTGACAAAGCCTTCAGAATTTTAAAACAGAAAAACAGAAATAGGTGATTTTTGGCTTCTTGGAAGGCAAAAGCCAAGAACAGGTCACCCCTTAGGCTCTGCCCACTCTGACCACTGCGTAGCTATGTTGATGGCCAGCGACCACCCACTTGTCCTGCTTCCCCCAGCCACCAATCTTTTCCTATCGGCACTGCAGCTCACTGTTATTTTGCACTATGAATATTAATACATTCCGACCCTTGTACCAAAGCAGATGCACTAATTACTATAATACGAAAATTACCCTTGTACCAAAGCATCCACACTAATTACTACAATACAAAATAACCCTTGACCAAATCATCACCAGAGCCTCTTTAGCGTTACTCAGGGCCCGTCACGTGTCGGATGGTAGAGGTTGATTTGGGAACAAGAGTTTAGATTTCAATGGTTATGCCACCCTCAAGACTAGTTGATTACTAAAACTAAAACAACCCTCTAACCAATTAAAACTTCCCTTGAACCAAAACTATATTTGATAATTGCAATTAATGTGAAATTATCAGCCTCTGCTATTTTATGCAGCTCTCGAGACTTAAATAGATGAATTCTTGCTTCACACCGCAACGATCACTCAATGGCATAGTGGTTAAGACAACTGGGTATCATACTAGCGGTCCCGTGGAGATGGGGTTTAGGATGGGGAGTAGTGAGACATCTAGGAGGCAACATTTGAACTACTAGCAACACCATGTATTATGCAAAAGGTGAAACTGGGGAAAAATTAAAATAATCTAATTTTCCTTTAAACTCTTTTTCTCTTCTTTTGCCTCCCTCTTCCTTCCTTTCTCTCACCTTTTCACCCTACCTACCTATTTGAAATCTATTCCTAACTGTAAATTTTATGCATTGATCAGTATATGAACCCAGCATCGTAGCTAGCAACCTTAACCACTATTCCACGAGTGATTGCTGAGCAATGAAGGGAAAATTCATTTATTTTAGTTTAGAGAGCTTTAATAGCCTATATGAGAAATAGCCGTTTTGGTGCAAGGGTTGTTTTTTATAATTTACTGTGAAATATTACTTTGGCTCTGAAAAGAGCTGTTAAGGGTCATTTGCTGCTGATTTTTGTTGTTGTCTTATTTGTATTTTTGATATGGCGCAAGGGTCATTTTCATAACGCTATGATTTTGTATATTTTTATGTGCATATGATGAAGGGTACAATAGTGCTGCATTGCTGGCATTGAGCAGATTCAGGAAATAAGTGGTGGCAGCATGTGCAAGGCTCGGTAGCCGGCGGGTGAGAGTGGGCGGAGCTTTCCTGCTGCACGACCTGAAACTATTTTTCGCTGTCAAAATGGAACGCCTTGGTCCTCACTCCCCTCTCCACTTCACATTACCATGGCAATGGCCTGCTTCCCCTACATTCCCCAGCTGCACCTTTACTTCCCTTGGCCTTCAGCCTTTTCCCTTGCAACCTGCTCGTGCCAGTAATGTAGCTCACTGTTGCTGCATTTTATACTACACTGTGCACTAATAATTGCACCAATATGAAAAACAACCCTTGCATCAAAACGGGTCTGTTCAGAGCCTAAATGATATTTCACAATTATAAAGAAACCCTTGCTCCTAAACAGCAATTTCTCATGTATTAAAGCTCTCTAAACTTAAAGAGATGGATTTTCCCTTTTCTGCTCAGCAATCACTCGTGGCATAGAGGAGGAGCAGGCAGAATCACATGGCAAGTGATAAGCGAATGAGATTGTTAACTGACCGTGCTGCCTCGCTAAAGATATGCACTTCACTTATTCCTTTGCGCACTCAAAATCTATTACATATAGGTCTTTTCTGAAATCACCATTGGATAGCTGTATTTATTTGGAAGCCGACTGTCCAAATCCCATATCTGTACGATGACCCATTGAGGAGAAAACGGCTTATTTAAAAATAATGAAATACATTAAAATAATGCTTGCTTGTTCCTGTTAGGCATGCATCTCCCTTCTCTATCTGTTAGAGACAGCTGCACACTGCTGAGTCGTCAACGCCGCACATTGCGTAACATTCTATTGATTTATCATATGTTCAGAGTTGATTTGTGTTTAGTATATTGGTCCTGGAGTCATATACTGGTGAATGCGTAAAATTTATGGTTAGGAATAGGTCCCAAATAGGTAGGTAGGGTGAAGAGGAGTTGAGAGAAAGGGAGGAAGGAGGAGGAAGAGAAAGAGAAGATGAAAAGAAAGTAGAAATAATTTAATTTTTTCCCCGTTTTTTCCTTTTGCATAATAGATGGTGTTGCCAGTAGTTCAAATGTCGCCACTAGTTTTCTCCCAGACGTGTTCCATTAGTGAGTAGGAGTGGGGAGCTAGGTTGTACTGAATTCTTCCATTTTCCCTACTTAGTAATTTAGTTTTCTCTGGAAAGTATCTGAAACACTGAGAAAATAAAAATGAAGATGTCACTTTTCTATCCTATAAATGGCAGTCTCTAAATAGAAAATGGCTGTTGGAAGGCAGGAATTATGACTGGAAGCGAGTTGTGCATGAGTCACATCCAGAAACACGGCTATAGCATATGTGAAGGTGATCAACAATAATATCACTGTTCCTAACCTAATTGCCAACAACCTAGCTCTACATGACACACTAATATCACTATTCCTAACCTAACTGCCACTTACCTAGAATCGAAGTTGGTATACATTGCAGGGCGAAAGTGTGCGGAGTGCATAATGAAGGAAACTAAACCCCAAAATATTACATATTAAAAAAATTATGATTATGATTAATTTTAAATGTAATTACATATTTTGGAGGGTTAGTAATCTGTTATAATAGTTACCTAATCCAATAAACAATATCAAGCCCTTCCTTCTTTATGATTAAATCAAAATGGTAGACTATGTTATGTCCAACATGTTCTGCTTTCACAGAAATTATCTACCTGTGGGGGTTAAGGTGCTAGATCCTTAAAACAAGGGGTTTGCTCCCTCTAATAATAGAAAAAATCGTAAACATATAATTTTAGAACAACAGTCTAGTCAAGTTATATCATGTAATCTTAGGCGTTGTTAGGGTTGTTAGGTAAAATGCCAGATTGTTTTACGATGCCACACCTTTTTCTTATCTCTCTCTTAATACTTTTCATGCATTAGGAAGCATTCACTCTGAAGTAGCATATCCTGCGAGTTGCAATACCTGGATGCAGGCTGCATTTCAAGTAGCGTTGCTCACAGTTGTGCATTCACGCCGAAATAGCAAATGCAACCTGCAACTTTTCCGTTATTCTTATGTTTTCACTCGGCGTGTTAGATTCAAATCACCAGACACATAAGGTTCAGCATTTTTCAACTACGAGTGTTTCATTTCGACGATTTTAATGGCTTGTTCTGATGCTGATGGTCTATTTACATTTATCAGTGTTGATGATTACGATAGGAATAGCAATGGGCGTGTCTTTAGAGCATATATATTATTCCTTACTCTTTCTAAAACTAAACTTAATACCTGCCTGCTGGCCTATCAAAAGAAGAATCAGTTCTGCTTTTCCTATGTTCTTCATATGGGACAAAGCATTTCCTTTAAATTAGCATCCATACCCTAGGAAAACCCTTGATAATCCTAAGAGCTCAGTGATTAATAATTATAGAATTTCAAGAACAAGAAAAAGTGTTGAATCTGCTTTCGGGATGCTTATTTCTGAGTTCAGAATTTTTTAGAAGCAAATAAATTGTCAACCCGAAAATACAGCTGACAATAAAGCTACATGAATTTTGCACAATTTCATCTGGAAAAATGATTGCATATATTCTATGCGTAATGAAAATGATAGTAATAAAGCCAACAATGTAATGCCCGGCCTACATCAAGATTATCGTCGTCCAGGAACAAACGCATGTGATCTACAAGGTAGGCTATGAGATTACCATGTTTAACGGACCATAAGATGCACTTTTTACCTTGAAAACAGAGCCTTGAATGTTGGGTATGTCTAATGGTCCGAAGTACACTAAAAAAATTAAAATAATGGTAAATATTGCCGGAATACCATAATTACAAACAAGGTGGCACAGACTGTACAACAATGCTCTTGTCACAATTGTAAAATGAGGGTACCTGGAAACCAGTGTATACAATGCGAAAAGAAACGTAATGTTGAGTTCTTATATACGAGGGCTGGTCAATAAGTAAGGTGTCCAACACTGTAGCCCAAGCTCACAACGTCGGACAAGAGATTTTGCGCCACTGCCATGTTCCGCTATCTCCCCTCTTTCAAACGAGCCATTACTGCACCCGCTGAACCTTTTAGTGTCCGAAATAGAGCTGTTTGAAATTGATCTCCCGATTTCCGTCCCCGCCAAGTAATAAGTAAGGTCTCCAACACTCTAGCCCAAGCTCACAACGTCGGACGAGAGAGTTGGCGCCACTGCCATATTCCGTTATCTCCCCTCTTTCAAACTAGCCATTGCTGCAGCCGCTGAACCTTTTAGTGTCCGAGATAGAACTGTTTGAAATGGATCTCCCGATTTCCGTCCCTGCAAAGTGCGACCTCCTCGAACCCACCTCGCACAAACCTTATGGAACATCAATTTATCATTCAAAATGGTCTGTATGGAACCTTTAGAGATGTCAGGAAGCAATAAACAAAGTTCACAAGTAGTGATGTGTCGATCTTGTTGCACCAATTCATCAACTTTTGCCACCATCTCATCTGTGACGGCTGTTGTTGGTCTCCCACTTCGTTCTTCATCATGAATATTTGTCCGGCCCTGTTTAAACTCACGAACCCATTTACACACATTTTTTATGTCCTTACATCCCTCTCCATAAACTTCGCAAAGCTGTCTGTGAATTTCAATCGGCGGAACTTTTTTTGCAATAAGAAACCGTATGACTTTGCGTAGGTGCACTTGGCGGGGACGGAAATCGGGAGATCCATTTCAAACAGCTCCATCTCGGACACTAAAAGGCTCAGTGGCTGCAGCAATGGCTTGTTAGAAACAGGGGAGATAGCGGGACATGGCAGTGGTGCCAAATCTCTCGTCTGACGTTGTGAGCTTGGGCTAGAGTGTTGGAGACCTTACTTGTTGACCAACCCTCGTACAAAAGGAGTTGTCTCTGCCAGGTGGTTTAAATGAAGTGCATGACCTCTAAACAGCCTTGTCCCGTTACACTAACCATAGGATGAACTGAGAGTCAGAGGGTGTAAATGTATTTTCAGTCTTTCATGAGAAATCAGTTCAATTGTTAAAATTTACATGATGCCACACCTGTACAGAAAGAGATTTCTGTACAGTGCGGGTTTCAAGTTAGAAGTGATTTACACTGATCCATTGTACAAGGTTATAATTTGTTTCTGCATTCAAGTATTTTATTCCCTTTAAAATTTTTCGTTTAGAGCCACATTAAATTTCTTTTACTTTAAATTTCCATCCTAAAATGAAGGCGCGTCGTATAGTCCGTAAAATACGGTACTTTGTGAAGTCATAAAACGCCTTGCCATGGCAAAACAAAGTAGGCCTATGCGTGTAAACTGTCAATGAACTGATATCTCACCAGTTTCATTCATGTAATAGTTTATGAAGGTGTAATTTATAGGCTTTCTGATCACATAAATTTTATTTCCAAATTTATACTTAATCTGTATAGCCTACTTATATCTCATCTCCCTAATATTGTTGAGCAAGAAATACATGTAAAGTTATCAATATAGAGGCTGTAGAAAGCCTCAAGGAGGGTGGGTCACTCATGGAAGTGGTAAGGTTGTTAGCCATGTTTTGGTCACTTCTTCCTCAATACTGTTCCTGATATTCATTTTTTTAGAGGCTAGTTTTTCCCCAGGACCACAGTTCCTCCAGTGGCTTTAAGGCAATTGAAAAATCCCAAAGATTTCAACAAGGATTGAATCTGAGTTCTTATGAAATATATTAATTAGGCCTACTTTCAAATTCAAGATAATAAACTGCATGTTTTATAAACAGATAACATCATGTTCAAGCATACTGTTACATCAGGATGACCTAGCAGATTTCTCTCTCCACACAACTGGACAACAATGGGAGGAGAAAAATTCTTATTCTTTGAAATGAAAATAATGAACACTTCCATAGTGATGATTTTCATAATATTTTAATCTTACCGGTGTATAAATAATATATTGGTAGGGACTAAGGTGTGAGAAATAATTTTGATAAACGACAATATCCAATTTGACACAGCAAGGAAGACGTTGAACATTTATTTCTGAGATGCCAAGCAAGAGTTTAGATATAGGCCTACGTAATAAATAGCCTATAAAATATGATTTATGTATAGCGTAGAGCTTTATCACTGGTACTCACTACTAAATTGCGGTATTTTGTTACCTGTTGGAGCGCTTTCAACCGCATGGAGCGGCCATCTTCAGCAACTGACTTCCGTGGTGTTGTTGTTGTTGTTGTTGGGAAGACATTTCTGGATAACTGTATCGTATAGCGCGTGCGATTTGAATTGTAACTGTTCGTTTAGGATGTTGGTGTTGTCTTGTGTGGTGTGTCTGTATATTTCATATTGTTCGAGTGTGTTGAGTGTGTGACCTTTGTGGTTAATGTGTAGGATTTCCATGTCTGTATTGATGTCTGCGTATTCGTGTCCTGTGGTTATTATATGGTTTGCATAGGCGGAGTCTGTGTTTTGTTTGAGAGCTCGTATGTGTTCTGTGTATCGTGTTTTGAAACTTCGGCCTGTTTGTCCTATGTAGAATTTTGGGCAGTCGTTGCATTTTAGTTTGTAGACTCCTGGGTTGTTGTATTTGTTTGTGTGTTGTTTGTTGTCTGTGGGTTGTATTTTGTTGATTGTTTTGTTCTTTGTTCTGAATGCTATTTTGTATCCTTGTTTTCTGAATTGTTGGGCGATTTTCTGTGTATGTGTGTTGAAGTATGTGAGTGTGATGTATTTGTCTTTTTTCTTTTCTGTGTTTTGGTCATTTTTCTTCGTTCTGATTTTGTGTAGTAGGTTGTCAATGACTGTGTGGTTGTAGCCATTGGTAATGGCTAAGTGTTTTATGGTGTTAAGTTCTTCTTTGTGGTCTTCAGCGGATAGTGGTGTGTTTTCAAGTCTGTGGAGCATGGATCGGAATACAGCATGTTTGTGTTGTGTTGGGTGATTGGAGCTGTTGTGTATCAGTGTGTCTGTCATTGTGGGTTTTCTGTATAATTTGAATTTATGTTTCTGTGTGCTGTCTTTTGTGATAGTGAAATCTAGGAAATTGAGGGTTTTGTTTATTTCAAATTCTGCTGTGTATTGTATGTTTTTGTGGATTTTATTGATGTGGTGTAGTAGTTGTGTGCATTGTCTGGTGTTGCCTCTGTATAGTACGATGATATCATCTACGTATCTGTGCCAGTAGATTATTTTGTGTGCGTGTTTGTTGTTGTAGAGGATTTTGTTGTGTTCTATGTGTTGGAGAAATATCTCTGCTAGTATGCTGGATATGGGGGAGCCCATGGGAAGGCCATCTGGTTGAGTGTAGTGTTTGTTCTCGAAGGTGAAGTAGTTCTGTTTTGTGATGGTTTCTAGGATGTTTATGATTTCTGTTATGTGTTGTTCCGGTGTGTTGTTTTCCTGTAGTGTGGTCTTTAGGATGTTCAAGGTTTCTGTGATTGGTATGTTTGTGTATAGATTGGTGATGTCGAAGGATGCTAGAGTTGAGTTGTGTGGGATTTCAATGTCTTTGATTTTCTGTACTAGATCATTGCTGTTCTTTAGTTGTGTTTGTGTGTTCAGTTCTATGTTCTGTCTGATTATATTGTCCATGTATTTGGCTAGTTTGTATGCAGGGGCTTGGGTGTAGTTGACGATTGGTCGTATTGGCATGTCTTGTTTGTGTACTTTTGGCAGGGCATTTAATGTTGGTGCTGAAGGTTTAATTTGTTTTAGGTATCGTTTTCTGTTTTCGGGGATTATGTGTTTTGACCTGTTTATAACCTGTTTTATGGTGTTGTGGTCAGGGCCGTAGCAAGGTCCTTCTGCGCCCTTGGCGAGTTTGTCAAATCTGCGCCCTCCAAATGAACATTTTTTTTAAATTTCTGTAAAACTGTTTTTCTTAAATTCGCTTGTAGAAGGTTTTTTTTGGTCCCATTTCTTAAAAAAACCACTGCCTAATAGATCAAAACTAATAATGTAGACTAAGCTATTGTTGTTGTTGTTGTTGTTGTCGTATTTATTTTTAGACGCTACTGCCTGGTCTTCAAGTCCGGCGACTGCGTCCCGACCCGGTCGTACGCTGAGCCACCCGCGAATTCGCGGGGGCCGGTGAAATTAAATGTATGCACTGAGATGGGATATAGGGATGTTGTGGTGCTATAATTTAATTTTGGTCCTAGTGGTGTAACGGAATAGGGCACGTATGATGGGTATTGAGGGGGTATGTAGTAGCGAGTCCATGCTAATGGGGCCACTGGGATAATGAAGATATATATCATGAAGTAGGCGGGCTCTGCTGTTTAGATGACGATCAAGTTCCCCTGTGTCCACAGACACAAAGAGGGGAGGTATCTGGGAGAATTTTATGTAGATAGGTAGGTGTAAGCGCGGTGTGGAATTTCAGTCTGTAATATTGCACAATGGCCTGCTTAGGTACCTGTTTTGCCTTAAAAAGAAATTGCCGGAGGGAGCGGAGCTTCTGATTGTCCGTTGTTGCCTGAGATTGAGGGCCTTCCGGCTGGTCAGAGTGTACTGAAGCCATAACTGTAGCAATGTCTGTCGGTGGGATGAGGAAATTAGCGGCCAAGGTGTTTTGGTGTTCTGCCATTTTCGCCAAGGTGTCCACTATGTCATTACCCGGTATGTTAGAATGTGAGGGTATCCAAGTCAGGCGCACCTGCCCCCCTCTTGCAGAGATATGGTGTAAGAGTGAAGATATCAGTGTGACATAGATGTTATCTGATGTATGATATGGAGTCGTTTGTATAGAGAGGACGGCTCGGTTATCCGTAAAAATCAAGATTGGAGAGTACTGGTATTGTGTGGCATCCTTAACAGCTGCATAGAGTGCTATGTTTTCTGCCGAGTATATGGACATGTGTGGGTATAGGCGAAAGGTTCGTCCATATTGCCGCGTCCAGTTAAAATAAGCCGCACCGGTATGATGGGCCGTTTTGGAACCGTCAGTAAAATAAATAATCGTCTCAGGACGGGGTGGTGATGGTCATGGTAGTTTTAGTTGGCACATTTTTTTACTGAAATCATTCTTACCTATACAACAGAAAACGCCAACATCAACAAGAGACGAAACAACACAAACATTAATATTGTTTCACTGTTTAATTTAAAAATCGCTTAGTTAAAAAATACAATAATAATCAGAGCCCGGATTCTAATGACATGTCATCTTTTTTATTGATGCTGCATAGACATTGCCAATTTGTAGATAAATCATAATCATGGCCTCTAGATTATAGAAATGCATTTTTATTAGGTCATTTTTTGACATTGTATGCAATTTTATATTTTTAGGGCATTTATTTCGTCCCCAGCGGTGCTGTCTTTGAAGTGTTTGTTTAATGCAAGAAGGACACACTCTATGTTGAAGTGTTGTCATGTCTCAGTCGGAACGAGCCTATCGCTTAGTTAAAAAATACAACAATAATCAGAGCCCGGATTCTAATGACATGTCATCTTTTTTATTGATGCTGCATAGACATTGCCAATTTGTAGATAAATCATAATCATGGCCTCTAGATTATAGAAATGCATTTTTATTAGGTCATTTTTTGACATTGTATGCAATTTTATATTTTTAGGGCATTTATTTCGTCCCCAGCGGTGCTGTCTTTGAAGTGTTTGTTTAATGCAAGAAGGACACACTCTATGTTGAAGTGTTGTCATGTCTCAGTCGGAACGAGCCTAAGTTGTTATTAGATTGACTTGGCACCAGAGTCTGCCACCTGCTTGTATTTGAGAGTGCAAACTACTGTTTACCCTCAATAAACAATATAATCCGGCAGACCGCAAAAGGAAATGCCGAAGTTTGACTCGCCAGTGCCTCAGTGCCAGTATAAATTTCCGTAAGGAAAGAATATTCACAGCAAAATTCAAAGTTTTTTAGACCTACAACATCCTCTCTGAATTTAAGGTTTTAACAATTAGGTACAAATTATTCTATAATTATGTGTGTACAATAATAATTTTTTATAAATAAAATATCAGTTTTTAGGTCATTCTTTATAATTATTAAGTCATTTTCTTTAAATTTTGGGGTCATTTCATAGGTCATTTTTCAAACAATTTTAGGTCATCAGAATCCGGGCCCTAATAATAATACAGTATAATATAATTAAAAATAATATCAGCGACTATAATATAATATTAGAAGGGAACTTGATCAAAACAAACAGCATGTGTACTGCCGGCTGGCAGAGCGTGCATCGGCCGCGGATCACAACACATATTATTCAATGTAAAGTTACAGAAATTAATTTTAATGTACATTAATACATTGTGTGATTAAAAAAACTAAACATTTTTAAAATAAGAAATTTTAGTTCACACTTAATTTATAATAAAATAGTAATAACAAAAGGAATTGAGATCTGCGCATTCGGCTTTTTCTGTTGTAATAATATAGTTGGTCAGTCATTTTTGCATGTAGCATGTAACAGTATGAGCGATGCCATTGTTGATTGCTTTGTAATCAATCCTGCCGACAGTAGTAGTACTGAGGACGACAATCAGCTGGAAAGGGATTGAGTTGAACCACTTTCATCACAATAATAATGTACATATTAATTTTCATTGTCGTTATATCTTTCCATACTGTTCATGATTTATGTTTTACTCTGCCAATATGAATCGTGTTAAAGGACGTTGCATGACTGCTTTTTGCTTGTAGACAATTGGCATAATACTATAGGTATAGATAGTTCACGTGCATTAATTTTTAATAACCTGAAAGATTTCTTCCACAAACGTGGAATTTATATTGCTTGATAAATTGCACCAGCCTAAAAAAGGCGGGATTTTTCATGGTTAATTTTGCGCCCTTCGTACCTGCGCCCTTGGCGGTCGCCCACCTAGCCACCGCCTAGCTATGGCCCTGGTTGTGGTATGCCTCTGTGGGGTCTGATTTCATTTCTGTGATGTTGTTTTTTGTTATGTAATCATGTACTTTATTAGTTAGATCTTCTGTGTGTATGATGACTGTTGTGTTACCTTTGTCTGCTTTTGCAAAAGTGAGGTTATGTTCTTCTGCTTTGTGTTGTATTTGTTTTGCTGTGTAGAGTTCGTTGTGCTTGTTGTTTTTGTTGTGATGTGGATTGTTGTTTGAGATTTGTGTGACGGTTTTACTGAGTTCATATCGGAGTTTGTTTTGGAGCCAATCCATAGTGACGGGTGTGACATTTGGACAGATTTCATTACACTTATTTCTTTCTACCTCTGAACCATATTGCAGGAATGTCATCAAAGTTTTTTGTGTTAACATGCCAACCCATTGGAAGTAGAAAATATGATCTAATGTTTTTTTCAAGGCTGTATGCTTGAGCTGGAAAATATATTGGGCATGTGACGGGTGTGACCATAATTGGACAAAGGTTTTTTCTCATGTAGGTTTAATTGAAATTTCTGTGAATTGATTAGCTTCACTATATTTCTTTTATTTTTTCAAGTAAGAGGACTGATAAACATACTGAAATGCATAATTAGATTTAAAAAAAAAATATTTATATAGTTATTGAAAATTTACTTTATCAGTGTGACGGGTGTGACGTGACGGGTGTGACATGTCGGATGGGACAACATCAACTTATGACCGAGACTTAAACTAAACTAAACTCCGTCCCTGGAGGGACTTGGCCTACCACCCGACCGCTGTATCATCTACCATAGGCAGATGGTAGGATTGGGGGGCATGTGGTTAGCATGCCGACACCCACAGCCATTATTGGTGGTTTTCATGACCGGAGACGATACTTCTCTATCAAGTAGCTCCTCAATTTGAATCACGAGGCTGAATGTACCCTTACCAGACCTCCTTACCTCAGAAAAATTTGAGGTGGTACCGGGGATCGAACCCAGGCCGATGGATCTGTAATCTGCAACGCTAACCACACTTTGCACCTTCTGCCTCTGTACCATTTTGCATGAATTTCATGAAAATTTTTTGTGATAATATACCAATCCTGGGGAATCCCAGCACATGATCGCAGCATAAAAAAGAATTCCCTTGTTAGTCTTTTTTCCACTCTGTCCATATTTTTAACAGGCTTGTGTAAAGTTGTGAAGTGAAATGTTCCTCCGGTACTATAGTAAACACAAATCAACTCTGAACATACGATAAGCCAATAGAATGCCACGCAACTTGCACTGTTGACAGATTCACGACTCACGAGTCTGAAACGTTCTCTGTCTAACAAAGAAAGAGAGAGAGAGCGAGAACACGTGTGCTTACTCACTGCTGCTCTGCGTCAAACATTCACATATTATTTTAACGTATTTCGTTTTTGAAAAATCACGAACGAAAGTAGTTTGAAGTTTTGAAACCTATTACACGTAAGATACAACATGAATTATCTTAAAAGAAAGTGAAGAAAGGCTTACCTTATTGAGCTGTAGAAATAGGCCTACAAGGAAGCCTCTACAAAAGGACAAATAAAACTTTTTCATCTTCGTCCTCTTCACTTCCTTCACCACTCGTGTCACTATCTGTTTCACTGTCCCTAAGATTTATAATTATACTTTCAGCAGTGTCATCCCTGTGTATAACTTCGTGGCCCATTTCTAACGCTATCTGATCTAGTTCTAGCAATTCTGATATAGTTTCGTGGGACTGTATGCTATGTTGTGTTTTTGAAGCCATTCCTGAATCTCTCTCTCTCTCTCTTACGTGAATTTGTTGTGGGTAACTTATTTAATAGCCTAGAATGATAGCTGGCGTTATTTATAATTATTATCGAACTCGCTTCCAGATAATTTAGAAATATGTTCGTGAACCATTCTTTGAACCTGTCCGAAGTCATTTCTGTATGATAATCGGTGTTTTTACTTTTAGGATTGGAGCGAAATACCCATTTACTTTCTGGTATAAACCCTGTTTTAGCTGAGCCTGCATGGCATATTATAAGCCTGCTACCTTTTCCTATTGGTACTTTAAGGCCGCCTCTTCCAGTCGGATCTTGCCATATGTCCCTCCTGGAGTGATTCTGGTTGACCCATGTTTCATCAAGATAAAATATGGGCCTCGTATCTCCCATCCCCCTAAGATTGTGAATTGTACGCAGAAATTTTTGTCTGGCTGCAACAATGTCGCCCCTTTCCAGTAGAAAATTCCGGCCATCATTGGTTCTCCTGTATTTAAATTCTAGGGATTTCAAAATCATATACATGGAGGACACAGAACCTTTATATTTTATTTTCTTTCGCATTAAAGCAACTAATTTTTTAGCTGTGGGATATTCCCCCGTATCCTACAGTTTAAATATTGTCCGGCGTAAAATACACTTCTGAAAACCGTCAAGATTTGCTTTGCGCTTTTTAACTGTGCGATGGTTTCCAGGAGATCTAAAACTGAGCCCACACCCTATTTCAGTTTATTGTTTTCCCTCCTTAATAATATTATTCACAGATTGTTCACTAATTTGGCAAGCTTTAGCAGTTAATTCCGGTCATGAAAACCACCATTAACGGCCGTGGGTGTCGGCATGCTGACCACATGCCCCCAGTCCTGCCATCTGCCATCTGCATCCTGCAGTGGTCGGGTGGGAGGCCAAGTCCATTCAGGGATGTAGCGCCACGGAGTTTAGTTTTTTTAGCAGTCAATTCCTTACAAAATTCGTATTATTATGCACTTCGTCGTCCGAAATAGTCTTAAAAAACTATAAACACTGAAAACCATAGCTCTCGCCTGCTTACGCAAAACTTTGTGGGTATTTAATTGTTTCACCACTAGGCTTGCTAAGGTGACATTACGGACACTGAATTCTCACAATAGAACACACACGAAATGCTGAAACTGCGTCTGTGTTTTATCTGTGGCTGGGTGGAAGTGAGAGGGGTCTTGTTGTTGTTTATGTTAACAGATAGACAGAAACTGTAATGTAATCCATGGATGGTGTTATTATTTTAGGGTAGAAATAAGAAAGGGTCTCTTTGATTCTTGTATTAACATTTGCAGGATAAGAGCTATCTTCCGAACGGAACGTCCTACAGACATGATGTTTGGACAGTCGGCTTCCAAAAAAATACAGCTTTCTAATGGTGATATCAGGAAATACCTATATGTAATAGATTTTGAGCGCGCAAAGAAATAAGTGAAGTACATCTCTTTAGCGAGGCAGCACGTTCCGTTAACTGTACAACACCGCAGCAACCTCATTCGCTTGTCACTTCGTCACGTGATTCTGCCTGCTCCGCCTCAGGTTCAGAGTTGTTCTGTGTTTACTCTAGTTAGGCAGTTTTCGTTGTCCTCTACTCTAAAATCCTGGACTACTTGGAAGCCTGAGCTCTTCACAAACTTTTACTGAATTGATGTGGATCTGGTTATTCTTGTCACCAGGTCATTTTTGTTGTCTCTCATACAAAAATAATATTCTGTAGTTATATTTAGATTGGCTGATTGTTTTTCTATCTGTTCTCCTTCATTTGTTTCCATGTAGGCCTACTCATTTCATCGGCTGTTAGAGGTATTGTCTGTCTGAATTTCTTAGCAGTTCTAAGATACACAGTTACCAGTACAGAAATCAGGCACAAAATTAACTAGGCTATCACTCTCACTTCTTTATTGCTGCTGGTTGAGGCACTGTGCTACAAACCTGAAGGGCACAGGTTCAATTCCTGATGAGGTTTTTGAGATTTTTCAATTGCCCTAATTCTTCTGCTGGCACTATGGCCCTGAGGTCAACTCATCTTCTAACAGAAATGGGTACCAGAAGCAATTCTGGGGTAAAGGCAGCCAGTGCATAAGACTGACAACCTTACCACCTGCATGTGCTAAAAGTCTAAAATTGTTGGAGGTTGAATGTTTGAATCCTAAAAGCCTTCATGGCCTCTATAGGGATCACTAGATCTTTACCTCACTTCTTTACCACCATTAAAACATTTGTGACATTTCCACCGGTCATCCGTGTCATCCATAGCCAAAGTTGGTAGATCGTAGTTTCTTTGTCTTGCAAACTACGAAGTTCTGTTCTGTACCACGGAAGTCCAAGAAGTCCAAGAGCCATTTAAAAGATAGCAATAATGAAAACATATGATTTATTCAACATCTGCATGAAATAATCACTATACAAAAACTGCAAAAGGCATTTTCCATAAGTGTCACACCCGTCACACAACATATGTCACACCCGTCACGCAACATGTGTCACACCCGTCACTTCAAAATTAAGCCAAAATAGTAGGCATTTCAAAATTATATTTTAGGTGTGTCTTCTGTATTGAAATATCTTAACTTTTACCAAGTTTCCATTTTATACAATGATTACTTGGCTTTCTACCCAAACTATTACATGTTTTTTGTGACGGGTGTGACAAGGGTACCTTGAAAATTGATTTGATGAATATCTTCACTGAAACTCATCTTAAAAATTTGTTTTATGATGACAAAATCTTCACTTATTTGTGCTTTTGTGGGTGAAATTAAAAATTGCAGCAAATCTACTGATTCCATGAGTGTAATGCAGTACTAGCCAACATGTTAAATTATAAATTTCAGTCAACGAAAAAAAATACACATTTCAGCAGTTGTTATTATATAGATACCTTTAATTTAATAGAATTGTGAATCTATTTTCAAATTCTACAGTCTTTTACCTTTACTTTGATATATAACATGTCTATGTCACATAAAAAAAAGATGTAACCACCTTTGTCCACTTTCACATGGATTGGCTCTTTGCTCTATTGTGTTGGTTTGTTGTACTCCTGTTTCTGTGTCGATTATCATTTTCCTTAGATTCGTGGAGTTTTCTTTGTATTGTAAGTTGTGTTTTAGTCCTTTCTCAAGTAGTTTTGTTTCATTGTCTGTGAATGTGACATTCGTAAGGTTTACTGTTCTTGGGTGGAAGTTGTGTGTGGTGGGGATGTGTGTTCTCTGCTTTGTTTGTGCTGTTCTGAGCGAGTTTAACTTTTTTGAGTGAGTTATCTCAATTTTCTTAATTTTGTTGTACATCCAGGTGTTTGTGTGACGTCGTAATTCCTCGACGTATTCGTGGCCATATGTTGTGGCGATTTTGATGTGCGTGTGTAAAAGTTGGGTGTTCAGTTCGTCTTTTTTCTTGTATAGCTGTTTTATGTTTTCTTTTATGTAGAGTGTTCTGAGAGTTTTTTGTGCTGCAACGGAGTTACTTTTTATGTTGATCTTGGCGTATTTTGGTGTGAGGTGTTCGTGTAGGCATGTTTTGTTGAAAGCTATGTGTTTCGTTGTCTTCCTAACCTTCAAAGAGATGTTCCGGTAGTCATGGACGTAGGTTGGCCGGACCGTGTTAAATTCTTGAGTTTTGTCCATTCTGTAGCGATAATCTTAATGATTTATGTATAGCATAGAGCTTTATCACTGGTACTCACTACTAAATTGCGGTATTTTGTTACCTGTTGGAGCGCTTTCAAGCGCATGGAGCGGCCATCTTCAGCAACTGACTTCCGTGGTGTTGTTGTTGTTGTTTTGCAAAAGCAAACAAAGGTAGCCTAACACAACAGTCATCATACACACAGAAGATCTAACTAATAAAGTACATGATTACATAACAAAAAACAACATCACAGAAATGAAATCAGACCCCACAGAGGCATACCACAACACCATAAAACAGGTTATAAACAGGTCAAAACACATAATCCCCGAAAACAGAAAACGATACCTAAAACAAATTAAACCTTCAGCACCAACATTAAATGCCCTGCCAAAAGTACACAAACAAGACATGCCAATACGACCAATCGTCAACTACACCCAAGCCCCTGCATACAAACTAGCCAAATACATGGACAATATAATCAGACAGAACATAGAACTGAACACACAAACACAACTAAAGAACAGCAATGATCTAGTACAGAAAATCAAAGACATTGAAATCCCACACAACTCAACTCTAGCATCCTTCGACATCACCAATCTATACACAAACATACCAATCACAGAAACCTTGAACATCCTAAAGACCACACTACAGGAAAACAACACACCGGAACAACACATAACAGAAATCATAAACATCCTAGAAACCATCACAAAACAGAACTACTTCACCTTCGAGAACAAACACTACACTCAACCAGATGGCCTTCCCATGGGCTCCCCCATATCCAGCATACTAGCAGAGATATTTCTCCAACACATAGAACACAACAAAATCCTCCACAACAACAAACACGCACACAAAATAATCTACTGGCACAGATACGTAGATGATATCATCGTACTATACAGAGGCAACACCAGACAATGCACACAACTACTACACCACATCAATAAAATCCACAAAAACATACAATACACAGCAGAATTTGAAATAAACAAAACCCTCAATTTCCTAGATTTCACTATCACAAAAGACAGCACACAGAAACATAAATTCAAATTATACAGAAAACCCACAATGACAGACACACTGATACACAACAGCTCCAATCACCCAACACAACACAAACATGCTGTATTCCGATCCATGCTCCACAGACTTGAAAACACACCACTATCCGCTGAAGACCACAAAGAAGAACTTAACACCATAAAACACTTAGCCATTACCAATGGCTACAACCACACAGTCATTGACAACCTACTACACAAAATCAGAACGAAGAAAAATGACCAAAACACAGAAAAGAAAAAAGACAAATACATCACACTCACATACTTCAACACACATACACAGAAAATCGCCCAACAATTCAGAAAACAAGGATACAAAATAGCATTCAGAACAAAGAACAAAACAATCAACAAAATACAACCCACAGACAACAAACAACACACAAACAAATACAACAACCCAGGAGTCTACAAACTAAAATGCAACGACTGCCCAAAATTCTACATAGGACAAACAGGCCGAAGTTTCAAAACACGATACACAGAACACATACGAGCTCTCAAACAAAACACAGACTCCGCCTATGCAAACCATATAATAACCACAGGACACGAATACGCAGACATCAATACAGACATGGAAATCCTACACATTAACCACAAAGGTCACACACTCAACACACTCGAACAATATGAAATATACAGACACACCACACAAGACAACACCAACATCCTAAACGAACAGTTACAATTCAAATCGCACGCGCTATACGATACAGTTATCCAGAAATGTCTTCCCAACAACAACAACAACAACACCACGGAAGTCAGTTGCTGAAGATGGCCGCTCCATGCGGTTGAAAGCGCTCCAACAGGTAACAAAATACCGCAATTTAGTAGTGAGTACCAGTGATAAAGCTCTACGCTATACATAAATCATTAAGATTATCGCTACAGATTGGACAAAACTCAAGACTACAAAATATCTATCAGTGGATATTAAGACGTTGAACATTTAATTCTGAGATAGGCCTACCAAGCAAGAGTTTAGATATACGCAATAAATAGCCTATAAAATATCTATCGGTGGATATTATGAAAGTACCTTAAAAAAAATTAAGATGTAACTTACAATGTAATAACTCCGAAGGCAGTGGGACACTTTTTATATGTCACAAAATTGAAATGGGAGAAACCGATTGAAAAAAATAATGAGCAACAGCACAACAACCAAAGCGAACAGAATCGCTCAACAGACCTTCACAGGATAAAATGTAGACTGATGATGATACATGAAAAAGTATCGAAATGCATCTCAGTGAAATGACTAGTTGATCCTTGAAATGCTGAATACGAAGAAGATAAATTACCAGAAGACTTTTAAACAATATCCATATAAATTGTGCTTCTAAAACATCAAAAAGTGCTACTATTACAATCGCAACCAACTATGAACAATGTCACTGTTTTCCCATTCAACTGTTCATCAACTAATAAACTTTTAATATGTAAACATCGAAATATTGGTCATCCACATGTCATAATCTTAGCTTTGACCAACAATACATATATATATATATATATATTTTTTTTTTTCATTAACAAATATTACATGTATGACCACATGTCAACATAAAATATATTCATGAGATTGACATTGATTAAAATCAACTAACTCTGAACAGTGACAAGGTTATTCCAGTTGAACTTTGTATCAACTAAAACTTTTAAGATGTAAACATCGTAACATTTTGTATCTATATGTCTTAATATCTTAAATTGAACCAACAATATATAGGCCTATATCTTTTTATTCTCAGACTTTTAATAATTGAATTTGTGTAGTTCATGAGTCATGCAATATGCAAAGTTTAATTTTAACATAAAATTATATGTCCAATCACTTGTCAACATAAAGGATAATCCTGAGTGATACATTGCTAAAGAAGCTTATAACATATTCAGATAAATATTCAACACTATAAACTGCCTCATACTCCAAGTCTACATAAATAAATGGGACCTTTATGTCATTAATAAATGTGTAACTGGTAACTTAATAGTTAACTTTTAATTTCAATATTAATGAGCTTATTACTTAATCAATTGGGTCATTATGCCATTAATAAATGTGTAATTGGTAACTTAATAGTTAACTTTTAATTTCAGTATTAATGAGCTTATTACTTAATCAAAGCTCCAAACAGTGACTAGGCATTTCATTTGTACATTTTATCAACTAAAAACCTTTTAATATGTAAACATCGAAACATTTTTATCTCAATCTCTTAGTTGTTACCAATAAATACACATGTATTTCCTTATTCTTAGATTCTTAAGAGTAGGATGTTATTTGGTTCATATCACGCAACAAGCAAGTCTCAACATTAACAGAACTAATATCATATATTATATTAACATTAAGTTTCCTAGATGAACAATGTATATGTTACTACATTCACAGATAAATAATCAATAGCATAAACTGATTCATACTGTATGCTGGCATAAACGAATGTATCTTTTATGTTACTAATAAATTTGTAACTGGTAACATCATATGTAATTTTTTGTATTCAGCAACATACGGTCCTCACTAGTCCTACAAATTACTAGTACTTGGTGGAAATCAGCCATTCCATTGTTACGGTCCAGACATTTACACACTTTTGGAGTCCTCATACTCATTATTAAGATAAATTTTCAAAAGGGTGAATAATATGTATAAATTGCCTTCAAATAGTACTTCACCCCTGATATATTTTTAATCCCGTCTCAACATTAATCATTCAAGAAATTATAAAAAGTACCCTCTTACGGTTCAGACTCACACAGAAGGTTACCCATGTCATTTTTGTAAAGACATGCAGACCTCTGTGAGTTGTCACAACTTTATGGTGAATCATATTTTTTTCCTTCTTTATAAATATTCAAGGATAATTATGGACTATTGATCAACCCTAAATTTTCAATAATTAACACACAGTAAATTTTCAATATATGTTACGGTCCAGACACATGCTGTTACAGTTCAGACACTGTGTAAAATCACACAAGTGAGAATTACTTAACAAATTAAGAGACCAGAAAATTTACACATGTTTTGCAAAATCTAGGAACCATGAACACTTAACTAGTAAAATATTAACTAAGGCCCTTTCATAGGGTTTATAAAACTGTTGTTACAAAGAAATGGTGAATGCTTATGAGTATGTCTCATTAAGTTATGTCTAATTAAAAACAAATTATCCACTATTATGAGTGACAGTAGGTAGTTTGACCACACAAACAATGACTGAAGCATGTACTATAAAGATGCCCTTTTTCTTGAGACCATATCCATGTCGAAAAACTACTGGAATTCATATTGTTTAGTCTGTAATCATCACTAATAGTGTTAAGTAGCCTACCTCAGCATATTATGTCTTTTAGGGGATACCTTCTTTCCACCTTTCAGCTTGACAAGGACAAAATCACAAAATTTAATTAAGGAGGACTTTTAATTCACTCTGATGATTAAGGAAAGGTGATAATAAATTGTCTTCGTGAAGCACCTGAACTTGTCTGTCCAACTAGTAATTTATTTCCGGTTGGCGTAACCTGAAAGTAATCAGTGCTCTGTAGGTTGAGGCTACAAAGAATACCAGACTACCTTTTGACTTCACATGCTGGCACCCATAGTATTCTTACTGCTGACACTACTTGTTTGCCCAAGGTGTATTCACAGAATATTTTTGGCTCTTCGCTGGTATCCGAACATTATGCTTCAACATCTAACTCCATCCACTGCCACTTTCCCATAGAGTGGTGCTTAAATATTCCATTCAATATTTAGAGAAACTTGTTTCTGAAGAATAGGAGATTGAAAAAGGTAAAACTTTTTTTTAATTGTGCTGCTGAACCATTAGAAAATATTTTTATATTAACTACGTTAGTAGGCCTACATTAGTAAATTCTGCTTTCAGTTCTCATATGATTGTCTTCAGGAATGTCCAAACAGCAAATTACAGCTGAAAAAATATTTTTATTGCATAACTATTACTCATTGGAGGAGTTCCTGTCTGAACATTGAGTTTTTACGCATTTACGTGAATAAGTAGACGAGCCAGGCAACAGCTGTGAACAGTGTTGCTTGTTGATGGGCCCAATGAGCTGACTGAATTAATTCATCTTGTGCAATGAGTGAGTAATTCTCAGCAAAATGTATCTGTAATACATTATACAAGTTCATTCATTTCCACTTTAGTTTTGTTCCATTTCAAAATAGGATTACTGCCTATGCGTCTTTTAACGTTCAGTAATGGAGTTGATAATTCATTTTAAAACCAGTTCTTTCACGGTAACATTTTTTCCAAACTCCATTTTATTACAATCTGTCTTTTAAGCTCATCTTTAACCTAGAAATTGTTTAAATTAATGGGTAATTTAATAATTGGGTCACCACTGGGTATTTTCCTCATTTTTGGTGTCTGGACCCTAACGCTCATTAAATGGAAATAAATTATTATGCAAAAATTTTAGTAAGTGATGAGAGTTAAATAACCCTTCTTGTTAGAGAATATTAAATATTACTACTGTACAAATTATTTTTAACATATAAAATAAACTTTTTCACTTTTTTGTTACGGTTCAGACAAATGCATAGTACCTCATAAATACGAGTAACAAAATTTATAATTAACTCTTGGTAGTAAATAATAATACTTCATAAGACTAGTAATATACTGAACAACAACGTTTGGAGAGAAATAATCAGCTGATTCTCCAGACTGTCAACAATACGGATTAAATACGAACTGTTACTTTTTTCAAGTAATTGGCTGCTTTTGTTATGTTCAAATTTAACAATCAATAACGAAATGTTACTTGCAGATCATAAAATATGAGTACCGACATTTAAAAATATAAGCTTTTAGTTTTCATTTGACAAACAACATGTCTACCTTACTTAAAAATATAAATATGGTAAAACAGGCTCACTTTTCATGGAATGGCTGCAATACATTTATATATAGACTTTTAATGTAATATTGCATTGCCTGGTTATGGTATGTTGAAATGTAAAAACTGTAAATGACAAAAAGTTTTGAAAATAATCTGTAACACCATGGAGGTTCAAATTATGTGGGTAAAATTGTTTTAGTAAAGCTGCATGGTGATGATAGAAAACTCATTAAAGCCGAAATGTCAGTACTCATTTTTTATGATCTGCAAGTAACATTTCATTATTGATTGTTAAATTTGAACATAACGAAAGCAGCCAATTACTTGAAAAAGTAACAGTTCGTATTTAAACCCTATTCTTGACAGCCTGGAGAATCAGCTGATTATTTCTCTCCAAAAGTTGTTGTTCAGTATATTACTAGTCTTATGAAGTATCATTATTTACTACCAAGAGCTAATTCGCGGGTGCGTGGGCAAAGAGAGTTAAGTCCACCATCCTAAAAAATTGAGATATGTCCATAGAGTTATAGATAAAAATGTTCTGTACATTTGTGTTAAGTCCAGTAAGTCATATTCAAAATTGTATGTTAGTTATGAATGTGTGCCTCATAGGTTTATCCATCTCTAAAGCTATGTTGGGCTGGTATAGTGTGTTAAGTCACTCTAATTCTCAGTAACAAGAAAGTGGACTTAACTCTCTTTGCCCGCGCACCCTGGAATTATAAATTTTGTTACTTCCCTTCACGTTCTCAGACAATACCGAATCTGTATCTTTCTATGAAAATGAGATTGTAGCCAAGAGCTGCTTTCAAATGAGTTAGCGTACAAAATCAAGTGTCTCTTTCTTGGAGAATTAAAAGCAATTTATTTGTAGGGATGACAGAAGTCGTGGTCTTCAGAGGCCATGAAGGCCTTTAGAATTCAAGGAGTAGAATTCAATATTTTGACATTCAGCACAGTTGAAGGGGTAAGCAGCCTTAATCACTGACAGCCATAAGTCCCAATGCTTGTGTCTATTAGAAACTGAGTAGATCACCGGGTCATAATGCCACCAGAAGAATTAGGTAAAGTGAAAAAAAATCTTAAGAATTCAATTTATTTGTAGAGGAGAAAGTCCCAGCAATCCTATTCCAGGATTTATGCTGCTCGTTCCCATTACTGTATTCGGTCTTTAGTATAACATTATACGACATGGGTATTTCTCAACAGTTTGCACAAAATTTACATTAAATTCCTCACTATCCAGCAGTTTTCGTACCATATTATCCATACTACACCAAATGAATATGGGCTGAATTTTATTAACATCTGAAAAGGCATCAATATGCAGGCGCTGTCCCGAGTCGCGTCGCATAAAATAAGTCCGGATCTATCTGAAGAAATTAATGTCACACTCTATGAGATGCATTATTGCCACGCTACTTCAGTGTGAAGACTTGAACTTGTTTATTTTGGAGTAGCGCACAACCTGCATCCAAGTATTGACTCGCATGCTACGCTACTTCGGTGTGAATTCTCCCTTAAACTAATGTACCTCCCACGCTTCAACATTTTCAGCATATTAACACTTGGAGGATGGAATGGTCACTAAAAATTTTCACAAAAATGTTGAATCCTTCTAAGGCTAACTGACCCTGCAGAAGAGAGGGTAAATATCACATTCCCATAAAAAAAAGCGGTCACCTATTCAGCACAGAGAGATAACAGTGGTTGAAAATAGTGTACTACCTGCCAGTGACTAGGATTCTACAGCAAAATAGAGAATTCTTAGGGAATTCGTTGAAGCTTTGAATTCTTGGAATCATTAGAATGTTAATGTGAGACATATTCTGGCTTCAATTTATCCAAATTAATCTTTAAAAAATTTGAATTAATCACAATTTTTTAAAGATGCATTTATATAGGAATTTCAAGGGGAATGAATATTAATTTGTTTTATAAGTTACATTATTTGGAATTATCCAACGTCGAATTAATAAAATTCTACTGTATGTAATAGGATGACCAGTAGATCTTTAAATACATCAGACCTTTACAAGACTCTTTGTTTTCATTTAAACTAGGAACAAAGACAGTACAGCTTAACCTTATAGCCAAAGCTGTGAATTTATCGATGGTATTTTATTAAGGGATCTAACTTAGTTGAATGTTTTTTTCCCAATTCTTCAATTTGTTGAGTATTCTCAATATATTACAATGGGATACTAAGTAGCATATCATGTACTTCCTCTGATATCAGCAACATAATGTGGCTGTCCTTCTTTCAGTGCATCATATACTTCTGTGCAGAACATATGTATATTGAGTGCCATTTGTGTACCATCGGCCTGCCTGTAATGCTTTCCCTTCTTTCCTACACCAGTTAGAAAAATTAGAAAGTCTGATGTGAAACACATATCTTCCTCAATTTTTAGTGGGCATTCAGTTGTCTCACCCTCATTAAAAGTACAGTGAAATCTCCGTATGACGATTACCGATATAATGATAATACTCTATATAATGTTAAAATATTATAGTCCTGGCATTTATTCCATTAAAATAATGTAAAATTCCCTTGGTTTTGGGTCAATCCACATGAAATCATCCAATGGGTGTTGCTGACATATTTTATTTTATTTTTAAGTATATATTTTCTGTTTCTATGTGTATCTGGGAGTACAAAACAATTTTTTTCACATTTTTATCACTAACGCTTTGGCAACTAGTGGCCATTTTGCTTAGAAGGATTTGTCATTTTTGGCATTTTCAAAGATTAGCGGTAAGTTAAATAACTATTTTATTTATGAAGATATCAACTTGAAGTAAAAACCATCTTAATTTACAAGAAACATTCTACAATTCATGTTATGACCAAAAATTTGTTAGGTCTTAAGGAAATAATCTGAAACTTTATTAGAAAATGCAGTTCCGATTAGAAAAAATTAACAACTTTATAAAACTTTTTTTCATAGAAGGGATGAAAACACATGTTTCTTATTTTCCCCCCACAAAGATATAGTAGATCACTAGATGCTAGTAAAATTTGAGATCATTTATGTAAATCCTTTAGGTTTTATGAGTCTTCAAATATCGAGATTTTGCAGAATTGTTGATTTTTAATTTAAAATATCTCAAATGAGACTGAACAGAAAAATCTGAAATTTTCTCAAAATATTCTTCTAGTACCTAGTAATCAACATATAAAATTTCATCACTGTGTTCTGACCAGAAGTATTTTATTTTTAATAAAGAAAATGCTAAAAAATAACACTGTCAAATGAGCGAATAACGGTGTTAAAATACAATAAAAATTGTCAAAAATAATATAATTTTTTGTTGTTGCTAGTAAAATTAAATATGTCATAAAACTAACATATTAAAGAATATTATAGGAGAAAAATTCATACCAATGCTCTACCAACTGAAATAACCCGGACTGCATATGACATGACTTGTCTGTCTGTGAGGTAGACCATTAGGGCAATCAGTCATAGGAGAGAGGTTCCATCTGGTGCTGTGAATTGAGCTCCAGCTTAGCTCCGTTGGTAGAGCATTGGCCAAACCATTGGCCAAAGGTCCTGGGTTCTAGTCCCAGTGCCGGAGGAATTTTTCTCCTATAATATTCTCATGCAATGTCCAACAGAGACAATAATCTGTGGTTCATGAATGCTTATATATCTTAACATATTAAATGTTCCATGGTAGTAGTCATAGTGATCAATACTCCAGCAGAAGGAGACCATATTGCCACATTTGCTGAGTAATACAGACTCCTCTGTACCTCCTTTGTTCAGTAATCAGTAGCTGTGCTTGACTGAAAATAGCAAAAAAGTTGCCCCTTCACTTAAAAAAATATCAATTTCACCAAACCACCAGTTCTGATCATAATGCAGGCAACAATGTCCTTTACTTCGAAAGGTCTTATTTCAAATTTAGGCAAAATGGAAATACTGTGTTCACCATAAATATCACTTTTTGAGTGAATGTAACACCTTATGATGCTAGAAGTTTGTTCCACAGCTGAGCCAAAGGTTTAAAAAATGTTTATACAAGTGTATAGGAAATACCTTTAATTTCTTCAGAACAAAATTTGAACACTTCTTCTGCTGAAGGTATCTGGTCCAAATATGGTCTTTGCAAACTAGCCATCGAGACAGCCCTCTTTGTACCCCCTCCAATCCCATCGCAAGCATTCTTTCCATTATATTAGAAGTGGCAAAAAAATGCTATTCAGCTTCAAAGTGATTGCAAATATTCAAAAAGTTATTTTTGTTTTTGTACTGGCTACCATCTCCATCGCTAAAATAAACAATTTTTTTAACTGAAGGGGCAACTTTTTTGATATCTTCAGTCAAGCACAGCTACTGATTACTGAACAAAGGAGCTACAGAGGAGTCTGCAGAGACTTGCATTTTTCAAGTCAGCATATTCTGGCTTGCTCAGCAAATGTGGAAATATGGTCTCCTTCTGTTGGAGTATTGATCACTATGGCTACTACCATGGAACATTTAATATGTTAGTTTTATGACATATTTAATTTTACTAGCAACAACAAATAATTATATTATTTTTGACAATTTTTATTGTATTTTAACACCGTTATTCGCTCATTTGACAGTGTTATTTTTTAGCATTTTCTTTATTAAAAATAAAATACTTCTGGTCAGAACACAGTGATGAAATTTTATATGTTGATTACTAGGCACTAGAGGAATATTTAGAGAAAATTTCAGATTTTTCTGTTCAGTCCCATTTGAGATATTGTAATTTGAAAATCAACAATTTTGCAAAATCTCGATATTTGAAGACTCATAAAACCTAAAGGATTTATATAAATGATCTCAAATTTTACTGGCATCTAGTGATCTACTATATCTTTGTGGGAGGAAAATATGAAACATGTGTTTTCATCCCTTCTATGAAAAAAAGTTTTATAAAGTTGTTAATTTTTTCTAATCGGAACTGCATTTTCTAATAAAGTTTTAGATTATTTCCTTAAGACCTAACAAATTTTTGGTCATAACATGAATTGTAGAATGTTTCTTGTAAATTAAGATGGTTTTTACTTCAAGTTGATATCTTCATAAATAAAATAGTTATTTAACTTACTGCTAACGTTTGAAAATGCCAAAAATGACAGATCCTTCTAAGCAAAATGGCCACTAGTTGCCGAAGCGTTAGTGATAAAAATGTGAAAAAAATTGTTTTGTACTCCCAGATACACATAGAAACAGAAAATATACACTTAAAAATAAAATAAAATAGGTCAGCAACAAATTATTTTATTATTGGATGATTTCATATGGATTGACCCTTTTACGATACTCTTATTAACGATAAACCTCTCGATAATACTCTGTATAACGTTAAAATATTATAGTCCCAGCATTGATTCCATTAAAATAATGTAAAATTCCCCTTGATTTTACGATAATCTTATTAATGATAAACCTCTCCATTATGATTACATTCAGAATCCTTAGTACAACGATAAAATAGGTCAAAAGTGTAAATCAGAATAAACAGGTGGAAGAAGAAGGCAGAGAAGAGTAGGAAACAAAGTGTGAATCTAACACCCTTAACCACATTAGAAACCTCTGAAGCTCTACAGAAATTTCTATTAAGTCTTTTAGTAATCCTTGATGCAGTAAGGTTTTTGTTTGTTTCCCTTTCTATGAAAAACGTGAAACAAACTGTCATATCCAACTTTTTCAAAGAGAGCTAAGAATAAAATGTATTTCATTTATTCATACATTCCTTGACTGATACTGTAATAAAAACATATTTGCTCAAAATGAGTAAAAATTGAACATATCGCATAGTAGTGCAAAGTATCAATTTAAGAGTAGAGCTCAGGCACGCTAACAACGGATATATTAATGCCATCCGAAATCTGGATGAAGAATGTCACAGATGCCTAAATGACCTAGATTTAGACATAAATGAACAAATTCAATCTCCACATGGTTCCCTTCCCAATGCTAGGAAGGTGCGGCAAATCCTAAGGGACAAGGAAGTCGAGTTGTGGGCCAAACTTCCACACAAAGGAAAAGGCGTAGAGCTATTCAGAGAATATACAGTTGGTCAAATAAAAAACGTCGGGCATTATTTGATTAAGTATCACGAACGAGCATATGCGCATGTACAGGAAGACTTAAGACGCCTCTTGTCTATCCTTGTATTTTCTTGATTATTTAGTCAGTTTTGTTCCAAAACAAACATGTATAGAAGGCTGTGGCTATATGCCTCAAATCCACAATATTCTTGGTTGAAAATTGTTATAATATTAATAATTAATAGATTCGCGAGGAATATGTTTATTCAAGGTGCATTTTTTAAAGATTTTATTTTATAATACCGGTATTTCTAGTGCAAAATCAATAACTTACGCTCAACTTCTTCAACCAATCTAGCATCGAAATACGCGCCCAGCCAGATCCACGTTTCCTATGAAAACTTCCAGTCGCATTATAGTAAAGTTCCCACCCCTGAGCTGCTCTTTCATAAATATGGAACCTTCTCGCTGCTTCAGATGCCGAAAAATGCAGGTCAATTACAGCCCTAACTACACTTTCTCTCACTTTAGCATTTGTATGTGGCAATGACACAAAGCAAAATGAATTATGACAATACATTAAGTTGAATATCGTGTGTTGCGCTTTCCGCGTTGTTCATTTTTTACCTCGTTCATTTTTTCCCTCGTTCATTTTTTCCCTCCTGTCGCATGGCCTCATATGTTCCGAAAACGACCTGTATTTTATGTTTTGTATTTGAAACTTGTGAACTAATGCGTTAAAACTTTAATTTTAACTGCATACGAGTCCCGACGATTTTTATTTGACCGACTGTACACCGGCGAATAAGTGGATGAGAGATCACCAAGGTTTATCCTGCGCCGAATGGAGAGAGGCTATAAAAATGACTGCAAATGTTTGTGCGGTGCGTTCCCTGCCGGGTAGATCCCAGGACAATACCCTCTGTCGGCACTGCCACAGAGAGCATGAAACCCTTGCCCATGTTCTGGGAGCCTGTCCCTAAGGGGAGGTACTGCGAAATCATCGTCATCACACCATCCGACATATGATAGCCAACTCGATGAGAGATCATGGTTACTCGGTTTACGATGAGGTTTCCGGTCTGGCCACTGATGGAAGTAATCGGCGTATTGACATGATTGCTTTTTTACCCTCTAATAAAGCAGGATATATCCTGGATCCGACTATACGTTTCGAGACCCATAACGGCCAACCTGAAGAAGTTGATGCCGAGAAGAAATCAATATATGAACCAACCATTGATTTCTATAAGACTAAATACAAACTAGAACGTATCTCTGTCCATGGGCTGATGATCGGCACACGAGGTAAAATTGCACAAAACCTCGTCCAGGTTTGGGATTCCTTTGGCCTTAAAAGGATATGTCTTCAAGATATGGCCATATCTGCAATACGTGGTTCAATAGCAATCCTTCGTAACCATCTCTATACCAGTTGAATTTATTTATTCATTAGTATATATATATATATTTAATAATAATAATAATAATAATATTATCATGTTATGCATCGAATGTGTGTGTCCATTAATGTGTTTTATGTGAATTTTTATTTTGTCATGTACTATGTTTCTATTGATCATTGTTATACTTTGTTGTCATGGCAGCCTCCTAATGGGGGAAGTTGAAATAATACATTAGTTTTTCTTAAAGAGTTAAAAAAAACTTCGATTACAGGAGTGGTTCTCTATATACCATCCAAAATTTGCACTGTTTGTAAATTCTCGATATAACAATAACCTTCTCTACAACAATATTCTTTTCAATATAACATCATTCTATCGAGATTTCACTGTAGCATTATTTGGAAGGCGGTACCTAAAACTAAGTTTTTTAATGAAATGAGCAACTTATAATTATCCTTCAGAGAATTTATTGTGAAAACATTTTTTAATAAACATTTTAATTCTTAGTAGTGCAAATAATATGTAGGTTTATAATAGAAGAAAAAATTTAATACATTCTCAAGAACTTAAGTTTTATTCACAATATTGGAAATTTGTTCAACTATAGAAATCTAAAAAAATGTTAATGCCTCAACCAAAAAAACGTTGGGTCAATAATATGAGGCGT
Organism: Ectobius pallidus; assembly: GCA_964059195.1. Classification (NCBI taxonomy): domain Eukaryota; kingdom Metazoa; phylum Arthropoda; class Insecta; order Blattodea; family Ectobiidae; genus Ectobius; species Ectobius pallidus. The sequence continues at coordinate 152,995,698 of CAXKWD010000004.1, read as the reverse complement.
TTCCAAAAAGTAAGTATTTCTGGGGCTGTTTATAGAAACAAACCACAATTTCAAGGAAATGTTTATTACAACAGACACAGCCAGTGTCCAGCTATTTTTCAACATGTTTTTAGAGGCATTTACAATCAATTGAAATACTTCCAAAATACGAGGGCAATTTTTTTTTTCAACTTCCGATGAGGCATAAAATAAAAACCACAGTGAAAATCAAAACTCTTTTATTTGGAACATTAGGTATTTAGCTACTTCTCTATGTAGTTTTGTTCCGATTGAGACATTTGTCGCAGCGTGGTACTAACTTTACTATACCCTCTTCATAGAAGCTTGCCGCCAGCATATTGAGAAGAGTCTTCATGGCATTTTGAAGTGTTTTGAAATTCTTCGTTGGTGTGGAAGCCAGATATTGGGTTTGTTCGGGAAATGTGTGTGCGTCCATTGTTTGGATTGTTCTTTTGATTCTGAATTGTCCTAACGAATCCACATTTCATCCCCTGTCACAATGGATTTCAAAAAATCGTCCCCATGCTGAGTGATTTTCATCTTTTTCGGCAGCTGAAGAAAGATCTTGGAGGGCATAAGGCTGAATGTGTGCAACGCTTTACACATCCTGACCCCCCTTCTATAAGCTTGACGTAAATAATCAAGATGGCCGATATCTGTAACAGCTGTAGCTGTCTGAGATTGAATTTTGAGGCTATGCATATTCTGATCACAACTGTTCAACGCAAATATAAGCAGCTTTTATTATTAAGGCTGTTATAGTTCAGTGATTCAGACCAGTTCTTTAAGAATGCTGTTAGCTATTGCTGCTGAAAAGAATCTCAAAATTATGACTTTTGATGTAAGGTCTGCATTTCTATATGGTGACCTACAAGATGAAATATACATGTGGTTGCTGAAGACTTTGATCATCCTGGTAAAGTGTGCAAACTGAAAAAGGCAATTTATGGATTGAAACAAGTACCTCAGCGATGGTTTAAAAGACTTGCAGACTTTTTAAGGCGTGAAGGACTGAAACCTACACAAACTGATCAATGTGTATGTAAATCTATATATATGGTAAAAGACTATTTATAGGAATTCATGTAGATGATGGTACTGTAATAGGAGAAGGTCAACTACAAATGAAAGAACTTCTGATGAAATTGAAGAAAGAATTCCACATCACAGTCAACTGTAAACCCGATAACTATTTGGGCATACATATCAAACAGACAGATGCTGGAGTATTCATAAATCAAGCTAGTTACGCTGAACATATTGCAAATGGCAAAACCTACAAGCATGCCGATATCTAACCCAGATGTTTCTGCTGATGCAGCAAAAGACTCAGAAACAAAGTTTCCATATGAAGAAGCAGACTTTTGTATCTGTCCTGCAAAAAACTGCCTGATATTTGTTATGCTGTCAATTATGAAAGCCGATATACTAAGAAGCCTACCAAACAAGATGTAAACAATATCAAGAGAACTCTGAGATATCTTAAAGGATCATCAGAAAAAGGAATCCAGTTCACAAACAAGGGAAGTATAAATACTCTAGAAATTATCTTCCGCCTTTCTATGTTCCAAGCTGAATTACGAGGGTTGGTCAATAAGTAAGGTCTCCAACACTCTAGCCCAAGCTGGCAACGTCGGACGAGAGAATTGGTGCCACTGCCCTGTCCCGTTATCTCCCCTCTTTCAAACGAGCCATTGCTGCAGCCTCTGAACCTTTTAGTATCCTAACTACAGCTGTTTGAAATGGATCTCCCGATTTCCGTCCCTGCCAAGTGCGGCCTCCACAAAGTCATATGGTTTCTTACTGCAAAAAAAGTTCCGCCGATTGAAATTCACAGAACATCCTGTATGGAAGGTTTAGAAATGTCAAGAAGCAATAAACAAAGTTCACGAGTAGTGACGCGTCAATCTTGTCACACCAATGCATCAACTTTTGCCAGCATCTCATCTGTGACGGCTGTTGTTGGTCTCCACTTCACTCTTCATCTTGAATATTTGTCCGACCCTGTTTAAACTCACGAACCCATTTACACACATTTTTATGTCCATACATCCCTCTCCATAAACTTAGCAAAGCGTTCTGTGAATTTCAATTGGTGGAACTTTTTTTGCAGTAAGAAACCGTATGACTTCGCGGAGGCCGCACTTGGCGGGGACGGAAATCGGGAGATCCATTTCAAACAGCTGTAGTTAGGATACTAAAAGATTCAGAGGCTGCAGCAATGGCTCATTTGAAAGAGGGGAGATAACGGGACAGGGCAGTGGCGCCAATTCTCTTGTCCGACGTTGCCAGCTTGGGCTAGAGTGTTGGAGACCTTACTTATTGACCAACCCTTGTAGCCTATTTGCTATAAAAGAAGCAGTGCAGTGGTGTACTGAACATAAATGTTGTGCGCAAATATTCAGTGACTGTCAAGCTGCTCTTCAGTCTATCTCTGATAAATTTAATTTGAATCCGAACTCCGTTCAAACAATATTATAAACTACACAAAGCATCTGTATTTGTGTTGGATACGGGGACACCAGAGAAGTGTTGGAAACGAATGTGCGGATAAATTAGCTAAATCAGCAGCATCTTGCTGTCTACGTTATTCATATTCCAAGAGCCCCCATTTCTTACATTAAAAATAAAACGTTGCATTACATCTTTAATTGTTGAAATGGCATTTGGATAAAAAGTACAAATGGTGCCTTGACTAAAGAACTTTTCTTCTCTACAGTGCACTTTCGGCTAAATGTTAAAATGTTTACACCAAATTTTATTTTAACACAATTTATGACAGGCCATGGAAAATTTGGGAGTTACTTTTTATGATTTCATATTATTTCAGATAGTGATTATAATTGTGTCAGGAATCCATACTAGCTGTAAAACATGTTTTGTTCAATTGTCCTATGTTCGAAACGAAAAGACTCCAACTAAATTTGCTTTTTGAAGATTGTGATGAAATTTCCATATGTCAAAAAATTTTCACGAAGCAATGTTGTTATAATCATTGTATGCAGTATCTTACATATATATTCACAACCATATGTAATTAATATTCTATATTTTACTGTATATATTGCTGTGTACGCTATAACTCTAATATGCCTTTTCTGGCAAAATAGGGTTCATAAAGATTTGGAGATACAATAAATAAATACTCTAGAAGTGTACTGTTATTCCGATCATGCTGGGGACAGAGAAGAGTGCAAGAGCACTGCTGGATATGTAATGTACTGTGCAAACGGTCCAATTATTTGGTGTTCACGTAAACAATCTATTGTTGCACAAAGTTCTACTGAAGCTGAGTAAATCACAGCAGCTTTATGTTATCAACAAATGAAATAAGTTATGCTAAATCTGTACGTACTTGAAGAGCTACTATTAGAGAAAATTGATGTGACTCTACATATCGATAACACAGAGCTATATCAAGATGATAGAACTTACAAGAAAGTGTACATAGGCATGTATTGATGTCAAATTTCACCTGATCAAAGATGAATTCAAGAAAGGATGGTTTAAGATCAAGTATTGTGTAACTAATGAAAATGTGGCTGACTTTTTTACCAAACCTTTACAGCTTGTCAAGTTTGAGAAAATGATGAGACAAATTATTCGATTCCCGGTACCTCCTCGGATTTTTCTGAGGTAGGGAGGTCTGGTAGGGGTGCACTCAGCCTCGTAATTCCAAATTGAGGAGCTACTTGATAGAGAAGTAGCGGCTCCGGTCATGAAAACCACCAATAACGGCCGTGGGTGTCGGCATGCTGACCACATGCCCCCCAATCCTGCCATCTGCCTACGGGAGATGACGCAGCGGTCGGGTGGTAGGCCAAGTCCCTCCAGGGATGTAGCGCCACGGAGTTTAGAGTTTAGTAAACTATAGAACATTGTGTCCGTTTAATCAAATTTGGACAAATTATTTATTGCATATATGTTTTAATGTATGTATATTGCATATATGTTTTAATATATGTTATATGTCGTAAATGTTGATTTCTATTGTGTTAAAATGTTTTTGTCTTAGTTTTGCCGCACTTGAGGGAGTGTGCTGAAATATGTTTACGTTGACAAGTACGCAAAAACTAATGTTTAGCAAAATATGTTACTGTTGGTACTGCTGTAGGATGATGAAGACAGCTGTTGTACCGCCATGTTAGTTGCTAGTGTGTCATGACGTGTAGTAGAAGTATTCCAATGTGGGGCAGTAATAAAAACCAAACATCTGCTGTGCTAAATCAAGCCTAAATGTATTCACGTCATAAAGCCACAAAAACAAATCCTAACAGCTAAAAGCAAAATTAAACGCATTGGCTTCTACTTTACTTCTGCAACCTCATCAAAAACTTCATGTCTTGTCAGCCTTCATCTGTCCCAGTTTAATTTATCAGTTTCAAACAACACCAGTGACTAAAATACCAGCTAAGTTCCTCAGCGATACTGACATACCGTACTTTAAAGTACAAAGGGTTCGGTCTCTTCCGATCAGAATGGAAAGTTTACTTACAACATGTGAACGCCTACAAGAAACTGTAAGGCTCTGTCAATATTCTTGTTAATGCATATAGAGTACTGGATAAAGATAATCCATCTGCTTAAATAGATTTAACCTGCAGGTTACTCCAGACGAAGCCCTGAATATTAGGAAAATTATACAACACCTCAGAGAAAAGGAGTTACAATCATGGTGCGCTTTACCTCAAAAGGGAAAAGGAGTCGTCCTTTACCATGAGTAACCTCCTGGCAACAAATGGTTAAGGCAGCCTGGAGATCTCAACAGTAACGACTGGAAAACTGCCCTAAAAGTGACAGCTAATGTCTACCCACTATGTTTGATAACCTGCATGTCGGCGTTGCTGCAGCGTGGTTGAAACACTTGGTTGCGTCATGGGATCCTGTCCATTCAGTGAGACATGAAGAATTAGTCGACACCATAATGTCAGGTCCATGATTGCTGGTGCGTTGAGGAAAAACCATAATGCTGTTTATGAAGAAGTGCACGGGCTGTCTGAATATGGATCATGCCGGAGGATGGACATTCTCTTAGTACAACCTGATTCAACACTTGGATGTATCATCGATCCAACAATAAGAACTGAGTTACACGAAACAGCCCTTAGAAGTTCACATGGAGAAATGCAGAATCTATGTGCCCACTATTCCTTTCTATAAGGAAACATATAATCTAACTTCCATAGAAGTTATTGGTCTTATGGTTGGTGCAAGAGGTACAATTCCTCATCTCTTCGCAGACTTCTGCACATATTTTAGCCTCTATAAAGATTTTGTATCAAACATCTCCATTACTGCCATTAGAGGATCAATTGCTGTGTTGAAAAATCATCTGTATGCACCTTAGAAGAACAATATCCTATGATTTTGACTGCATATTTTTTGCTTGTTTGCTATGTACCTGCTAAATATTTATGTTCCTTGATACAGTACTTCACACTACAAGCCCTCGTTGTATGAGTTCTCCCAGTATGCTGCAAACGGTTTGTGGTCCACCCCCACAATATTGTACTCACTGCGAATGTTGTCTTCTTCAGCCTGGTGGAACCTCGGGTTGCTCAGTCGGAGTTGCTACGATTTTCTCTATCTTACCTCAGGGCATAAAATTGGGTGTGGAGGTTCTATATTTACTGTTTATCAATAATTAAATATTTATCAAACACTGTCAGTTTATTTAGTATTCCAATCAAAGTTCAAATGTATAAATGTTACTTCGTGAATTTATTAATTTTATGATGGGATATTGAAGGGAGTCTAATATTGGCCTTTGCAACTCGTACGGAAATACTTCCTAGTAGTGACACTCAATATCCACGTAATCTTGTAATGATGGTGACGTCAATGTCACAACAGTACTTACTTGGCACACTCACTGAATTTATTTTAGTAAGTAGCTATAATAAGCTCTTACTGCAAGAATAAATGTATAATAGAATTTACACTTCGGTAATTTAGTGAAGTTATTTATATAGATACAGTCGGATTGACCACAATGTCAATACGACTTATGTGTAATTCGAGGAGAAATGCAGGGATATGACCTGCCTCCTCGAGTCCTTCGTACACAAGTGTAGTTTCGTAAAAGCCATGATCTTAGCCTCCTCTCAATTTCCCTTCCTTACCATAGTTACACAAAACCAATCATATGCACTGTTATAGCTAAATTCAGTTTTTTCTATCCTAAACTTAAATTCTATTGGTTGTTTCGATTAGCGTGGTTTTTAGCTTGGGAGTGATGCTTTTCTGTTTCTCCCATCATGCGATTCTCCGAATTACTGTCTAGTTCTTGGACCTTGCAACTTTCACTGTACATTCTCGTGAAGTGCCTATTCATCTCATAATCTTTCCTTTCTACTACATTTTGACTGAATAGCCTAGTACATTTCTGACAATACCTGGCACCTATCTCCCACAGAGTTGCTATACATTTCACTCCGGCTGCATTGTATATTTCTGAGTATTCCGTCTGCTAACTTCTATTGAGTCCTAGTGTATTTTATTCTTTACTATAAAATAATTAATATCAGCTAAAGTATTGATGATATTAATTTCATATTTATGTAATATTATTTGTTAATTTTTCTTGATTTTTATCATGTAATTTATAATAATATTGCTTGGTTAGTTCAAAAGTTATTATCTGCCGTATTTAATTAATATCAATCTATTTCTCATCATTTTCTATCAATTGATATTAATGGAGATGACTCCATTTACACCATATGCCCAATCTTTTTCTCTGGAATAAGTGAGGATTTGAAAAATTGTCACTTTTTTAGAGAAACAGATTAATGCTCCTTACACTAATATGGCTGACGGGATGACCCTTCAAATTCGTACGAGTACTAGAGCAGTGGCCTTGAGTGACTTTCCCTCTCTCTTTCACTCGCTACCTGAATGCCTTGTGTGAATGAACCTCGCCATGTTATGGTTATGTTATGATTCAATAACAACATTCCATGCAGCATACTTGGCATATCGGAGAGTATTACCTAACTATCATAATATAAACACAATAAAATTTACCCTCTTACTAACTAGATATAGCTCTGCGGATTGGTTTGCATTGAGTCCATTTTTAAAACTAGATAACACACATTTTAACTTGATACCCTTGATAAAAATAATAAATCACAGCGGTTCTGGGTTTTTGCTAGTGTCCTTCTTAAAATTAGATAACACAACAGATTTTCTCACACGGAATTATACTATCAATGCCACTCTTGTCACATTCATACTATATTCAAATTCTTATACCACTTTTTCTTGAACTTAGCACGGAAAGCAATATGTCATTTCTACCCACAATGTTTTTGCCTGTTTACCTATTTCTCATTATAAGTTCTGATAAAAGACAAGTTATAAGTACCATACTTAACTCTTCCAAGTGTGTTACAATCTGCTATGTGAATTAATTAATTATTACCTACGAATATATTTTGTGTGGAAACCAGTTCCCTCCGAAAAACTTTATCAGATCGACTCATATCAACAACTTTAATATCCAGAAATTTCGGCTAATATTCTCCCAACTTGGTTCATATATTTTTCCATGCTTATGTATCTTATCACACTCATGAATTTTATGAGTACTCTATTTACCTCTTCTCGTATTGACAGCAGCATAGGCCTATTCTTATGGTTCACAACTGGTGGGTTATCCATGGTGATTTTATGGTCATCAACGGTACATAATCCCGGGGTCTCGTCAAACACATCTTTATTCCTTAACAACACCTCAAATAATTGATCTTTCTGATTTTCATTGATAGTTGTGATACTGTTTACCTTCTGTTTCAATATCTCTAGAATTTCATCTTTTTGAACACAATTTTCGTTCCCTAGTTCCTCATAATTACTTCGATTATTTAAGTCAGCTCTAATCATGTTTATTTTGCAATCCCCTCCAATATCATACACTTCTTCAATAAAAGTGTCATTAAACTCATTAATCTCCTCGCTATAGAAACGCGTATTTTCCGCTGAGTCTATAAAATTATCCGCCGGGCTTTTCTCGCCTACGACGTCAATAGTAGCATGATTTGATACGATAGTATCATCATAAAAACCTGTATCTGTACTCAGATTTTCAATAATAAAAACCTCATTTTGAATTGCCTTTTCACTTTCAGAGCATTCTGCGTAATCGTTATGATCATTCGTTAACAATGGAACTTCAATTATGTTTCCTTGATTATTTATTTTTAAGGAGTTTTCCCCAAAATCTAATATTCCTTCATATTCAATTAAACTATCACAACCAAGAATAAATGGGTGAGTTAAATTTCTGATAACTAATGTGTAAATGTCAGCGGACCAATCTCCAATCTCCAGTTTGACCATAATTTGTTTATCAATCTTATATCGAGTTCGGCTTACAGCTGTCGTGCAATATAATAGCGGGACATTTAGTTCTTGGAATTTTACATTGTTTATTTTTAATTCCTCATAACATTTATAACTGCATGTACTCAACATTGCCCCACTATCAACCATTACTTGAACTTTTAATTTTCCTATTTTAGCTTCAATTTGTGGCGGATTCAGAATCTTACTTTTTTCTGTTTTGATTTCTTGTGAATTACTTTTTTCATTGAGCCTCCCGTCGGTGAACTGGTTCCCTACAACAGACATACTACGACTCTCTAGTACGTCTCGCTGGAGTTTAAATCTCCTTGATTTATTTCAGTTTGATTTGACTGTCTTGTATTGTTATTGTGATATTCACTTGCTTCCGGGTTAAGCGAAGTATTTCTGTCACGCGTATCGCCTTGTACCGTATTCCCGTTAGAATTGTAACCGATATAGCGGCCTTCTCTCACCTCCCCTCGTTGCTGATTGTTATCTGAATTCCTCCGATCTGGTTCTGAGAATGCTATGTGATTTACCCTCGTATTCTGTGGTGGGTTTCTTCCCCTGTTATAATCATTTCGCTGAGTTTGACCCATATTATTGTTTTGGTTTCTGTAACCACTTTCTTGATTAGGCCTATCTTGTCTATTACCTTGAAATTGATAATTCTGATTACTGCCATTCCTACCATTATATCCTCTCTGCGTTTGATTATTCTGATTCCCAGGGTTAGGCCTACCAGTATAATTATTCTGGGCCCCACTATTGCTCGCCTGGCTACCTCTATTTTCACCTGTGTTGCCACTCCCATTTCTACTGTCAAACCTGTTATTTACATCACGAGTTCTCTCGTGGCTATGTACCTCTTCAAACTCAGTTAATAATGTTAGTGCTTCGGCGCAAGTTTTAGGCCTAGCGACAACTAAATTATTATATATCTCGGGCTTATAGTGTTTTAAGGCTAATTGAAGCACATCTTTTTCAGCTAATTGCAAGTCTAATGACCTGGCAACTTTCATTATTCTGACGAAATATTCAGACATTGTCATATTCGAACTCTCATTATATTTACCTGAATACAACTCAGCTCGGCCCTTACTTTGGCGACTCGCGCTCCAGTATCTTTCCATAAATAACCTCTTAAATTCAGGATATCCTATCCCCCTTTGTGACACGAAGTTACACCAATCTCTGCACTTTCCGACCAAACTTTTCTGAACAATCAGCATTTTATAATCGTCCGGTACCGCTTTTATTTTAAAGTAGGTATCCATTTCGTTTATAAAATGGTGTGGGTTCGATGAGTTGTCATCGTTGTACCGAGGTGCTGTCCAATCATGCCCCAAAATTTGTGACAAGTGGATAGGATTCCTGATACCTAGTTGCATTACATTGTGGGACCCTAATTCGATATTGCTTCCCGTATCATCTGACTCAGTGTTGACGCTAGGAGGACCTTGTGGTTCACATGGCAATTCATTTGCTGCTAATACTGCAGTATTATTTACATTAAATGTTGCAAGGCTGTTCCTCCTTACGTCACTACTGCTACGTACACTTTGAGGTTCATTCTCACTGCTATTAATTTTGGCATTCAATGTGTTTACCTGTTTTTCTATGTTTATAACCTTCTCAGATAAAGACCCTTCTACCTGTTTTACTTTGTCCAATACCTCAATTTTTACGTTTTCTGTTGCTGTTTTATTTTTCTCCTGTTTATGTTCTAGTTCTTTAACCCTGCCATGAAATTTATTATTTATCTCCTCTAAGTCTGCAGAAAATGCCTGCGCTAACTTACTTTCCAATTCTTTATTTTTTTCAACTAATTTTACTTCAACTTCCTTCTGATTTTCAGCAATTTTGTTGTGAATCTCTTTCTTAGAATTTTCTAAATCAACTACTACATTTTTGATTTTTCCTTCTAACCTATCATTTATTTCTTTGACTTCCTCGCTAATTTTCTCTAATCTCTCTACAACTTTCTTGTTATCCTGAGAAATCTGTTTATTTTCCTCCCTAATCTGCTTAACCTCTTCCCCTAACTTCTGATTACCTTCATTAATCTGCTTAACTTCTCCCCCTATCTGCTTAAATGATTTCTGATTTTCCTCCTTACTCTGCTTAACTTCTCCCCCTATCTGCTTAATATCTTTCTCTAACTTCTGATTACCCTCATTTATTTTTTCTAACACGGCTGCCATCAATTGTTGCATTACTGATAGCTGATCTCCCCCTACATTTTTATTTTCTCTTTCTACTGGACCTATCTCGCTCTGATTAGCTGAATTTTCCCCATCAACTTGCACTGAAGGTTGCTCTGACTGATTTTCAAATTCCTGACTGTTGTTTTCTTCAATAACCCCTACTTCATTATCATTGTTTACTTCCATATTTGCGTTATTTTGAAAATTTTCCAATTCCCCTTGACTTAATAAATCTTGTCCTAACTGACTTTCACTTGATTCCATTTCACTGTTTACAATTTTCCCACTCCGTAATTTATACATTCCTTACACTTTGTATTTTCTTACAGCATTTCGGGTTACCCCCAAAATTTTTCATGCACAATACCCTCTTATTGATTAACACACAAGTCATTAATTGCATGCACAATACAAAATACCCTTTTAACACTTTCATATAAAATCTTTTGACTTATCAGTTTTGGTTCCGGTTAGTCATCCTTCCTTCTGGTTCGATCGTGTTGCCTTCTTTTTCTCTCTTCTCTTCTTCTTTCTTCTTTTCTTCCTTCTTCCTTTCTTCTTTCTTCTTTTCTTGCGTTGCCCGGCTCCTAATCTTGATTCCCGTCGTCCTCCTTCTCACGCTCGGTGCCCAGCTCCTAATAGTGATGGTCGTCGTCGGTGGTCGTCGTCCCTTGGCTTCACCGCGTCTAACAGTTTATATTTTAGCCTCACGAAATTGGTTAGTCCATAGATATGATATTCGTGCCCCACGTAATGGGCGCCATAGATATGATACAGTACTTCACACTACAAGCCCTCGTTGTATGAGTTCTCCCAGTATGCTGCAATCGGTTTGTGGTCCACCCCCACAATATTGTACTCACTGCGAATGTTGTCTTCTTCAGCCTGGTGGAACCTCGGGTTGCTCAGTCGGAGTTGCTACGATTTTCTCTATCTTACCTCAGGGCATAAAATTGGGTGTGGAGGTTCTATATTTACTGTTTATCAATAATTAAATATTTATCAAACACTGTCAGTTTATTTAGTATTCCAATCAAAGTTCAAATGTATAAATGTTACTTCGTGAATGTATTAATTTTATGATGGGATATTGAAGGGAGTCTAATATTGGCCTTTGCAACTCGTACGGAAATACTTCCTAGTAGTGACACTCAATATCCACGTAATCTTGTAATGATGGTGACGTCAATGTCACAACAGTACTTACTTGGCACACTCACTGAATTTATTTTAGTAAGTAGCTATAATAAGCTCTTACTGCAAGAATAAATGTATAATAGAATTTACACTTCGGTAATTTAGTGAAGTTATTTATATAGATACAGTCGGATTGACCACAATGTCAATACGACTTATGTGTAATTCGAGGAGAAATGCAGGGATATGACCTGCCTCCTCGAGTCCTTCGTACACAAGTGTAGTTTCGTAAAAGCCATGATCTTAGCCTCCTCTCAATTTCCCTTCCTTACCATAGTTACACAAAACCAATCATATGCACTGTTATAGCTAAATTCAGTTTTTTCTATCCTAAACTTAAATTCTATTGGTTGTTTCGATTAGCGTGGTTTTTAGCTTGGGAGTGATGCTTTTCTGTTTCTCCCATCATGCGATTCTCCGAATTACTGTCTAGTTCTTGGACCTTGCAACTTTCACTGTACATTCTCGTGAAGTGCCTATTCATCTCATAATCTTTCCTTTCTACTACATTTTGACTGAATAGCCTAGTACATTTCTGACAATACCTGGCACCTATCTCCCACAGAGTTGCTATACATTTCACTCCGGCTGCATTGTATATTTCTGAGTATTCCGTCTGCTAACTTCTATTGAGTCCTAGTGTATTTTATTCTTTACTATAAAATAATTAATATCAGCTAAAGTATTGATGATATTAATTTCATATTTATGTAATATTATTTGTTAATTTTTCTTGATTTTTATCATGTAATTTATAATAATATTGCTTGGTTAGTTCAAAAGTTATTATCTGCCGTATTTAATTAATATCAATCTATTTCTCATCATTTTCTATCAATTGATATTAATGGAGATGACTCCATTTACACCATCCTTTATGTATCTCTTCGTATGTATTTTATTTTCATGTTTATCATTTATTGTCAGGTATGCTTTGTCTAATGACAGCCTCTTAATGGAGGAAGCTGAAAGATTTTTTCTTTCTAAATAAAGTATTTTATATGTAAATAACAATTATGGGAATATATTGTTCTTCATAAATAAAAAAAAAACTAATGATTTATCTTAGGTAACAATAATGGTGACTAAACATTCTTGACCTCGCTACTGCCTTCAGACTTGAAATTTTGTACCCTGATCTATACCATCACCACTAGAGTATGTTGTATGCATTCCATTCTATGACTGTGCATAAAGCACAACAAATAACCTTAACCAAAATTAAAAATTAAATTTTGACTCAACTGACTGTGCCATCAGGATGAAATTTGTGGTCGACACTCCCCAGGTCATGGGGAATGTATGGTGAATATTTTAGACCTCTAGGTCAAAGGGTCTCTGAGGAGTAAGTAAGCACATAAACTTACATGCATCTCAAGGGTGTATTTAATAATGTGATATAAAATATGGGACATTCATTACATTTTAATTTTTAGACTCCTGGTTTATTTTTTTGTCTTTTTGTGTTGTTTGTTGATACTATGTTTATTCTGTGAAGTGTTTTGTTCTTTGTTCTTTGTTTTGAATGCTATTTTGTGTCATGTTTCTGAAGTGTCAGTCAGTTTTCTTTGATTGAGTGTGATAATATTTTTATTTGTTCTTGTCTGTTGATGGATTGTTTTTCTTTCTTTAGATCTTGTGCAGTAGGCTGTCAATAAGTGTGTGATTGTATCTATTGATTTCTGCTAGGTGTCATAATATTTTTGATTTCTTCTTTGTGGTCTCCAATGGATAGTGGTTGTTCTTGAGTCTTTGAAGCATGAATCAGAATGCAGCTAGTGTTTTTGCTGTGTTGGGTGATCGGAACTGTTGTGTATCAGTGTGACTGTCTTAGTAGGTTTCTTTAGGCCTATACCTGCATTTTGAATTTGTGTTTTTTCATGTTGTTTTCTGTGAATAGAAGCAGTTTCTTCAGTATTTATTTTCTGTCATTGTTCTATTAGGCCTACTTATTGGTGGTTGACATTATTTTTGTTGAATTTCTTTAACTGCTTGTAAACATATAATTATTTTAACTGCTTGAAAACATATAATTATATTCCATCTAAGAAATTGACGTAATCAATTCTTTATTAATTAAATTCTAAAGTTAAGGTTGATAAATGTTTGTGATTATGGAAGATTTCTAAAGAACACCTTTCATTTCTGTTGCTACATAAATATAAGACATGTTACTATGTTAATGAAGGACAAGACTGCTTCTATAAATAGAATCTAGAGGTTCTTAGCACAGTGTTTTTAAACCACCTCTGCTAATGATTCTGATGTTTATAGTACACTGTAGCTCAATTGGTGACAAGTTCTTCAACAATGGAACATTATTCAGCAACATTATTATCTTTATGAAAGGTGTATTACCATCTTATTTAATTAGTGTTAATGGATATACTTGATGCATTTTCATTTATCAGAGTCAAGGAGTTTCATTCCCAGTAAATTCAAGAGAAATGAAATTATTTTCACATAATTAAAATTCCTACCTAATAGAAAAAGAAGATATTAACAATGGAAAGGAAATTGATAATTTGAAGTATTGTGATCTTGATTACATGGTACTTAAGCTATCTTATCAGGCAAACGCAGTGCCACAGACATGAGAAAGATTATTTGCACCTAGTTGTTAAGTGAAATAAACTAGCTTCCTGTCACATACATTCTAAAAGAGTCATAATTTTAGTGACTCCACTGGAAGCATGTAAAATAGCTGGGTTACTTAAAGTTAGCTAAAATTAAAGAACTACTTGTATTTCAAATATTACCATATCTATTACAATGTGTTAATGCTGTGTTATATAACTGGAAGATAAAAAACTGTTTAGTATGGATTTTCACATGAATAAGAAGCAGGTTTAACAGTGATAACTGTGCACAGGAATAAAAATGCAAAGTAATTTGTGTTATCCTAGTTGAGAGAGACTGGTTGTAGGTTTTACTAGTTATGTTTGGGAGGGACTATATTAGAAGTTGTGACGACTGCGTGATACAGTGTACACATACTTAAAATTCACCTTGCACTGGAAACTTGAACTAACGTTAAGAGAAGCCCTGATAGAAGATAAGACCATAAGTAAAAATTGTTACCAAGTGTTTTTTTACTTAGCTTTAGCTTTGCCTGACTTATAACTTTGTCACATGCAGAGCATATTTAAACAAATTTTACAATAGGTAACAAACAGTAAGCAGTGCATATTTTGGCTGACTGACATAGATAAAGTGAAGTGCTGTACTTGTGTCAGTATTTGTGCTCCAGTAGTTTTCTGGAGCATCGGCTTTAAAAATGTTCTGAAAATTATTTATAGAATGACTTCTTAGCTGGAAGGATTTATTTTTTTGTGTTAGAAGTTAGTGAATCGAATTGTAAAATGTGCTGTGTAGACATGAAACATTGGTTTTCTGCATTGACAGCTTTGTGTAATCCAGTGTTCGGAAAGGGAGAAACAAAAGGAGAGCACCCTTCAGCCATGACAACAGTGAGTGTGGAGAACACAGAAACATGGGAACACCATAAGAAGTACACCGTAAGTCCTTATAAATATATTTAGTATTATTATTTTACTACTGTTATAATTATTATTATGGTATTTCATTATGTAGTAATTCATCATTAATCCAAACCAATTGGGGCTGAGAGTTCTTGATATTGTTTAGCAAAAGTCCTGATTAAGAGAAATAAAAGTAGTAACTTAGGTTTCTTCATGAATGAAAAAAAGTGCAATATAATAAGAACATAATAGGCCTACAATATGGTATAATAATTTTGTTGATAGTAAATGTTATCCATATTTTCTTTTTTGTTTTTAAAATCCGTTGATGTACTTAGGGTGACCAGATGTCCTGCTATTTGCAGGATACTTCTTTTTTTAACATCTTATCGTGAGGCCATCAAAAAAACTTGAAAATCTCATAAATATCATGCTTTAAAAATATTCTGAGAGAATCCTGTGATATGAAAGTTTATGTAAAATATACTGTTTTAAATTCTAATGGAGGTATTTTTATACGTATATAACTTATGATTGCAAGAGAATTAAAACTAATGTCCTTATTAGCAACTATATTTCATTGTTTGTATATTTACTAGTTTTTAACTGTTTGTCTGTGTGTTTTTAGTTTTACTTTTAGGGTACAGTTTTCCTTGTGCACAGTTAAAGCATGGACAGCCTAAGGGCTCATGCAACGGATAATGTAAAAAAAAAATAGTTTTTCTTGTTAACAATAAACGCACTTCATTCATTCATTCATTCATATTTCATTAATTCTTTAAGAGAGCAGTAACTATGCCATACTGTGTGTTTTACTGTAACAAACAGTATGATTAGGTCCAAATAGGATAAGAAGACTTAATAACAGTTTTATGTGCAGTGTCTTTTTAATTAATTTCAGATTATTAAGTGCCAGTATGGTACTTTATGAGATTGTGTGTGGGGACGGGAAAATGTGTCTGTCTGTACGTCCGTCCATCCGTCCGTGTGTCTGTACGCGTGATAACTCAAATACGCTTAATCGGATTTTAATGAAACTTTGTATACAGATTTATAATGTTCATGGGAAGAAGCCTATTGATATTGGACCGAATCGATTGACCGGTACCGGAGTAAAACCCAATTTAGTGTCTATTTTAAAGGCTTGATAACTCAAATACACTTTATCAGATTTTCATGAAACTTGGTATACGAATTTATAATGTCCATGGGAAGAAGTCTTTTGATATTGGACCAAATCAGTTGGCCGGTACCAGAATAATGCCCAATTTAGTGCCTTTTTATGGCAATATATCACAAAGGCAATATATCAGATTTTCATGAAACTTGGTATACGAATTTATGACATTCTTGGGTACAAGCCTGTTGAATTTGGGCCAAATGGGTTGATCGGTACCGAAATAACGAGTATATCAATATTAATTTTGTAATGAATATTCTTTCATGGCCCACAATATATTAAAATAACGTAACAGATTGCCAATCGTATACTGATATTGTTAGCAGCCTTGATTGATTTGTTTCTTCATAACAATGTCAGTGTGGGCTAAATAATAATTTAAATAATGTAAATAAAAGATTTATAATACTAGCCGTTGAATATTGATATTATATTGTGCATTCTATGGATATGTACCGATATTTACATTAGGCTATATTTTAATGTGAGTATTTTTCATATTCGTTCCTGTGCAGCAATATAGGCTACCTAATGTTATTCCTGACAGATAGATTTCATATTGACTTATTATTAGGGCCCTGATTTATTGGTGAAATAAAATGGCTGATTCGGTGTTAACTTCCTTCTATTTCGGTGGGTATTTCGTGAAATAAATTACTTATACTACATTGCGAACATTGCGCAATAATAAACTTTGCTTCTTTATTTACATGAACTAACCCCCCCCCCCCATTTCTAGATTCTTCTGCCCTTGTAAGAACTGAAGTAACTTTCGGTTTAGGGATGATTAGAGTTAATGTTCAAATATAATGACGAGAAATATTATCGTAATTTCTACTAAACACCATCAGATAGCCCTTTGCAAACAGAAGTGCCAACCATACCACTGTGGATAAAAGATTAAATCTGTTGAATACAAGTAACAAACATTCTACGCTGTTCTGCTGAAATCGATCATAGGCATCGCTAACTTGGCAAAGACATAGCAGGAAAGGTGTGTACTCAACAGTACAAACCAGGTCACAGACAATCTTTGCGTAAATTCTGCAATCTTCGTAATCGATCATAAATATCGATATACCGGTAAATCTTTTTTACAGCCACAGAAACAGCAGAAAAAAAGCATGCTGCTAAGAAATAAAAAATACAGTTCACCAAAACACAATAATGTGATTTTAAGGCACATTTTAGTGCTCATTTCTCACTTTACGGACAGAAGGGGCATATTTCGCGCTTATAGACACATTTCGCGGTCTCGAGTAAATTTCGCGATATTTCGTGGATTCAATTTGGTTCATAATGGTACTTTAAGCATATAAAAGCTAAATATAGCTAAGGGAGGTTGTTTTATAAAATTTCACGCTTATCATTGTTACCAAAAAATACGGCCCCTACTTATTATTCATTCATAACCTTTAAGGCTGCTTTAAACTTGAAACAGACATCAGCGAATCATAGGCCTATTGCATTATTATTATTATTATTATTATTATTATTATTATTATTATTATTACCGGTATTATTATTATTGCCAGCACATTTTGTTTTTGGAGTTTAACTCTGAGATCTATTACAAAAATAACTTTTCTGCATGGGCCTATCATAATTGCGTTTAACACTGATTAAAAAAAGCATACTGGCACTTTGTTATATCAGTTTACCTGATTTTATTTCATTTGTTAGTTGTATCCAATAAAGAGAGTATATCAGCATTAAAGTGGCTGTGATAAGACTTCCTTTATTTCCTATCTGTAGAGACATGCAAAAAGTGTGTTTATTATTTGGTCAAAAGTGGTGTTATTTTTTCCCAAGATCTGTGTTATTTTTTATGCAATTTTTTGAGTTAAAGAATTATTTTGAAGACAAGCCATTTATTTCAGCATATATTATCACATAAATACACATAATTACAAAGAAACTAATTAACCATGCAGCATTTTAATGTTTACCTTTATGAACACATGTAAATAGTCATTTACACAATGTAATATATGAAAGAAACAAAAGTGGACACAATCTCGATACACACCTCGTGAGTTCTGAAAAACCGGTGTGTTTATGCACCATCATCAATGGACTTCTACAAAAACACTAATAGTCTGTATATTTTTCTCTGACCGGATCATCCAAGGTGCATCCACAACCATTTGTGATATTCACCACCACCGTATTTGAAATATTTCCTTCCAATATGAAGAGAAAACTGTTGTCCGCAGACCAGATTACCAAATCATTTAAAGCAATACTCAGTAGTGCATCAAAATGTAAAAATCAAGGTTTTGATAAAAAAATGTTAAAATTTGTGAATAAAATTGTGTTATCGCAATTGCGAATTATGCATGCTACCTTGGCTGTTACATTAGTGAGATAGAAAAGACAGCTGTCTAGTGTGTCATAGCTACTTTATTGATTGGGTCCTGCTTTTTGTGTCTAAAATTCTGGTCACCTAGATGTAGCTTACTTTTGCGATTTATGCACATGGCATTCATTACATGTTCACAAAGATGCCTAATGTGGCAGACACAGTATTTTTAATTTAATTCGACAAGTTTCTTTGTCCACATCATTCTTCAGTACAAATAAGTCCACTTTTTTTCCCTCTTGTATTGGACATGGCCTATGTAGCTATCTATACCATATTCTCTACATACGGTGGCAACTGTGGGATCATTTTCAAGACTGTTGATTATTTTTTATTTTGTGTGATTTTATATATATATATATATGAGGCTTTGTCCTGACTGACTGATGTAATGACTGTCTGACAGAGAATCAATGTAGAGCCTAAACTATAATAGGGAGAGACTTTGAATTTTGACAGTACCTTCGTTATATAATGATCACTAAGAAAGGATTTTGAAAAAATTTGATTTTGAATGTCAAAAATCGAAATATTTTAGAGGAGACATAATACCATTTTACACAGAATTATCAAATCCAAATCACATTTCATTTACAGTTCACATGACAACAGTGTATTGTTGGCAATGGTCATAGGTAGATTTGGAAATAAATGAAACTGGAATTTGACAAATTAGAGATCAATATAATTCATGTTACAAATAAATATTGAAGAATGGAATCCTCGAAAATAATGCACAATGTATTGCAGTCACATCACTTTCTCTACCTTGGACATAGAGAATACCACGTGTATATTATTATATCCCAGGTTTTTGGGAAGGAAGTATGTAAGTGATATTGAATTTCTTTTTAATTTCATTCCTGAAATGGTTGTATGATAACATGAGAGTGAGAAATAAAATATTCCGCAAAGACAATACAATTTACGTTCCAGATTTTCTGTTTCTTTCTATTTCAACTCCTACCAGGCTTGGTGTGTAGAAGCGATGGGATGCAAAATTCTACATATTCTAGAGCCATAAAAAGCTATATGAAGCATTTTCTGAGCAAATAGTTTGAATGTGATAAGTCGTTCTTCTTCATTTCAAATTCTAAATACCTATGTAAGGACCCATAATTTGAAAATCGAAAGTCCTTCATAAGTTAATTTCTAATTACAAAATACAAAACCCGGGTGACGCCAGGCCTTTTAAGCTAGTGTTTTATATAAGACTTAAAGAATGGTAACCTTTTTTGTTTTATATATTCTGTCTACTGATGCTGCCACTAGTTTGCTGTTGGACATGGAACACTTTGATATGTTAACTTATTACTGAATGAATTTAACCTTACTAGAGTTCAATAGCACAGTTTACTGCTTTTGTGGGGAATATTTGGTAGTATTGTAGTTGAGCCTAAGGACAAGGTTGACAGATACCATTAGGCTACTATAAGTGGTCTATGTTAGGTAGAATTTTTGTTTTCCTTGTGGTAAAACTGTGATTAGTTTTCAAGCTCTTAGGTAGATTTCGAAGAAAAATCTACCTATTGCAATCGATACCATGTCATGACTTTCGAAAAATCCTTTCATATCTTACGTTTCATGCCCCCTAAGTACGAAACCACCGCCTGTTAAAAATTGTTTTGTATATTTATATATATCTTTACTTGCTAGCGGCCGTAATTTTGAACATATTTGAACCAAATTCTATTTTGTTATTTCTAGGCCCAATAGTTCGGACAAGTTCTTCAATGAGCAAAATTGCCCCAAGGGGGGGGGGGGGGGTTCGGGGGAAGGGGTTGAAATTTTGAAAATTTATATCTCGGCCCCTTTGAAGTATAGAGGGAAACTTTGTTTGAATAAATTAGAATACTCCCTATGGAGTTCACAACGATTCGGGGGTTTTGGGGGTATGAGTGAGGGTGGGGTGGGGGGACGAAAATTATAAGTTTTTGAAACCACGTCTTGTGGGGTATCGTTGAAAAGCTCTTGATGAGTACTCCACATATCAATAACTAGTTTCTCGAAAGCTCTTATATAAGGCGAGATTTGAATGTTTGAGAAACAATAACACTGAAAAATATACCTCAGCCTGAAGGCCTGCCGAAAGGAATGTGTGAGGACCAACTAAGGATAAAATTACCAATGTAATCGAGTTTGAAATATTAAAAATAATAGTTACACAACTTTAGAGCAGTAATGCATGGCAAAATAAAAAAAAAAAAAAAATATATAATATCAATTTAAAACATAATAAACAAGAGGGAAGAGGGGTCGAGGAAGGGGGTCATAGGTATTCCAAAATGTTGATATTAATGAGTGATTAACATAATTAACATGGAAATGATGGTAATAAATAGCTATAGGGCCAAAACCTTCGTTTTTCGGATATTTTTTTACATTATCTCGGTTAATATTGGGGCTACAAATTCGTTTTATCAACCAAATTTTAGCAAATTTAATGCTCTACAATATTGATCTGTACTATGGTGGACAAAATATGCTTATTTTACGAGATATAAGCGATAAACTGAAAAAAGTCCAAAAAGCTTGAGGTTTTTGCCCTTCCCCCAAGTTAGCACAGGGTCCTCGAGGTCGAAAACTTAGGATAGAAATTCTAGAGTACCCCCAAATAACCTGTAAAAATTTCATTAACTTCGGAATATTTTCCAGCTATCCCCTATTTTTCATTATATCGACAGGACTACTCATCATATGACTCTCAGATTGCTTCTCAGTCTACGTCTTTTCTCTTAAGAATATCATTGCTGAGTCATTCATATTTTCTTCACCAATGGGAGTGTGTTTTTAATCATTGTTGAATAGCGCTAAATAAGCAAGTATTACCGTTTTGTTCAGCTCACAATAGCTGACTATTTAATGCTACTATCAAGGATAGTAAAGAAGAAGAGTGGTGCGCAGCAACAATAAATTAAACCAAAAGCACTTTGAAATCTACCTCAGCCTGTAGGCCTGCCTAAAGGGATTTTTTAATTGCACTCTCCAGATTAAACAATATGAAAGTTCAGGAAAACAAGGTAGGCGTAGAATTAATGGCAGTCACCAGGGTGGCCAGACGTCCGGCTTTTTGCTAAGCAGTCCTCCATCCGGCGCTGCTTTATGCCGGACGATGATTTGTCCCCCTTTTCGAGATTCTGATGGATCGGTAAAGCATATTAATAAAATTTGTATTTTCCTGTGTGTTTCTGCCAATCCCTTTTTGCAGTGTATAATAATTTATCTATATTAATAAAAGGAAGTGTGTGTCTTTCCTTCTGTCTTTCTACCTGTCTGTCCGCGATGCCCAGCGAAACCTACTCAGCGCAGAGATCTGAATTTTGAAACATAGGTGGACTGAAGGGTTGGAAAATGCACCTCGAAGCCGGAATTTTAATTTTAGCTTTTGTTCGTGAGTTATGAGTGAAAAACGAGCAAAAAACGTGCATTTTTTTTTTTTTGCGTTTTCGAAGCATCAGTTTTCAGTTATACATTTCATGTCAAATCAATTACAGATGGCTATACATTTCATGTCAAATCAATTACAGTTGGCTTTGGGTATTTTTGTCATACCTTGGAAATAAAACTTTTGCAATCGCTTGAATGTTGTAAGCCCTAAATATGGTCAAACATTGTTTTATTTGGACGAAACTCGCTATAGACCTACAGGGGTTTTCTGGGCCAAGGAACTCGAATCTGAGGTTGCTTTTACCAGGCGACGCTATCTAATCGTGGTATGTAGTCCACGTAATTTGGGTGTTAATAAATATGATTAAACTATTATGCTCTTAATTTTTAATTTTTGAAATAATTATCGTGGGTGATCACTTGATTTTGTAAGTCCATCCTGGACGATTCATTTGTTTAGAATATCAAGGCCTGCAGACATATGAAATTTTCAACCTACACGGAAGAGGGATAGTCAATATAGGCCTAAATATGGTCAAACATTGTTCGATTTGGACGAAACTCACTATACAGGGGTATTCTGGACCAAGGAACTCGAATCTGAGGTCGCTTTTACCAGGCGACCTATCTAATCGTGGTATGTAGTCCATGTGTTTTAGGTGTTAATAAATATAATGATTTAACTATTTGGCCTATGCTCATAATTTTTAATTTTAAAAATAATTATCACGGGCGAAGCCGCGGACACATGCTAGTTTTATATAAATGCAGTGATTAAGTAAAATTAGTCAGGGTTATACCATGTAATATCTTCTGTCCAGCCGTCCATGGACGAAGTTTTATACTATGCTAGCTTTCCGAAGAAGTGTGTCCTCCTTTCTGACATATTAGAAATGGCCACCCTAGCAGTCACCCAATTTTAGCTTAGGCAGATAATGTTTGTCTGTTGGGCATTGACATAATCACAGAAGTGCAGAAAATCTTTTCAATGCCTGCAAGAATGTTGGATTGGAAATTAATACAGAAAAAATTATGTATATGGTCATGAAACCAAATAATGCACTACAAAATATTAAAATCCTGATAAAGCATTCGAACAGGTGGAGAAATTCAAATATCATGGCACAGTAATTACAGATACAAATAATATTAAGGCAGAATTTAAGTGTCGACTACAATTAGAAAATGCTTCTTTTCATTCAATTCAGAAACTTTTATCTTCTCATCTTCTATCCAGAAATCTAAAAATAATTTTTAAAAAATATATAAGACGATTATCATGCTGGTTATATTGTATGGATGTGAGACATGACCCTGTACTCTTTGAAAAGAATATAATCTCAGTGTGTTCGAAAACCTGCCATCTGTAGCTAAATATTTCAGGCAATGTATAGCATTGAAATGCATTATAATGGTGCCTTGTTGTGGCATCATGCAGGCATCCCCAGGGTTGTGTAAATCGGTCTAAACTTCAAGAAATGCATCATGTTCCAGTTTCACAGGAAACTGACAAATGGTTTTCAATTGTTTGTCTATTTATGATTACAAAAGAAATTAGCAAATTAATTCAGCCCACCAGTTTGCACAGTGCATATATATTGTTAGCAATGGAAGGGTTAACCTAATGTTTATATTTGCATATGTTTTTTAAGTCTTCTTAGTCGGTATGCTATTTAAAATAGGTTACTTAAACAGGAATGGATTCAGCTTTCAGCAGCTATCTCTGCTGCCATCTTTTGGGAGAAGTGAGCCAATCACAAACTTGGAATCAGTTCTCCTACTCACCCGGTTGGAAGCCCAAAAACCATTATGCAGTAATATTTAACCAATTATTATGGTTTATACAATCTGTAGGCTTATATGTTCTGTTCTTAAAAATGTGTTAGTTCCTTAGTGTTCAATAAGAATAATAATAATAATCTCCAGTATATCATAATATATAATATTTGGGGGGGGGGGTTAACTGACTTGCTTGGGATATCCCGTTTTCAGCTCAAAATATTATGGTCACCATATCTTTATCACTTTTATAGAGCTGAGTCATGTTTAGTACTTTTTCAGTCTAAATGATTGTTTGGCTTGCCTACAAGGTGGTGCGGTCATTTTCGAAATATGGCCAAAGATCCTTTCAATGCTGCTAATGCAATATCTTCCAGAATGTGTTCCTCGGGCCCCTGTCAATAAACCCATCACACTGATAGAAGTAAGGTTGTATTTTTGTTTATAAAATTCTACAGTGGGTTCATAAATCTTTCATTTCTCTGCATTCACCTCTTCTGGCTGCTGTTCATAGGATTTGAACCTGATCGTAGGGTCCAGTATATATCCTTCAGAAGGTTCCTTCACTGGAACATTAAGCAGTTGAATTAGCGATGTCATTTTAAAAGAGATGGTCAGAAACTTGAGAAACTCAACTGACTATAAAAAATGGAAAAACCTACTTCAGAACATATTTAATTCTTTTCCTTTCAAAATGAACAAAAATGGTTGCATATAAACAATTATTATTTAGTGTCTGCCTAGTGGCAGGTCCATGTCTTCGTATGGAGAATTTCTGACGCCAGTGTTCCCTATCTCCAGCTTCGTCCTTCAATCTGCTGTATCTCCTCCCATCTTTCATGTCATCCAGATGTTGTATTCTTCTCCTTCCTCTTCCAGCAGTTCCTTTGATCTTCCCTTCAATGACATCATGTATGAGTCCCTCGTGTCTAAGTATGTGTCCGATCCAATTGGCTTTCCTCTGCATAATTGTATTCAGAATAATTTTCCTCTCTCCTACCCTTCTCAGTACTTCGTCATTTGTCACCCGTTCTGTCCATTTGACCTTCTCTATTCTCCTCCAGCACCACATTTCAAAGCTTTCTAGGTATTTCTTCTCCCTCTTTCTCATGGTCCATGTCTCTGCTCCGTACAGTGCAATGCTCCAGATGTAGCACTTCACCAGTTTCTTCCTTAGTTCCAAGCTCAACTTGCTGGTCAGTAGAGTCCTCTTTTTGTTGAATGCGGCTTTGGCCATGGCGATTCTTGTTCGAATTTCATTCGTGCAGTGGGCATCCTTTGTCAGCAAGCTTCCCAAGTACTTGAACTGCTTCACATTCTCCAGTTCTCGATTGTCGACAGTTATCCTCAAGGGTTTCTCTCGTTTTGATATTCTCATTACTTTTGATTTTTCAATGTTAATTTCCATGCCATATTTCCTTCCTGTTTCCACTAATCTGTTCATCATGTATTGCAGTTGTCTTTGATTCTTGGCGAACACTACCAAGTCATCTGCATACTTGATGGTGTTGATGAGGCGTCCTCCTATCCTAAAGTTTCCACATCCTTTCAAAGCTTCTCTTGCCAGCCAGTCTCCATACAGGTTGAAGAGACTCGGTGATAGACAACATCCTTGTCTGACTCCTCTTCCTATTTCTACCCTGCTTGTTTCTCCGTGTTTTAGTCGTACTTTTATTTTTTGTCCCAAGTACAGATTGCGAATTAGTCTCCTGTCTCTCCAATTGATTCCTATCTCCTTTAGGATGTTCATCAATTTTATCCAGTTAACTCTGTCGAAGGCCTTCTGCCAATCTATAAAACACGCGCAAACTTCTTCGTTAACAGACAAAACTCTCTCCGACAATATCCTCACCGTGCCTATGGCATCTCTGGTTCCTTTTCCTTTTCTAAATCCAAACTGGTCCTCTCCTAGTGCTTCTTCAATTTTCTGTTCTAGCCGTCTGTTGAGAATTCTTGCAATGATCTTCGCCACGTGTGAGATCAGACTAATTGTTCTGTAATCACTACATTTCCTGGCTTTCTGTTTCTTTTCAAGAGCAACCATTGTGACGTCTAAAAAGTCTTTAGGCCATTCTCCAGTTTCATAGATTTTGTTGATGAGTTGCGTCAACGCTTTCAAACCTTCGTTTCCGATTTCTTTCAGCAAATCCGCCGGTATATCATCGTCTCCTGTAGCTTTCCTCCTCTTCATGTTCTTAATCGCATTCTCTACTTCTGTTGACAATATGCTGGGCCCTTTTTCGTCTTCTTCAATCACCTCCTCTGTCTCGATTTCAATGTCTTGCGGACGATGTTGCTTATCGTAAAGTTCCTTTATATATTCTTCCCATATTTTCAACACCTCTTCTTGTTCCACAGCCATTTGTCCTCTAGAGTCTTCTATTCTAAAATTCCTTACTCCTTTGTTCTCACTCCCTCCCAGTTCCTTCGTTTTCTGATACATGAGGTCGTACCTTCCTCTCCTTTGTAGTTCCTTTATTTCTTCACACATTTCTTCCATGTACTTTTCCTTTGCTTTGTCTGTTTCTCTCCTTAGTGCATTGTTAAGTCTTTTGTATTCTTCTTCGTTCACATTTTTACATCTCCTCCTTTTCTCCATCTTCTCTAGCATCTCATGAGTGATCCAGGGTTTCCTCGTTCTCTTCGCTTCCCTTCCGACTTGACTCTTTAAAGTATTCAACAGAGCCATTTTAATATCTCGCCATTGCTCTTCCGTACTTGCACTTACATTTTCATCTCTCCCTTCACTAAGGCATTTCTCTAAGGATTCTGTTACTGCCTCCTTATTCTCCCTTAGCTTTTCCAGGTCCCACCTCTGCTTTCTCCTCCCACTCCTTTGTATCCTCTTCAATCTTGTACTGATGTCTGCAACCAAAAGGTTGTGATCTGAGTCTATATCGGCAGCCGGCATAGTCTTGATGTCTTTCACACTGCCTCTAAACCTCTGTTTGACAAGTATGAAATCTATCTGATATCTATTGATGTCTCCTGGGCTCTTCCATGTGTATAGTTTGTTCTTCCTTTTCTTAAACCAAGTATTCATCACCACCAAATTGTTACGCTGACAGAAATCCACTAGCATCCCTCCTCTGTGGTTTCTTCTTCCTAATCCATATTGTCCCACGATGTTTACTTCACTACCTTGTCCGACCACACTATTCCAGTCACCCATTATTACGGTGTTTACTTTTCCTCTGCCTTCAGTGTGGATGATGTCTTCTATTTCGTCGTATATTTTCTCTACTTCTTCTTCGTCATGGTCTGATGTTGGCATGTACACTTGAACTATCAGAATGTCTACTGGTTCTGCGCTTATTTTCACAAACATTAAACGATCACTATGGCACACCACTTTAGTCACACTTTGCACTAATTGATTTCCCATCACTATTGCTACTCCACGTTCACAACTTTTTCCACCCGAATAGAACATTGTGTAATTTCCTGACATTATTTCACCACTGTCTGTCCACCTCACTTCACTTAGCCCCATTATGTTAACTTTACATTTGTCCATTTCTCGTTTCAGATTTTCCAGTTTTCCTGCTCTTCGGAGTGTTCTTACGTTCCATGTCCCGATCCTGAAATTAAAATCTCCACCTCTTTTGATGACTCCCCCCGAAGTACTCCCCACCCGGAGATCCGAACGGGGGAGTAGTTTGCCTCCGGAATTCTTTACTCCAGGAAATGCCATCATTATTCTCTGTCATTAGACGTTCAGGAAATATATAATGTGGTAGTCTTTCCATTTCCTTTCCACATCGCAGTATCATGGCCGAAGAACCAGACTATGATTGGTTTCGCCCATGACTCTTTGAACTTGATCCAGCTAAAGCATCATTTGCTCTGTGCATCAAGTCAATACTGGTGCCCGCTGCTGCCCGGTACCAGCCTACATCCGTAGGGGGGCCTCTTCCGCCAGTTCTGCCGTACTGATGTTCTTCATCTCCGCCATCACTGTCGTTGAGGTCTTCACCGTATCCCTGGCAAGGGTCCCTCACAAGGTACTATCACCCAGGACAGGTGAACCAAGGTTTTTTAACGAGGTGTTACTCCTCCCCCTCCCCCTTTCTCAACCGGGCTTGGGACCGGCTATGGCGGAGTTATATAAACAATAGAATAAGATTTAGAATTTCGTAGTGGGGACTGAAGAATGTAACATACAAATATGAAAACGTATAACTGAAAAATGTAAAACTGAGACAAATTTTAATGGAGAGAGTTCACTGCCTTAAAAATTTAGCTTGTAAGCATGAAAAACTTAGAACTGTAAGAGGTTCTGTTGTATTTCAATAAAAAAAAAGTGTACTTTATATTGAATTCTTCATTTAGCCTAATACAGTGAAAATTTATGGGAGAAGATTGTTTGATATCAAAATGTCTTAAATCCTGGGATATGATACCAGTTATAATAACCCCATTATTCTGTAATTGCTTTTAAGTTGCATCTTTGAATTTTCATTGGATGTAGAAAAAAAAAGCATTTACAAAAATCAAGTTTCTGTCTAAGTATTAAGTTAGGTATTGTACTTTACAATCCTCTTTTGTGAACATTTTGGGTTGATGAAAAAAGTAACTATAGGTTCAGTTTCAGTTATGTTACTGCAATTTTGTTGGCCTTGTTTAAATATAGAGGAAACCTCAGTACAGTTTTAAATTAGAAGATGATGCCACTGTTAGTATAATTGGCCCTGATAGCAAAGAAGTAGAGTAGGTGCTAATAGCTAGCTTCAAAAGGCTTTCTTTTATGACAAATACAAATACTGTATACATTTGTGTGTAGTATAGATTCTCAGGTTGGTAGAATAAATTTGCATGCATTCAGCTTACTGTACTAAGTTTTCAATGTCAGATAAATGTCTATCTCCTTACTAGACCTGGGATTTTAAGGCAAATGCCTATTGAATTGAAGAATTGAATTGAATTGAATTGAATTGAATTGTTTTATTCGTCCAATATATCATTACATGATATGGGACACGTCATACAATAATAATACAATAATACAATAATAATAATAATCATAGAATAATTTAACTTAATGAATATAATAAATACTATACAATTTACCCATCTAATAACACAAATATTCATCTACAGAATAGTACGATTCATTACATAGGAAAGCAGATAATTGAATCTTGAATTTGGTAAAATTTTCAATTTCTTTAATTTTGGTAGGTAATTTATTGAAAAGTTGTATTCCATTATGTGTGAGGGAATTTTCAAATAATTTTGTATTGTGACTGATTAAGGCTAAATTCGATTTTCCTCTTGTATTATGAGATTGTATTGCTGAATTTGTTGTGAATTTATTAATGAACGATTTTACGTGCAAAATAACATAGAACATGTACATACATGGTAACGTCATAATGCTTAACTTTTTGAAATATTGTTTACAGCTTTCGAATCTTGGAATATTACAGATTATTCGTACTACCCTTTTTTGTACCCTGAAAACTCTATTGGAAATCTTCATTCCCCCCCAAAACATTATACCCTGTTTTAATAGGCAATGAAAATAAGCAAAATACGCTGTTCTAATAATATTCATATGAACCGAATTCTTTAACGTTTTAAAGGCAAAGCAAAGTTTACTAAGTTGTTTCGTCAAGTTATCTACATGGACTTTCCAATTTAAATTTTCATCAATCCATACACTTAAAAATTTTGTGTGATGTTTGTAAGAAATCTTCGTATCAGTTAAAATAAAATCAGGGAAAATTAAACTTTTGTTTACTTTATGATGGAAACCAATTGAAACTGTTTTATCGATATTTATAATAAGACCATTTTCATGAAACCAGGGTATGAATCTCTCTTTTAATTTCTCTAAATTTAGATTTACTTCATTTATATCCCTTCCTGAAATTAAAAGATTTGTATCATCAGCAAACATTGTTAATTTGATATCATTACAATTTTCTATAGTTTTATCTAAATCATTTATATATATTAAGAATAAAAGTGGTCTCAATATGGAGCCCTGTGGGACACCACAATGAACATCTTTTACTTGAGAATATATGGGTTTTGATTCCTTCTTTGTTGTGTCCACGTCATTCCATTCAACTATCTGCTTTCTATTTTTAAGATAAGATTCAAACCATTTATTTGCAATTCCCCTGATACCACAAGAATTTAATTTTGATAACAAAATGTCATGATTTACTAAATCAAAGGCTTTAGATAAATCCAAGAATAAGCCAATGCAAACTTTCTTACTGTCTAATTTTCTGTATATTTCTTCTAAAAATTGTTCTAATGCTGTATCAGTGGATTTACCCTTACGGAAACCATTTTGACTATTCGTTAAAATTTCGTACTTATTAAAAAAAAGTAATTATTCTGTTATAAACAGCTCTTTCAAGAATTTTTGAAAATGTGGAGAGTATTGCTATAGGACGATAGTTTCCTAATTCATCCTTAGCGCCTTTCTTAAACAGAGGTTTTATTTTAGCAATTTTTAGGTTTTCGGGAACTTGACCAGTAGAAAGCGATAGATTTATGAGAAATGATAACGGCCCTAGTAAATATGCGTAACATCTTTTAAGTAGAAAACTAGAAATTTCGTCAAACCCACTTGACTTTTTATTTTTTAGGCTCTTGATTATGTTCGAGACTTCGCCTTCATTAACGGGCGTGAAAAATATTGACGTAGCAAGATTTTGGCTATTTCTTGAAGTTATACTATTTCCTATTTTAGGATGACTCTTCAGCCTTTCAGCAACATTAACAAAATAATCATTAAATGCATTAGCAATTTCTCTAGGTTCAGACACGAGTTGACCGTTAAGTTTTATAGTATTTGTTTTATCAATTTTTACGGGATTGTTTTTATTTAACTCATTTTTAATTACGTCCCATATTCGTTTGGATTTATTCATAGATTCTAGAACGACTTTACTATTGTACATTTTTTTAGCTTCTCTGACAACTGTGTTGTAAACTTTTTTATAATTTTGAAAATAGTTTATAAATTCAGGGGATGCGTTGTTGGTTTTGACAAATCTGCTAAGGGACTTAAGTGTTTCGTATGATTTGCGGATACCTCTTGTAATCCATCTATTAACAATTCGTTCTTTTTTTAAAATATTAATTCTTTTAATTGGAAATGCAATGTTGTAACAATAAGTGACAGAGTATAATAAATTGTTAGTTGCAGCGTCAATATCAGTTTGCTCGTAAATATTGTTCCAATCTTCCTTAGAGAGAAGATAGTTAAAATAATTTATAGTTTCTTCATTAATTATTCTAATATTTTTATAAAGCATCTCATTAGTTTTAGTGTTGACATTACATTTATTTAAAATATTATCTAGTGTCAACAACTGTCCGAAATGATCTGATAAGCCTGTTTCAAATACAACAATCGAAGAGTGCGAATTTGAATTTAGAAAGATCTGATCGATAGCAGTTTGAGATGTAGATCTAACTCTGGTTGGCTCATTTATCTGAGCTTGCATACCAAATTCATATAAGAGATTTTCTAGTTCTCTCTTGTCATGGTTATCTTTTAAAAAATCTTTATTCAAGTCTCCCACAAGTATAATTTGCATTTTGGGTTTTTGCACATTACTTAAAAGTATTTCGAGATTATGAAAAAAAGTCTTAAAATTACTACTTGGATTTCTATAAATACATATTATGATAATTTTGTAATATACGAGATTAACCACACTGCATTCGAAATGTTCTTCTACATTTAAAGACTCAAATTTGTTTATCGAAAGTGATTTAATACTAGACTTCACGTAAATGCATGAACCCCCATTTTTCTTATTTTTTCTGCAAAATTTACTAATAAGAGAATAATTTGGAAAACAGTAATATTCGATTTCATCTTCAGACAACCAGTGTTCTGTGAAACACATTACATCTATCTCTATGTCAGAATTTTTTAACAACACTTCTACATTAGTTTGTTTGTTTCTAAGGCTTTGTGTGTTTAGGTGAAAAATATGCTAATACTATTTTTACATTTGTTTACATTTGTTGTTTTTACATTTATTTTGTTCCTTACGAAATAACATGAAAATTTTTAAATATGTTGACATTTCATGATATATCACTTATATTTATATCTAGTTTTATAATACCCTAAAATGCCTACTTGAACCTTTGGAGCCTATTTTAACTATTTTGGTGCCTAAAATGCCTATTTTATACATTTAAAATAAAATCCAACTTCTGTAACTTTTACAATCATTTAATGCACATCCCTGAATGAAGAGCAGAACAGCAGAGGGTGGGTTTTTCACAGAAACTTCATTTTCCCAAACATTGATCGCCAAAGAAATGCTGACTGACGGGGGAGGATTTGCTCAAAAAACTAGTAGCAGGTATATATAGTAAGAATGGACATAGCCTACTGTGTCAATTTTTCATATAATCCGAAACGGTTTTTGATTAATGTGTTTTTAATTCTGTCTTAATTTTGCAATTATTTCTGTTGAGAATAGGCAAACCACTTTTTTTACAGTAAAAAAAGATCATGTTACAGTTTAAGAGCATATTGTAGTATTTTAAAGTATATTTTCTGCCTATTTACACATTTTAAAGATTATTGACAACTTGTTTACTACTTTGAAGGCGGACTTGTATAATAATAAGGTCTGTGACTTTGGATTTTCGGATCATGACGCCATTATAAGTACAGTTAATACTAACATAAAAAGTGAACCCACTCAAGCACATATTAATATCTCCATTAGGAAAATGTACAACATGGATATTTTTAAGCATGCCTTATCAAACTGTAATTGGGAGCTAATTTTAACTAACAAGAATAATTGCTGTGCCACATTGTTCGACTATTTTTTTGAATGGTTCTATAATCTATTTTGTTTATACTTTCCATTACAGAGTATTAAGATACTCAAAAACAAACATATGACGCATAGTTTTCAAACTAGGTGGTATAATATGGATCTAGCCGCCCTAAAAAGCAAAATAATGGCACTTCGTACAATTGTTAAAGTCAGTAAAAATTCGAATCTATTAACTCATCTGCGTAATCTCAATAGCAGATATAAAGCTGCTATAAAAGAAGCGAAATTAGAAGCTAATATGTCATATATTGAAACGTCTATAAATAAGAGTAAAGCAGTATGGTCCTTAATTAAATCGAATTGTACTTCGAAAACTAATGATATCAGTATACCTGCTGATCAATTTAATAACTTTTTTATTGACCAGCCCTCTAAAATAAAACAGAATATTAGTAAGCCAAATGTATCATCTCAGGAACTTCTTATGAACTATTCCACAGGCAATTCTATTTTTAGGTGGAATTTGGTTACTATGCATGATGTCATTCAAGTTGTTAATAACTTGAAGAATTCAGATTCCAAAGATTACTATGATATGTCTAATAATTTTCTAAAAGAAATTATCAATTATATTATTGAGCCTATTACTGTCTGTATTAACTCTACACTGACTAGTGGCATATTTCCGGACTGTCTAAAAATTTCTAAAGTTATGCCTATCTTTAAGAAAGGAAACAAGCAAGATCTGTCCAATTATAGGCCAATCTCCATTGTACCTATATTCTCTAAAGTGTTCGAGTTAGTAATGAAAAAACAAATATGTCACTACTTAGAATCTAAAAACTTGTATTACTTCAACCAATATGGTTTCAGATTTGGCCACAATACCACTGGTGCCGTCAGATGTCTTGTAAGAAGGGTATTAGATACATTTGAAGACTGTAAATCTCTTCACGCTTCGTTTTGCGATCTAAGTAAGGCGTTCGACTGCGTTGAACATGCTTTATTAATTCAGAAACTACATCATTTAGGTATTAGGGAGAATGAACTGTCGACCCTGTCGTCTTATTTATCTGGGCGCAAGCAGTGTGTCAAAGTTGAAGGCAAAATATCTAACCTGCTTAATGTAAAATTTGGAGTACCCCAGGGCTCCGTCTTGGGCCCTATTCTTTTCTTAGTAGCTACAAATGATTTAGCTTGTAATTTAAATTCAGAAACTATCCTGTATGCTGACGATGCCACCCTTTTAAATGTAGGCAATGATATTCAAAATCTTAAAGAGGATGCTCTTTCGAATTTAACTGTTGCCAAAAATTGGTTTAATGCTAATGGCTTTCTTCTTAATGATACTAAAACTGAATCTTTAATTTTCACTCTCAAGAAACTTCATGAGAGTAAGAGTTTCAATATGCTTGGTATTTTAGTCGATTCCAGACTTACCTGGGAGCCACATATTATCCATATTTGTCATAAATTATCCCGAGTGCTCTTCCTTCTCATAAGACTAAGATCTATTGTGCCGAAGAACTATATCAGAACTGCTTATTTCGCCTATTTCCACAGCATTCTTGCTTATGGACTCACCCTCTGGGGTAATAGCTCTCATTTTAATAAGGTTTTTGTACTCCAGAAGAAGGCCATTAGAATTATCACGAATTCATCTTTGAATGAACATTGCAGACCTTTATTTATTAATATGAAAATATTGACGGCTCCATCTCTGTATATTCTTGAGTGTCTATTATATGTTAAAGATAATATAAATTCATTTAGTTTTAGAAGTGACCTACATTCTTATGAAACTAGGCAACAGAATTCATTAGACTACCCCAGGTGCAGGCTCTCCTTAACAATGAAAAACTTTGAATACATGTGTATCAAAATAGCTAATAAAGTTCCTGTTGAACTGTTTCATCTAAGTCGAACTCGTTTTAAATCTGTGATCTCTGGCTGGTTGATGACAATGCCATTTTACAATGTTATTGAATTTTTTAATTGTGATATACCTATACTGGTATAGTTTTTATCTCACTGACCATGTCTATACACCTTGTGTTCGTTGACTGGCTTACAAACATTAAACATTAAACATTAAACATTATTTTACGTGCCTATTTTCTCTTTTAAAAGCCTATTTACATGTTTTGAAAGCCTATTTTAGATGCCTAAAATTAAGTTTTTTAGAGCCTAAAATCCCAGGCCTACTCATTACACTTTGTACATCATATCGTACTGCTAGTTAATTAACCTACAATTTAAAGAATAGTCCCACAATAAAACAGCATTGAACATTACTTACATTAGTTATTACTTTATTTATATACTAGCAGGTACCCATGTCTTCGCCCACAATAATTACCGTATTTTATGGACTAGGCTATATAGGAATATGACACGCCTTGATTTTAGGATGGACATTTAAAATAAAAGAAATTTAATGTCATTCTAAACGACAAAATTTTAAAGAGAATAATATACTTCTTTACATAAACAAATTATAACCTTGTACAATAGAATCAGTGTACATCTCTTCTAACTTAAAACCTGCATTGTACGAAAAACTCTTCTGAACAGGTGGCATCGCATAAATTTTAACTACCAAACTGATTTCTCATTAAAGACTGAAAATAATGTTACACCCTATAGTCCTAAATTCAGCATACGGTAACTGTAACTGGACAAGGCTGTTTAGAGGTCATTGCCTTCATTTAAACCACACGACAGAGACAACTCCTTTTGTATAAAAGAACTCAACATT
Organism: Ectobius pallidus; assembly: GCA_964059195.1. Taxonomy (NCBI): domain Eukaryota; kingdom Metazoa; phylum Arthropoda; class Insecta; order Blattodea; family Ectobiidae; genus Ectobius; species Ectobius pallidus. The sequence goes on along the minus strand of CAXKWD010000004.1, from coordinate 152,960,223 downwards.
CCTTCTCTTTCGCATTGTATACCTGGCTTCCAGCTACCCTCATTTTACGATTGTGACAAGTGCACTGATGTATAGTCTGTGCCAAAATTTGTGACTATCTTATCGTTTATAATACCTTGTTTGTAACTACGGTATTCTGGCAATTTACTTCTAATTTTATTTTTTTGTTTGTGTACTTTGTGCCATTAGATGCACTCAACTTTCAAGGCTCTATTTTCAATGTAAAAAAGTGCGTCTTATGGTCCATAAAATACGGTAATTAAAAAATAAACAATTAATAGTTATAACAAAAAAGCTAAAATCCGGCTTTGGAGTGCATTCCACGATTAGAAAGCACCACCTGGGGAAAAACGACCTCAGATTCGAGTTCTCTGGCCCAGAAAACTCCTGCATAGTAAGTTCCGTTCCAATTGATCAATGTTTGCCAATTTAGGCCTAATTCATTATCCTTCTTCCATTTTATGTTGAAAATTTCAGCTGTCTGCGGGTCTTGATGTTATAAAAAAATGAATCAACCAGGGTGGCTTACAATATTCAAGTGATCGATAATTTCATGCAATATGCTGAAGAATTTTTTTTTTCTGTGTATTTGTCTTAATATCTTATGAACAACACTATCTACGATTTATTTTATATTTATATTTATTTATACAAAATATTTATACAAAACAAAACAAGACCACCCGAATGAGCAAGCGCTCGTGCTCGGGCACAGTTCAGCCATTTACATTATAAAATACAAATTACAAATACATAAAGAAATTATAATATTAAATCAATACCTAAACAATAATAATAAAAAAGAAAGAACAGAATAGTAAAACGAAAAAAGGAAAAGTAGTAAGAACAAAAATTGAAACCATGAGTTATTACAAATAAAATCGTTCCTTAATTGTCTACTAAGTACAGAGTGAAGTAACTTTTGAACTATGAAATAAGATTTTTGATAAACTTATTGAATTTTTTGTTGTTCATATGTACTATTTCTGGATGTGACCTAATTGTCTTGGACCATAATAAATGCTATGTTTAGAGCCAGAAGAGGTGAAGTATTTTGGTTCTATTAAAGGCAATGTTTTATTTCTTCTAGTATTGTAGTTATGAGGATCCGATACATGTACGTTGCGGTATTTTTTAAAGTATTTTAAAAGTGTGAGCTTATAAATTTGTTCTACAGTCATCACATTAAATTCAGAAAATATCAATTCTGTTGGATATTCTATAGGCTTTTTTAAACAAATTTTTATAATTCTCTTCTGTATTAGAATCAAAGGAGTCAATATTGATGGAGTCTAAGGAGTCAAAATTGCGATGCTCTTATTTTCAAGTTATGACAAGAAAAAGCAAAGTCATCTGCTGTTTATTTTTGACAGTTGAAATGTAATACCGGAAACTGATGCCGGTACTTCAATAGTGCTAAAAATCACGTTTTCTGCCAGTTTTTCACTAATAACTCATGAACAAAAGTGAAAATTAAAAATCTGGCTTCGAGGTGCATTAGGCCATCCTTCAGTCCATCTATGTTTAAAATTTCAGATCTGTGCATGCAATAGATTTCGCTGGGCACCACACACAGATAGACAAACACTTTCTCTTATTATTTTGTAATATAGGCATAAGTAAGTGGCCTTAACATTGATTATTTTTATAACATCACAACCTTTAAAGTAACACGATTTCAGTTTTGTGTATTGAAATATTACCTCAATTGTTTTCATATTGTTAATTTGTTGATTATTATATCATGATGACAATGCAGTTCTTATATCTATATAACGGTCTCATTAGAATCACTGGTAATGGATCTGCAGGCCCAGGTTCAATCCCTGGTACCTCCTCGGATTTTTTTGATTTAAGGAAGTCTGGAATGGGGTGCAGTCAGCCTTGTGAAACAAACTGAGGAGCTTCTTGATTAAGAAGTAGCGGCTCCGATCTTGGAAAACTGTCATTTACGGCTGTTAGTGTTGGCATGCTGACCATGTGCACCCCAGTCCTGCAGCGATCAGATAATTCCTCAAGGGATGTAGTGCCACAGAGTTTAGTTTTAATTAGTTAAACAAGATTACATTACTTGTTATTACTCCACAATCATTCTATTTACAATTTGCCTTTTTTCTTCCAAAAACATATTATATTCCTGTATGTAGGTAGCCAAAAAAAAGGTGTCTGCCTTGCATTAATTAAAGTAAAAAAATTTTCTTTTTTATATTGTTTGGTATAGTAAGAGTAGGGTAAAATTAAGTTTACGACCTCAAAAGCCCTTGGGATAACTTTCTGTGAGGGGGGGAAAGTTTTTGCACTTTTTTTAGTTTGTCGGAAAAATCTCCTAGATACCAACTCCTAGCAAATATTTGTCTATCACCATTCTAAAGAGCATAAAATTTCCTGCAAAATATACTGTTCAAACTTTTATTTACATTTAGTATTACAGGTACTACTGTACTTGGAATTTATTTTTAATGTTAAAACTTGTGTTTTGACCCATTTTATTACTATTTATGGTGGTTTATATAGTCCACTATGTGTTTTACTTATGAATGACCATTAATTATGTATATATACATGTATTACTAGGTAACACAATCTCGTGGCGGAAAATATGATTATTATAAATCTACAACCAGATAATATAGAAATTTTAAAATCTGTTTAAAATTACTTGTGTGTAAAGATTTTTATTCTTTAATTCCCTTTTCTATGCGAGGTCTACAATTATGTACATTATGCAAGGTCTAGTGTAAGGTAAATAAATCACAGAATTGCTCCATTATAAGGCCACTTTGGGATTTGTGGCAACAGCCCTACCTACCTCATCTTCATACATTACATTTAGTTTTAACTAAAACTTCTATGGCTTAATTATTTATTTCTTTAGTATGTTGTACATAGATACATTCCACCATGCTGAACAAACATAGTGCAGAAAAAGAACGGTGTCTTAACATGCAAAGTTATGGTTTTAAACATTTCCTTTCAGCCGGTTTCTTCAGACCATTAAAGTTTCCATAAGATAATGTTGCAAGTAAATACAGTAAACCACCATTAACGGCCGTGGGTATCGGCATGCTGACCACATGCCTCCAATCCTGCCATGTAGATGACGCAGCGATCGGGTGGTAGGCCAAGTCCCTCCAGGGATGTAGCACCACGGAGTTTAGTTTTTTTAGTTTTTACACAGTAAACAAAGTGCTAGAAATAACACAGTTCCAAATTTGCTGATGTTTTCATTGTTCAGCATAGCAATGGCAGATCTATAATTTCCTTCAGTTGAATATCTGGGTAAAGCAGAGGTTCCCAAAGTGTGGTCCACAGCAATAGTTCATAGAGTCCGCAAACACTTCTAAGGGGAAAAAAGCATATACCCATAATTCTTTGGTTTTATGTGTTCTGTATTTTATGGGAAGTAATTGAAAGCAATTGTTAATCCACTGTTAGTAAGATTGGCTGTCCCGAGGAAGGGTCCCGAGTTGAACTGAGGAATGAAGTTAACTCTTTTTATATGATTCCAAGTTTGAAGTGAAAGAGAGCTTTCACGATATTAACTGGAATTTGAAGCTCATGTCTTGCTGATCTCTCCATTGCTCTATATGCACTTAAGGCTCTAGTACAGTATCACTTTATTCCAGTTTCGAGGTTGTGCCAGTTGATTTTGGCATGTTTCTTTAATTGATTATTTAATTATATTCATTAACTATCTTAATTATATGAATTTTCTTTATTTTATTAACTTCTATTATTAATTTATCTTTTTGTACTTTGGACACGGGAAGTCAGAATGAAAAATTCAATGCCATAGCTGGGATTTGAACCAGGATCTTCGGCTCTCCGTGCCGTTGCTCTAACCAACTGAGCTACCATGGCAACGTGTCGGTACAACATTAAATTCTCCAACTGACTCACAATCCCAGAATACCACCAGGCGTTCTCAATATGAGATACGAACCCAGTGGCGACTTACAAGCTGTAAGTGCTTAAAGACCCGGGCTTTATAGTAAACCACTAGTAGGTCACAGTGGAATTCCTTTTTGTACTTTGTTTACGTACTTACACCATTATCTGCAAGCTATCTTTCTTCCGTTTTGTTTTGGTTTATTTGAAGTGTTTTCTATTATTCGTTCCTGCGTTCTGCCTTCACAACGCCCTCTTTCTGTTAATATTGCTTTTGTATTTTGCATGGCGCCCTCTCGCGGCAAGTTACGCATTACTCTGAGTGGGCGTTGCCGCGAGTTGAGTTATCTTCCGACCGTGAAACAGTGAAGGTGTTGAGTGAAGTACCGGCATGTAAGTGAGGAACTCGTCCGTCTGTATTTATGTTTTGTTAACTTTGTTCTAAATTTACTGGTGGGCTTTCTTTAGTTTATTTGAGTTATTACAGTTTTGTTTCGCCCACCAGTCTTGTGTTCGTTTTCGGTTCCGTTTCTTTGTAAGTTAGGTTTTTTTTTTGTATGTTTCGTTTTGCTTTTCTAATATGGAAGAAGGATTGCTTGCCAAGTTTGCTCCATGTATTATGATGGCCTTAAGCCGTGTTCACTTTATTTAATATTGAAGCATCTTCAATATTTAAACTTTGCTTACTTGCTACCAATTATTCTTTACGTAAGCCTATTAGGTATTTTATATTTTATTAATGTACTAGCTTAAAAGCCCGGCGTTGGCTGGGTTTTGTATTTTGTAATATGAAATTAACTTATGGAGGACTTTCGATGTTGAAACTCTAGGTCCTTATATAATATGTATGTAGAATTAGAAATGTGGAAGAACGACATATGACACTCAGACTATTCCCTCAGAAAGCTAGATATAGCTTTTTATGGCTCATAGAGGATGTCGAATATTCCATTCCATTGCTTCTACACACCATCCCTGGGAGGAGTGCAAATAAGAAGAAAAAGAAATTCCGGTTGCATAAGATTGTGTTGTCCTGACAGAAAATTGTATTTCTCACTTTCATGTTACCATACAGCCGTTTCGGCGCTGAAGTAAAAAAGAAATTCAATATCACTTTCATACTTTCCTTCCCCAAAACCTGGGACATAATATACTGCGCGCGTAGGACTGAAAATGTTCCATCCCATTTTGTCTTCTTCTAGATGCTTAGGGCCTCTGATAAACATCCCTAGGCCTATTTCTCAACTAATACAAAGCCTACAGTGACGTATCATTGGATAGGATTTGTTACCAACTTCCGATATAGCATACTCACTGGCACACACTTAAGTTGTCCCTGCAGTACGACCGCTTATTCTACATCAAAATGTGAAATGAGGAGATATTTTCCATGTCGAGGGTAGAGAAAGTTCTGTGACTGCTTTATTTTCGTGGATTTTATTCTTCAAGAATTATTTTCACAAATGTATTAATTACATCGATAGTATCAGAATTTGTTAAAGCCCAGTATTGTAATATAGTTTCCAAAGCCCTATGTGAACACCGTAAACAATACTTTCGTTATGTAAACAATTGACAGCAGAACTCTCTAACTGTGCCTCATTTCACATTTCTGACTTTTCCCGTGGATTTTCCAAAAATGTTCTTTCATACAAACCTTGTCCTGACAATTACGAACACAACAAAAAAAGAATCAGCCAAATCGGTCGAGCCGTTCTCAAGTGATGCGGCAACATACATATTGGAAATTCATTTTTATTAATATAGATGGTCAGTTTTGCTATCTATTCACAGTGTTTGTTACTGTGCCTCAAGTATTGTCATAATAAATTTTGCATAGGCCTACCAGATTTTCTCGTTTTTTGTATTCCTGCATTTCTTATTTCGAGGGCGGTCCCTATAAAGGGATCTGGGGCCGGGGGTCACTGCTCCAAACAACGGGAACTGGGGCCGAGCTCTAGTGCACGCTACAAAAGTGGTAGCAGAGCGAACTCAGTCGGCTTTAGACCCCTTATTTTCAATTTTTTTTTTTGGTAATAGTAATCTTTATTATGGAGGAACAGAATATTTCTCACGATTCCCCATGTAAGGATGGGCCAAATTTGACATTCAACATGGCTGAGTTCCCTCATCCCTTTCAGGAGCTTGTAGCAGAATTCCCAATTACAGAACCTGTTTCTCCGGAGGACATTTTTCTATTTTTGAAATCGTTTGTAAAGTTTTGTCGTCAAGGTCATGCTTACGGAATATCCTTTACAGTTATATTACATTGTATTTATCCGTGAGTAGCTGATGGGTAGCTGATGCCGTTCTGGATGCTGCTAATTCTGGTTTCTCCTTACAAGAGTTCCATGCGCTATTCTTGCACGAATCTATTCCACATCGTGCTAGGAACGAATTAATGCAGCACTATTATTTTTGTGCTCAACGTCGTGGCGAAAGCTTCGCTGATTTCGTGGAGGATATCGAGCTTGTTGCCGAAGTCCTGCAAGTCCCCTATACCGAACGACAGTCAGTGAGGGTAGTTTTGGCAGGGGCTGAATTACACGAATTAGTGCCCTTTTATTAACTCAAACTCCTCCCAGTAATTGGCTGCAGAAAGGGGTATATTGCCCCAATTACAGGATGTTTTTGCGGCCCGGGCTAGCGTGGCTCCCCTTGAATTCAGTAACCGGCCTCACCGTACTAGTAATGCCATGGGAAAGCGCCGGTTTTGCACTCGTCAACGATCTGGGCATTTTACAGACCAGTGCTGGGTCAAGCCAGGGAATAATAGGCCTGTTCAGTCATAGACCTACCTTTCAACCAATTCTGGGTCTAATCGGGCCAAACAAGGGTATAAGCAGCCCGTTCTTTTCTGTTCTGGTCCTAAATCTGGTGACAATACTCAAAGGCATTCAAGGAGGGTTAATGGAGGCAGGACTCCATGTTCCCGGCGTGCTCCTGTTTCCAGTAACTGGACCGGAACCTCGAGGGGAAAACGGTGGATGTTAGCGCGAGCCGTTAAAGGATAAAACTCTTGACGTCAATAAATCTTGCGTCAACTGCAATATAATTGGATGCCAATTGGCTACTGTCCGTAACCAGCTTGTAACCACCATTGAAAGAATACGGCATTTAGAATGGCAGTTGTCGGATTTGAAAATGTGTAATAAAAAAACTCACTGTCACTAATCGCGATCTAAGCAATGATCTTCAGGAATCTAACAATAAATTGTTAGGTCTTGCTGAGCGAAGCCGTCAAGACACGGATCGCATGGCTGAATTGCTTGTGATTGAAGAGGGATTAAATAAGGAAATAGCCAAAATGGCCGATACTACCAACATTCAGAAGCTCAAAATTGCTGAGTTGCAAAGCCAACAAGATAAGTGGTCTAATCGTGCTGTTGTTGGCTCTTGCTGAAAGTCGTAAATCCATCACAAGTAAACCAAGCCTTAAAAAAGAAAACAGTAGGCTACTTGAAAAGATTCGTTCTCTTTCCGAGCGTTTGGCCGAATGGGAAGAACCTATAAATGATCTAACTGTAATTTGTGAGGATTTGACTTTAGAGTCCATCCAAATGCACAATAATATAGCTAAGCTAGAGAAAAAGTGCGCCACCTTGGAAAGTAATTCCGTTTCCCGAGAAAAGACATCCAGTGTGTTCACCATGCAAGGTCATGGTCCGTGTCATATGGGTGGGGACAAAGGCAGTGAGAGTTTCCCGGTTAAGACTCAGCTGGCTGACAAGTCAGCTGTGTGGCATCTTGTGATGCTCCAGACACCGTTGGTGGTACAATTCCATAGTTTGGGGAAAATCTTCTTTAACAATGTTTCCACAGTTAATACCGTTCTAGCCTAGCCTCCTTTTCATATAGGCCTACTTCCCCTCAGGGGTCTCCATGAATGGGCATGGGGATATGGGAGTAGACATTCCCAAGTGACCCGAGTCTTAGGTGGGCTTTTTTCTCTTATTTTCTTGGGTTTTCCTTCTTTGGGGTTTTTCTCTTTCTTTTCTTCTTTTCTTCAACTTTCTATATACTATCTTTCTATTCAAAATTTTGGCTAATTTAAAACTTTCTAGGCATAAAATTTGTTATTTCTCAATATATATATATTTCTTTCTTTCCTTCCTTTCTTTCTTCTTTCCCTTTTCTTTTCTCTATTTCCACTATCTAAACCCATTTTTCCATAAAAAAAGGAATAAGCGAGTTTTCAAACTTTATCATTGTCCCGTTTTAAGGGTTTGTCATTATTAAATATTCTCATAGCTATTTAGCTAATATTTTGTCTCGCGTATTCATGTTGTTTCGGCTTTATTTGTAGCTGGTATTCATCACTATTGGTTTTCTTTTAGCAGTTCTTAAATCTAGCATGGTGTTTAGGAAAATCAATAATTCATATTGCTTACTTTCACTGCTATTTATTACATAGTCTCCTTTATTTCTGTCTTACCACAATACCAATATACATACCAATATACATTTTCACTCTGTATTTAGCTAAATTCGCCAGCTGTTGTTCGTGGCTAGTATTTTTCTTCTGCTGTTGTTTTCGTTCCCCTGTTTGCTAAGTTGGCTGCAATCCTTCATAGCTTTATGTTTTGTTTATTTTCTTCTGTTTATTTTTGTTTTGTTTTTCCTGCTGGTTCTGTTGTTTCATATCTGCAAACAAAAACAATATCATCTTTAGTTCATTTCTATTAAATATTTCATTCACGGTAAAATTGCACTTTCTATTTAAATCAAAATTTAAAATCATGCTCGAGTTTCTCGCCGGCTACTCTTAATATAAGCCTTGGAGAGTTTTTTTATGGTGCTAATGGCAAGAAACTAACATGCTTTAACCAAAACCTCTCTGGAATGAAAAGCATTGTCCAGCCTTACAAATAATGTGCCCGTGTGAGCTGCCCTCCTCTGCCTTTACGCAGTGCAGCTACTGTTTTCATCACACATAGCAACTTGTCAACTCAACTTCTACACAGCTACATCATACAGTTTGGACATCTACTCACCAGTTTCTACTTACTCCTACAGCTCAACAACTACAGATACCAAAGGACTTGGTTAATAGTCCCATCTACGATTTTTCCATCCTGTTGGTTAATCCCGTTTTCCACAAATCTTCAGTTTCCCCTTATTATGTTATTCACCACTGCTACTAACAATGTTAAATGGACTACATTGTTATTTCGTGTTGGTGAAGTGGTGTTCTTCAAGGAACTGGTCTCCATCAATCTACTCTACAGTATTAATTCATTCATTTATTTCTGGTAGACCTTTTCTAATTTTGGTGATAGAAGTTTATATGCTAATTTTGGCGATAGAAGTTTATATGCTAATTTTGGCGGGTTTTCAAATCTCAAATGGACTTTTGTTTTGATCGAAAAAATAGCTTTCTTTGAAAATTTTTCCCCTGGGTCGTAGAGGATCTGCCACTTGATTTTGGCACGTTTCTTTAATTAATTATTTAATTATATTTGTTAACTATGTTAATTATATGAATGTTCTTTATTTTATTAACTTCTAATACTAATTTATCTTTTTGTACTTTGTGTAAGTACTTACACCATTATCTGGAAGCTATCTTTCTTCCGTTTTGTTTTGGTTTATTTGAAGTGCTTTCTATTATTCGTTCCCGCGTTCTGGCTTCACAACGCCCTCCTTTCTGTTAATATTGCTTTTGTATTTTTTGCGTGGCGCCCTCTTGTGACAAGTTACGCATTACTCTGAGTGGGTGTTGCCGTGAGTTGAGTTATCTTCCGACCTTGAAACAGTAAAGGTGTTGAGTGAAGCACAGACATGTAGTTAAGGAACTCATCCGTCTGTATTTCTGTTTTGCCAGCAGGTATGTTTTGTTAACTTTGTTCTAAATTTACTGGTGGGGTTTCTTTAGTTTATTTGAGTTATTACAGTTTTGTTTCGCCCACCAGTCTTGTATTCGTTTTCGGTTCCATTTCTTTGTAAGTTACGTTTTTTTGTATGTTTCGTTTTGCTTTTCTAATATGGAAGAAGGATTGCTTGCCGAGTTTATAACAAACACTTAATATGCAATGAAATAACTTTTAATTGTAATGTAAAGTATTATGATATGAAACTAAATTAATGAAGCTTATTAATTAATCACTAGACCGCTTGAACTGCTATACATGCCTCAGTGGATTAAGAAAGTAATCTTCATAGCATATGAACGACTTACTGGATCAATACACTGCATCGCTCCTTGAATAACACATATTATTTTCTCCCAGCGTTTCAGCTTTGTTATTGTTTATGCCTCAGTGGATTAAGAAAGTAATCTTCATAGCATATGAACGACTTACTGGATCAATACACTGCATCGCTCCTTGAATAACACATATTATTTTCTCCCAGCGTTTCAGCTTTGTTATTGTTTGGTTTATATCCTGGCCTGAGACTTCACCTTAAATATTGTTCCACATTTACATATTAACTATCCTATCCACATTCATGCCTCATACTTCTTGTTTCACCTTGTAGTGATTTATATTCCCCAGTACGAATTATTTGCACTCGAGAATTTTGCATTACTTGGATACGTCACTACCAAGATCAAATTTTTCAGCACACAGAATCCGAGATTTCTCGTCTTACATGCTGTTATTTCTTATAGCTTATGTAATATTTATTAGACAACACTTTTCTACAAGTGGGAACACTGCAATGCTTTAAAATGGATAATTGTAAAAATTATTACTTAATTAGAGTAAATACCAGCCATAGAGGAATATTTAAAAATTAAATATCTTTAGTATTTATAAAAATAACAATACACATGATGTGAATATTTGAAACTATAAAAAGGCGTTCAAACAGTAAAAAATACAATAAAACAAGGGATACACTGGCATATATTTGCTTTGAGACCATGGAAGGGGCGACCAAACAGTTCTCACATATATTACACTAAATTAAAGAATGCACTGGAATATACTTGCTTTGAAACCATAAAAGGGACGACGAAACAGTTCTTACAGAAAATACACTAAAATAAAGAATGCACTGGCTTACACTTGCTTTTGAGACTATGGAAAGGGCGACCAAACCGTTTCACAAAAATACACTAAAATAATGAATGTGTTTGCATATATTTACTTTGAGACTATGGAAAGGGTGACCAAACAGTTCTCACAAGTATGCACTAAAATAATGAATGCGATTCCATATATGTGCTTTGAGACTATGGAAAGGGCGACCAAACAGTACTCACAAGATACACTATATATTTGCATATATTTACTTAGAAACCATGGAAAGTGAGACCAATCCATATCCAGCCACATCCTTTTCATCCATGCGTTTAGTTGATGTGATATGACATCTGCTATTTTTGGTCGAGGAAAGATGAAGCTGAGCAGCATGGTCACCTTTTCGAAAGAACTTCAGGACATCTCCCGATGCTTCATCGACCCATTCACCAGCCATGATTAGATTGATGAGGCTGGTGATCTCTACACCGGAGATCCCACCAAAGTAGCTCTGGACGATCTGCACCAATTCACGTTCACACGAGCATTGGCCAAGGGAAAAGTGGACCTCGCAAGACTACCGCCTGATTATGATGCTGCACGCCACCATTCATATCGGTGTTTCCATCAAATACAGACATGATTGGATAAAACAAGAAACCTTGAAGAAAGAGGATGGGTGCGTAGTAATGCAAGTCTAGTGCCACTAAAAACCAACAGATACGTGACTCCCTTGTCTCTACTCAAGACAGTGTCATGCCCTTGCAAGATAGCGTGTAGTAGAGCCTGCTCTTGCCGTAAGGCTGGTCTGAAGTGCTCTTCCATATGCAAGCACTACTGTGTTCAACAATGTGAGAACACTTTATCCACTGGTAGTTGATGATGATGACGACAAAGATCACTTCAACCAGCTATTGGAGCCCGAGGAACAACCAGAGGAGGATGATGAGAGCTTCCTACCACTTCCACAAATGCTAATAGAGGAACTGGGCTCCTTGGTTTATTTAAATTATACACATTTTTAAACATATATTTATTGACTAATGGTTTTTCAGGTGCTTAGAATGGCTTTATTTGGTGACAGATTTCTGGCTTAGCCATGCTATCCTTGATCAGGCTTATTAACACATCATTTCTATTATTAACAGTTTTTTTACAGGTTTACATCATGGTAAATTAATAAAATAATGATATGGTGTATAATTCTTATGTGTTTTTAAATTACATTCATGTTTTCTTATTTACTCATGTGTTTTCATATTTGTTTTCTCCTTACATTTTAAAATGATTATTTGATGATACTAAAGCAAGAATAACTTTGTAGGATATACACCCGTACTGTTGAATCGTTCTAATTCATAGGTACCTTCATATGCCAATTGCCGGACGCCGGGAGATTGTCAATTTCAAGAGGTGAACTTGACCGAAACTAAAAACGTTAGTACTCAGTAGACGCAGAATTTGATGGTCTACAACTTTTATTTCATGAGTTTTTCTCTCAGAGTACTCATTTCCAAGCTGCAGACTTATATATAGTACCATATCTCAGTTTTTGGCAAAGTTGGAAAAAATCGTCATTTTTGTACCGTGGTTTTTGACCATACTACTTGACCGAATTATTATGTTGTCGTATTCATTCGACGCAGAATTTAATGCTCTTTAATTAGGTATATCGTAACTTTTTCGCCAGGTTGCACCGTTTAGGTGTTAGAGGCAGAAAACCAAAAAAAGTCCTAAAATTTCGAGGTTTTTTTGCCGCCAAAAGTTTTCCCGAGGTCGCCCGTGTTAGCATTTTTGTTTTTTTACATGCTTGTATCCATATATACAAGTTAAAAAATAAAATCTTCTACCCCACCTTTTGCATCATACAATACCTCTACTGACTGGCCTATATATACACTGTGGCAATCAGAGTATTCCATTTAATATATCCCTGATAATTTGGTTTTTGGAGTACTATTATTTAATGGATGGTTGAGCATGTTCCTCAGGTTAAATTTGTTTTGTGGAGCCAATTTTATGTTTTGTCCTTTGAATTATTTTTCAAATTTAGGAAATAATTCCGGATGAAAGGTAAACTTCTTGTATATTGGTTTGCTGTCTTTTGAGTTGCTCGGAGTATGTGTGTCCTTAATCAGTTTAGCTTTCTTAAGTTTGAAAATCATCTTATTAATAAAATCTGTCTTAAAACCATTCAACATTGAAACATTATGCATATGGAGATATTCTTTCTTGTATTCTGCATCTGATAAAGGTAGATTATCAACTTATGCACTAGACTATGAAATATGGCTTACTGATGTGGTCTTGGATTGAATACATTTCGCTTAATATAAATACTGCAAAATATTCCTAATGAGAGTATGAAAATAAATGATAAATCAATGATTAAGAAACTAAATGACAGGCAGGTGTATTATTTAAAAGCAGATAAGGGGAACAAATTGGTAATCATGGATAAGGAAGATTAAATTCGAAGGACAGACATGATGCCTCAAAAACCTGAATATGAGAAAATTAGAACATGGTGGGAAGGCTCACCGAAACCTGGGTTCAGGTTAGTAATTAAAATAAGGGAAGCAGTGTATTTATCTATCTCAATATTATTTTTTTCGTAGTAAAAACCTGTTGAAAACCATTACAGATATTACTCAGAAAACCATCGAGGACATTGCTATCATACCTAACTCAGAAGCTAAGAAGCTCATAGTGAGTACCGTATATACTGGAATACTACCCGCATATTTAAAAAAAAATCACAAATGAAAAACTAGGGTGCGGGTATTATTTGAATACTGGACTCCCCTCATCTGAATTTCGACATTTTGTACCATATTGGCTAAATATAGGACGATGTTTTGTATTGGCCCAAATATAAGACAATATTTTTCCTCTAAATGTGCTTACGAAAACAATACTTGTCTTATTTACATGCAGCCTAACAATTTCAACAACTAATTTTCATGAAGGCGTGAAGCGGAAATCAACACGTGATGATGTCAGTCCGACCCAAGGTCAGTCATAGAGACTGGCGTTTCCTCTTGCTCACGGCTGCAGTGCTGAAGTCACGCCGGTTGAAAAAGAAAACTAGGGGAGCTTTGTGTTTGCTAGTTACTGTTAGTAGCGTGCTAGCATGGTGTCAGACTGAGTCTAATTGAGTTTTCGTGATGGCTAGCGGAGCAAAACGATATAGATCGTTCACTGCAAAAGAAAAGTTGCAGATCATTCAAAATGCAGAAGAAATTGATAATCGTGCTGCGGGGAATAAACACGACGTAGACAAAAGTTGTTTTTGTGCGTGGCGAAAAAATAAAACTCGTCTTGAGGAAACAGGAAGCAATCGTAGGGCATTTCACAGACAGATAGCGAAATTCCCAGAAGTTGAAAACAGACTCTGTGAATATATCACAACCAAAATGCGTTGTCTTCAAGCTGTTGCTATTGCTAAAGAATTAGGAAATACCGGGTTAAAAGCCAGTCGTGGTTGGATTACGCGTGTTTTCAGAAGGAACGGTCTTTGTTTTTGCAGGAAAACAACCATAGCGCAAAGACTTCCAGCAGACAGTGAAGATAAAATAATTGACTTTCACAAATTTGTTATCAGTTTGCGTCGAAACAACTACTGTATTACATATTGTCACAAATCGGAAATGCGGACCAGACCCTGGTGTATTTTGAAATGCCACTTGACTACACTGTAAATAAAAAAGGCAAATCTAGTGTTCATGTTAGGACTGGCAGCTGTGAAAAACAAAGATGCACCGTCATGCTTTGCATAATCGCCACCGGTAGAAAGCTGCCCCCATATGTAATTTTCAAGTTTAAGACCATCCCCAAAGTAACAGTTAATGGGGTGATTGTGAGGGCAAATCCTGCAGGTTGGATGGACAATGAACTAGTAGTGGACTGGGTTGTGAAAGTGTGGAAACGTCGCCCTGGAGCACTTCTGAACTTCCACAACATGCTTGTGTTGGACAGTTTTCGGAGACACACAACTGAACGAGTGAAAAACTGTTTGGAAAGGGGAAAGACTGACTTGGTTGTAATTCCTGGTAGTCTTATTTCTATACTTCAGCCATTGAACGTATGTGTGAATTGTCCATAACAGTGTTATACCAGATGGATGGCAGAAGCTGAAGACGAGTACACGCGAACTGTCAGAATAAAGTGATCAGACATAAAATTAATTTGCGAATGTGTGAAAAGCTCTTGGGACTCCTTTCCCCTGCTGCTGGTGGAAAAGAGCTTTAAGAAATGTGGGATCACGAATTCACTGGATGGCACAGAAGATGACATCCTTTGGAAAGAAAACAATGACGATGACGACAGCAATGACGATTCTTCCACCAGCAATGCCGAAAGTGATGCAATTATCGTATATGAATATATTTATTGGGTTTTTGGTTTATGCTCAGTATAATCAGATAAGTTGCTATTTGTAACTGAAATACAGTTTTTCTTCTATTGCAGAATGACGGAGAGATGTCGGCTGGACAGTGTGTTATCATTCTCGTTATTTTTATACTTAATTACAATTTGGCCTGCAGTGTTTAAGTTTTTGATTACATGTAATGTTAATTATAACTGTTTTATTTGGAAATAAAAATAGCAAAATAATTTTATACATGGGCCTATATAGGCCTATATGTATATTTTTTTTAAATTTCCTATCCAAACATTTGGGTGCGGGTAGTATTTGGGTATATACAGTAACCCAATTCTACCAAGATTGTATTGCCTTCCTAAAATACATAAGAAGGATGAGAGCATGAGACCGATTATTAATAATATTGACGCACCTACCTATAAATTGGCAAAGTGATTAATTGAAAAAATTCAATTCATTGAGTATAAAACACAGTCGAACTGATCCACAAAATCAAAGACATTACCATTGGACATGATGACATTTTAGTATCCTTTGGCGCCAACGCATTGTTTACAAGCATCCCAACTGAGAAATTATCCAACTTATTGAATCAGTGGCTTTCTTACTATAATTTCACATAAGAGCAAATTACAAGTTATACAGATTTGGTTAACTTATGCATCAATCAAAACAGTTTTGTGTTCAATTCAGGTTTTTATAAACAAACCAAGGGACTAGCCATGGGCAAGCCGTTATCACCTTTATTAGCTGATCTTTATATGAGCCAATTACAATGTGCATGACTGAGTCCTTCCCACACATCTTCAAACATTGGCACAAGTATGTGGACAATGTTTTGGCCATTATCCCTAACAGATTCATAGAAGACTCAATAAAACTACTCAATCTACAAGACCAATCTATCAAATTTACTACTGAAAAAGAACAAAATGGTTACCTACGTTTTCTGGATCTTAAAATTTTAAAAAATGGAGAGAGACTTGAATTTGGGATTTACAGGAAAGATACGCATGTTGACAACTATATTAAGTGAAATGTATTCAATCTAAGACCACATCAGTATGCCATATTTCATAGTCTAGTACATAGGTTGATACATGTACTTTTGTCAGATGCAGAATACAAGAAAGAATATCTCCATATACATAAAGTTGCAATGTTGAATGGTTTTAAGACAGATTTTATTGATAAGATGATTTTCAAGCATAAGAAAGCTAAATTGATTAAGGACACAAGTACTCGGAGCAACTCAAATGACAGCAAACCAATATACAAGAAGTTTATTTCCTAAAGTTGAAAAATCATTCAAAGTACAAAACATAAAATTAGCTCCACAAAACAAATTTAATCTGAGGAACATACTCAACCATCTATTAAATAATAATAATAATAATAATAAACGTGGTGCTACATCGCTGAAGAGACAAGGCCTACCACCTGACCGCTGCATCATCTACCATAGGCAGACAGCAGGATTGGGGGCATGTGGTCAGCATGCCGACACCCACGGCCGTTAATGTTGGTTTCATGACCAGAGCCGCTACTTCTATAATAATAATAATAATAATAATAATAATAATAATAATTGTATTATTGTCTATGTACCATACAATATAGTTTCAGACATTGTCCCATGTTAAGATGAAATAATAACATAAAATTACATGATAAAAAATCAGCTTGATTAAACAATAAATACAAGACTTATAATATCAATATAATATCAATATTCATCAAACGAGTACAGGCATTTATTTATCAAGAAATGTTTGAGACTTTTCTTAAATTGTAAACTTCTTTTTTCTTTTATTTCTAAAGGTAATTTATTATACCAGTATATTCCACTATTGAGAGGAGAATTTTGTTTAATTTTCAGCTGAACATGACTTCTATGCATATTGTTACAAGTCCTGGTTTGATGCGTATGAATTTCACTGTTGAATTTAATTTTATTTTCATTATTTCTAGCCAAAAGAATTACATTAAATATATATAAACCAAATACAGTTAAAATTTTGTTCTCAATAAATACATCTCTGCACGATTCTAAATAGTTTAGGTTAAAAATAGTTCTTAAAATTTTCTTTTGTAGCAATATCAAGTAGCTCCTCAATTTGAATCACGAGGCTGAGTGCACCCCTACCAGACCTCCCTACCTCAGAAAAATCCGAGGAGGTACCGGGCTTCGAACCCAAGCCAACAGATCTGTAATCAGCGACGCTAACCACAAGACCATGCCGGCAGTCTTCATTAAATAATAGTACTCCAAAAACCAAATGATCAGGGATATATCAAATGGAATGCTCTGATTGTCACAAAGTGTATATAGGTCAAACCAGCAGGAACGTGGACACAAGAATGAACACCTCAGGAACATCAGATTAGTAGATACGGAAAAGTCTGCTTTAGTCCACCATGCCTACTCCAATGATCACATCATAAAAAAAGAGATCAAACTTCCAAAACATATCAAAAAGCCATCTGAGTTAAGAGTTTGGGAGAAGATATTTATTATTAAGAACCAAAACAAGATCTTAAATTTTGATGTCCCAGCAGCAGATGGGATATTTAGTTTTTAAGGTAATAGGAGGAATGGTAACACTGTAGGAGCAGATGCATCGGATCAGCAAGACACTGTCATCAGTCAACCACCAGCTGAGGAAGAGGGAGAAGCTTTAATTCCTGGAAACTAGTTCTGCAACTTTGAGAAGTGGAGGAAGAAGTGCTTTTTTAACTGTTGACTCTCTATAAGTTATGGTCAAAATGTGTCCAAATGAAACCTATAGCAGAGTCAAGGTAGGTTTGCCATTAAATGCAGCTTGAAGCAAGGAGATCCACAATCGCCTTTACTTTTTAATTTCGCTTTGGAATATGCCATTAGGATGTTCAGGAAAACGAGGTGGCCTAGAATTAAATGGCAGTCACCCGATTTTAGCTTATGCATATAATGGTTGCTTGGTGGGTGGCGACATAAACACAATCGAGAGAAATGCAAAAAGACTTCGATGCTTGCAGGAATATTGGATTAGAAATTAATACAGAAAAAACTAAGTATATGGTCATGAAACATCAGAATAATGCGCTACAAAATATTAGAATATCCGGTAAATTGTTCGAACAAGTGAAGAAATTCAAATATCTGGGAGCAATAAATACAGACACAAGACAGAAGTTAAGTGTAAACTCAAATCAGGAAATGCCTGCTTTTACGGAGTTCAGAAAGTTTTATCTTCTCATCTGTCCAAATATCTAAATATAAAAATTTATAAGACAATTACCCTGCCGGTTGTATTATATGGATATGAGACATGGTCGATTACTCTTCAGGAAGAACATAATCTGAGAGTATTCGAAAACAGGGTGCTTAGCAAGAATTTGGTCCTAAGAGAGATGGAAATGGGGACTGGAGAAAACTGCATAATGATGAGCTTCATAACCTGTACTCGTCACCGGATATAGTATGGGTAATTAAATCACGGAGGATGAAATGGGCTAGGGATGTTGCGCACATGGGGGAGGAAAGACATATTTCATAAATATTGACTGGGAGACCTGAAGGGAGAAGACCACTTGGAAGACCTAGCCGTAGGTAGGAGGACAATATTAAGATAGATTTAAAAGAAATAGGACTGAGAGCGATCGTTGGATGGAGTTAGCACAGAATAGGGTTGAATGGCAGGCTGACGTAAGTGCGGCAATGAATTTTCGGGTCCCATAAAATAGATAATATTCCTTTAGCTTGCTTAGGAATTGCCTATTGCCATTGAGTAAGTAAGTAAGACATTTCGGTTACATGTTGCACATATTTGTTGTTTGGTTCATGTCAAAACTCATAAAGGGTCCGTGAAATTTTATTTTCTTTCAAGGGATCCACAAACTGAAAAGTTCGGGAACCACTGGAGTAGAGCATTTTAATTTACTCTCATCTAATATATATATACACACACAAACACACACACTCATATATGACAAATTATTTGTAATCAAACATTAAAAAATAGAGCATTAAAAGCCTTATTTGTATCCACTTTCAACCATCATTAGAATTTTATGTATATTCAGGAACATATCAAGGAACAGTCGTGTGGTGTTATACAGACGATTATAAAAAGTGTCACACATCATAGTATTTCTTTTATCTTTAATGATGATATTCACAGCTAGGGTTGCCACCTTTTGGTAAGGCTAAGGAGGGACACTTATCGAATATATGCATATCGCCGATCTTCAAACCTAAATTTGTACATGGAACAATTTATTAATAAGAGAAAGATGGTATATATTCGTTACAAAGCCAAAACTGAATAGGGTGTGTAACAGTAACACTAACTTTAGAAAAGAAAAGGCTAGCAAAATAATAAAAAATATATAATGCATCCCTCTTAGACATAATTCGGGACGCAGAAAATGTTCTTAAAATGCAGGACGTCCCGCCAAATTCGGGACAGGTGGCAACGCTATTCACAGCTACTGCATGTTCATCTGGTCAAAGGTTCTCTAGTTCTAAAAATACTAAGGGACAGACAGACAGAAAGAAGGGTGTTATACATGAAGAAAACAGCATATTCTTTGGCACTAAAAATAAAATTACTTGATATACATTCACAAACCTTTTTAATTATAAAAGAATACCACTTAAAACTATTAAAAGATAATAATCTTGGTTATTGCCACACAACATACGGTCTTTCATTCCTGCACAAACCAATACTATCGATAAAGACGATCCACGTTCCAGCAATAAACAAACTCCCATAAGAAAAGCCAAATGTGCCAAGATTTGGAAGAACATGGTAGTGGGCTATGAGAGTACTTACAAATGGCATTATTCAAAAAAGATATTTGATTAATGTAGGTTATGTAAAATGTTATTCTAAGTAAACAAGACACCAAGGAATGAAAGAGACTGAGTGATAGGAACTGTGGTTTCTAATTTAGATGGGGAAATAAGTAGTATTTTGATTCTTAGACTACACTTGTACTATACTTGTACTATGCACTGAATAAAATTATGTGTATCAGTGGGGGTCCGAATTTGTTATAAAACAAATTTGATCATAACTGAGAGGAAAGTTGAAAACTTTTTGTTAACAAGGGTTGAAATTATAGCTACCGCACAAGAAAATATTACCCAGCACTACCTGATACATTGCCATCCTTACTTTATTACAGGTTTACAAAGTTATGGTCACCAGTGAGAACAATAGTTGGTTTGTCTTCAGAAGATACAATGAATTCTACAAACTATGTGAAATGCTTAAGAAGCAGGTAAGTACCTTGATGCTAACTTTCTGTCTATCCATCCAATTGTCTGTCTAATTTTGTAATTACTATTTTATCTTATAACTAGAACCTGGAAGTTCAGGCATTTATTTTGGTTATAATAGACAGGCAGAAAGCACTTAAAATGACAAATATAGGCAGTAATATAATTAAAAAAGGCAAAACAGAGAGGAATCCCATTCTTTATTAATGAAAATAGCTATCTAAGATTATTTATTTATTTCTTTGTATTCTTTATGTTTGGAGTAACCTGCATTCCTATTATAGGTTCTGCTATTTAAAGAGCTTAATTGAATCATTTAAGGAGGTAAGGTTTTGACTGCTTGAAAATAATTTTTTAAAATCTATTTTTATTTTACCTTTGTAAAACATAATACAATGGTGCCCGAATGAGCATAAACTCGTACTCAGACAAGTTCAGTACAATAACAGAAAATATAACGCCTATTGGAATTACAAACAAAAAATTTAGAGTAAAGTTACTCTACATACATACATGATACATACAAATATACATGCCAACAAGGTAAATAGTACATAATATAAACTAACAGTAAAGTAAACATTATGTATTTTTTAGATAAATGATACCAATGAATAGTGAAAATGAAAAGCAAAACGTTAGGATAATGTAAATTGAATTACGCATTAGGTAATATAAATTTTATAAGGTTTTTTCTTGAGTCTGCATAAATTTAGTTCATATAGTTGAGGATGAGCTCTTATTAATGAGTTGTAATCTTGGGCTGAAATTTATACTGTGATTTAATCCAGCAGAGGTAATACATTTGGGTTCATATAGAATAGAATTTTGATTCTGTCTGGTAGGGTAGTGATGAGGATTGTTGATTTTGAAAATATGAAAATTAATGCATTTTTAAGGAACAAGATCCTCAATAAATATTTTTGTGACATGAATGCATCATTTCATTATTTGTGTAACTTTTTTGAATTTGATAAATTGAAATTCTTTATGCGCTTTCTAAAATATGTAAATATCACATAAAAAAGCCATAACGATCCAAAATATGCAAAAAAAGTTAAATCTTATAATAGGCAACAGAAGCCAAAAAAGGCAAAATTAAACCTGGCCTTACCGTCCCTAAATGTAAGGAAACATGTTTATCTCATTTAACTCTTTAATATATCCACCAAATAGAAAAGGTAATTTGCCTAACTTCCAGGCCTTACTTATAACCCTATACAATCTAATCCAGTCTAATCAGCCCAGAAGGCCCAGTCCAGTTTTGGTCCTGCTCTCAATCTGGACCATGATCCAAATTCTTATTCTTGATTCCAATTCTGGGCTCCCTAACCCTAGTCCTATTAGGGACTGGAATTTACAATATGCTATAATCTGATTCCTTAGCTGTTCACCACATCTTGTTCATTCTTCTACTTGTACACCCAGCTGAAAAAAGACTGAGCGGACTCTTGTTCAGTAGAAAGTTAAAGTTCTATGGCATGGTTCACAAGATGTGCAAACAAATCTAGTCATTGCACTAATGTTTGTTCACTGAAACTTGGCCATTCATTAACTCAATCTGATGTGTCTGGTGCAGAAGTAATGTCTCCATTTTCTAGTACCGAAGATTGTGAGTTTTGCAGAGTAACCGACGCAAACTAAGACAGTGAGCTGTTGACACTTCTCTTTCAGCCATCCTTGGTAGCAATGAGAGAGATATAAATGATGTGTTCACAAGCAGGATATTTTTTTAAAGATGTAGCTTATTTTGAAATATGTCACCACGTGACTCAAACTGCACAAAACATTTGACCATGAACTTATAATTAAAATTTATCATTAGGATGAGACTCGAATATAAAGCCAATCTCTAATTCGTTTCATGGAGTAGTGATTTAACAACTGTAACCACTTTGGTTTCTAATAACTTATAAGTAAAAGACCGGCATAATACATGGCTGTAAGATTCATACTGGCTTCGTTGGAATTTATATTTCTCAACTGTATTCTTATTTAATTCTTCAGATAACCTAGTGTATCTAGTCTCTTAAACCAAATACTGGCATTTTCAGTGGTTTAATTATGTGTTATCTTGTGTATGTAGGCAATGAGGAGACGGGCATGAGCAGTAATCTGAATCTAGAACTTGTAACCTTCAGTATGCTCATTCTTGTGCAGTCGGCTGTACATAGAGTGTTTTACTTTCAATTGTCCTAATCCTTCTGTTGGCACTATGGCCCTCAGGTCGACTCAGCCCCTAATAGAAATGATTACCATGAGCAATCCTGGGGGTAAAGGCGGCCAGTGCGTAAGTCTGACAACCTTACCACCTTCATGTGCCAAATGTCTAAAAATCTGGGAGCCTCAACCTCCTGGAACACTTGGGGCCTCCATGGCCTATATAGGGAACACTTTACCTATATATGAATAAGGTTGCCATTTGTCATGGTAATACAGACAGTGTTCTATTTTGTAGTGAAAGAACATGTCCAGGCGTAAAGACTGGAACTCATGATTCTGTTTTGAAGTTACAAATTTTGAAAATTTTGGCCAGCTTAAATTGCAGCCAGGTAATAATACTCTTCCAATGAATGAAATTGTACTCTATACTGTCCCCTTATTTGTAGATGGTGCAGTAGTGACCAGCGGCGTAATTACAGGGTGGCAAGGAGTGGCAGTTGCCACCCCAGAATTCCCAAACCCCTCTTTTTGCCACCCCAAATTTCCCAAGCCCCTCTTTTTTGCCACCCCAAAAATCAGCAGTAAAAATATCAGTTATTTGCAAACAAGTGAAAAATTACAGTTTATAAACGTGGCACAATCGTGATTCTTTATTAAACTTGTCTCAGAAACATTTTAATTAGCACACAATAATAGCTTTCATGTTCAAAATGAAGGCGTAAAAAGTAACAAAAATTATTCGTGTGAATAATGAGACTAAGCGAATAAGTGATGTAAACGTCAGGAAGTGGCAACCCTGTAATATGTAATGCAAAGTGAGATTTGGCAACAGGGCCAGCAGACTGACGAGACGACCTGACAGTTGACATCAGCTGTTGTCTGTCGTATGCCTGTTCGAAAGAGATCTATTCATGCGCTATGAAATGTAACGTGTTGCATTCGTTTTCTTGAAATTGCTAAGTTTGTTTATTGTCATCAATTGCATTTGATGAAAAGTGAAGTGATTTTAGTGAACCATCATTGGATTGGCTTGCATGTAGTGAGACATGGTAAGTTAAGTTCATTTCAATTTCAGTTCAGGTGTCCAGCTATTTTATAGGTTAAGAGTTATAAGTCAGTATCCCCAGATTGGCCAACTTCGTTTGTATCAAAATTACAAAGGTAGGTTTCTTAGGTACCGTGGTATACAGTAATTACTTTGGCCTTTTAGGCGATCATACTACGTAAAGAATTACAGTACTATTTCTACTTCAACGGCTACATACTAATTTAATATTAGCCATTTTTTATTATAACAAGTGTACATTTCACTTATTTTTGCTTAAAACATTTTTATTGTTTTTGTCGCAAACATGTACTTCCGTCATTTCAATGTTTTTCGTTTTAAGCTAAGGCTAGTTTTGTCCAACGGGCTGTGACAAAAAAAAAAAAAAAAAAAAAAAAATTCAGTGTTTGATCTCATTTTGGTAAAAAACCAATAAAAGTTTGACGTGGAAACCCTCATTTCCGCCGTTTGTTGTGATTTTCCGTTTATTTTGTTTTGAGTTTTTAAGTAACTTTGTTATTATTGGATTTATTTTGATGTTTTTTAAATTTTTATTATTATTATTATTTTTTTTATTTTTTATTTTTTTAATCCCACCAATTTTATCCTTTCTAAGACATTGCTACTGAAATAAAAATATTGTGTGCCTGGTTATTTTTCCCATTTTCCATGTTATTTGCGTTAGCATATTACAGTTATTATTTTTTTTATATTCTTCTGATGAGGAAACAAAGAAAATTTTGCCGCAAAAACACTTAGGCTACAGTATTTTTGCCGTTTCCTGTTTTGTGTGTTTTTAAGTAGGCCTAGTTCTGTTGTTTATAAACAGAGTTCAATTTTTTTTTAATCCCAATAATTACACCCTTTTCTTGACGTTGAAACTAATGTAAAAATAAAGCTTGCAACTTGTTAAAATTTTTAAACAATTTAGCTTGTATAAAATTTTAGGTTTACATTGAGGCAGACATCTTGTAAATGTTTGAATTGTTGGTGTTTGAAAACAAGTTTAACCCCTTTTTGCCTAACCTCAAATAACTGAGTTGTGATAATTACATGTAAAACGTACCTTTTTCAAACGTTACTGTCTTGTTGTGGTATTTGCCTTCTTAATTAGGTTTGTTCCTTTGCTATTTTTATGTTTCTTTTCAGGCTCAGAAGAACAAAAAGGGGCAAAGTTTGTTGCTGTCTTACTTTTGCTCAGGCCCACTAAGCAATAAGCAACAGCGTCTAGAAGATGAACCAACAGAAATAGATGCTTTGGAACTTAAACCAGAATCACCTAGGCCTACAGAAGTTGTGTTAGCTCAGTCATCTACACTTACGAAGGGCAGTACTTCAAATGAGGAGCATTTACCAAGTTCCAGCTGTTCCTCTACTTCAATTGACTGATTGTCAATTAGACTTATCAATAAGCGTGATCCTGCTCATGGTCCAGATATGGCTATAGTGCATGTTAAGGAAGGATCATTTCAACCACAAGATTTAGTTTTCCCTAAAAAGGATGGAAGAAAGTTAGGCCTGAATGGTACAAAATGTTTTCTTGGTTGGAATATAGTCCTCTAACCGATAAAGCATTCTGTTTTATCTGCCATGCGTTTTACAAGACGGAAAAAAATGCAGAAGACGCTTTCACACTCAGTGGGTTTTTGAAGTGGAAGAAAGCTGTAAAAGTGTTTGAAAAACATGAGGGTTGTAATTCGCATAAGACTAGTATGACTAAGATCACCTCTCTACAAGAAGCAGATAGAAGTGGTACTGGTATTGAAAAAGTTAATGAAAGGTACTCCAAAGAAGTTGAAGAAAACAGATTGTATTTAGGAGCTTTGTGCGAATCGTTGATATTTTGTGATTGCTCTCAGAGGACATGATGAATCTGCAGAATCGAAGAACAGAGGAAACTTTTTGCAGCTGATGGAGCTTCGTTCTAAAGGGAATGATTTAATCAAGAAGTTCTACACTGAGTATCGAAAGAATTTTCAGTACACTTCAGCGACTTTCCAGAATGAGCTACTGTCCATTATTGGAGAACAAATCAAGCTGCACATTGCCAAAGAAGTTAAAAAGTAAAAAATTTTTGCCATTATAGCTGATGAGGCTCAAGACATAGCAAAGCATGAGCAAGTAGCTGTCGTCTTAAGGCATGTCAACGATAAATTAGAAGTTTATGAGTCATTTGTAGGGTTTTATCGAGCGAAAAAAACTGATGGTGAAACTCTGGCAAATGAACTAAAGAACTTTTGATTTCACTGGATTTGAACATTAAAAATCTGCGTTCTCAGTGCTACGATGCGGCCTCAAACATGAGGGGCCCATATAAAAGAGTGGCAGCTAGAATTATGGAAGAAGCCCCAACAGCAATGTATATTCACTGCAATGCACATATATTAAACTTGTGCATTGTAAGCAGTTGTACAAGTGTGGCATCAATAGGAAACACGTTTTTTGTTCTTCAAAGTCTTTACAACTTTATTGAGAAATCAACTAAACGACATGCTGTTTTTGAACAGATTCAAAAAAGTGCTAAAAGCTTTAGTGGTGTAACTGTAACATTGAAGTCTTTAAGTGATACCAGATGGGCTTGCCGTCTTGAAGCAGTGCGATCTTTGTTAGATAATTTCGAAACCACTTTGAAAACTTTACAAGAAATTGCACACACAGACCCTGATAGTGGTGGACAAGCCAATGCTTTGTTAAAGAGCATGGAGGATTTCAGCTTTGTGTTTGACTGGCTGTTACTGAGGAGAGTTCTTACGCAATGTGACGTACTGTCAAAAACATTACAGGCAAGCAATGTGACCTACAAAGTTGTGAAATCTGTCAAAATCAGCACAATTGAAGTCTTACAGTCCTTCAGAACAGAAATCTCTGAGCACACTGCGATTCCAAGCCGCACAGATGCCAAGAAGAGGGAAAATTCCCTCAAAAGTTGGTGGTGGGAATAAAACTCCACTTGAAATAGTAGAACAATATTACAAAGTTTCAACCCTTTGGCCAGTTATTGACATCCTGGTGCAAGAGATACAAGACAGGCTTCAAGAAAACAGTCTAGATGTACTGAACCATTTAAGCAGAGTTCTGAGTGCAACTGACGTGGACCTATCCAATGTACAGTATGTGTGCAAATATTACAGTACTAGCATGTGCCCGCGGCTTCGCCCGCGATAATTATTTCAAAAATTAAAAATTAAGAGCATAATAGTTAAATCATTATAATTATTAACACCTAAATCACGTGGACTACATACCACGATTAGATAGCGTCGCCTGGTAAAAGCGACCTCAGATTCGAGTTGCTTGGCCCAGAAAACCCTTGTATAGTTTCGTTCAAATCAAACAATGTTTCACCATACAGTATTTAGGCCTACATTGAATATCCCTCTTCCGTGTTGGTTGAAAATTTAATATGTCTACGGGCCTTAACATTCTAAAAAAATGAATCGACCAGCGTGGGCTTACAACATTCAAGCGATCGCGATGCTTTTATTTCCACGGTATGACAAAAATAGCCAAAGACAACTGCAATTGATTTGACATTGAAATGTATTACTGAAATCTGATGCTTCGACAGCGCGAATCACGTTTTCTGCCAGTTTTTCACTCATAACTTGCGAACGAAAGCTAAAATTAAAAATTCCGCTTCGAGGTGCATTCGCCCACCTTTCAGTCCATCTATCTTTAAAATTTCAGATCTCTGCGTTCAGGAGATTTCGATGGGCATCGTGGACAGACAGACAAACAGCATGTGCCCGCATGTGCCCGCGGCTTCCCCCGCGATAATTATTTCAAAAATTAAAAACTAAAAATTAAGAGCATAGTTAAATCATTATAATTATTAACACCTAAATCACGTGGAGTGCATTCCACGATTAGGTAGCGTCCCCTGGTAAAAGCGACCTCAGATTCGAGTTCCTTGGCCCAGAATACCCCTGTACAGTCAGTTTCGTCCAAATCGAACAATGTTTGACCATATTTAGGCCTATATTGATTATCCCTCTTCCGTGTAGGTTGAAAATTTCATGTCTTCGGGCCTTGATATTCTAAATAAATGAATCGTCCAGGATGGACTTACAAAATCAAGCGATCGCCCGCGATAATTATTTCAAGAATTAAAAATTAAGAGCATAATAGTTAAATCATTATATTTATTAACACCTAAATCACGTGGACTACATGTCACGATTAGATAGCGTCGCCTGGTAAAAGCGATCTCAGATTCAAGTTCCTTGGCCCAGAAAATCCCTGTATAGTGAGTTTCGTCCAAATCGAACGATGTTTAACCATATTTAGGTCTATGTTGATTACCCCTCTTCCGTGTAGGTTGAAAATTTCATATGTCTACAGGCCTTGACATTCTAAACAAATGAATCGACCAGCGTGGGCTTACAACATTCTAGCGATCGCGATGCTTTTATTACCACGGTATGACAAAAATAGCCAAAGCCAACTGCAATTGATTTGACATTGAAATGTATTACTGAAATCTGATTCTTCGACAGCGCTAAAATCACGTTTTCTGCCAGTTTTTCACTCACAACTCGCGAACGAAAGCTAAAATAAAAAATCCGGCTTCGATGCGCATGCGCCCACCTTTCAGCCCATCTATGTTTAAAATTTCAGATCTCTGCGTTCAGTAGATTTCGCTGGGCATCGTGGACAGACAGACAAACACATCCTTTTATTATTTTAAGATAGCATGTGCCCGCGGCTTCGCCCGCGATAATTATTTCAAAAATTAAAAATTAAGAGCATAATAGTTAAATCATTATATTAACACCTAAATCATGTGGACTACATATCACGATTAGATAGCGTCACCTGGTAAAAGCGACCTCAGATTCGAGTTCCTTGGCCCGGAAAACCCCTGTATAGTGAGTTTCGTCCAAATCGAACAACGTTTGACCATATTTAGGCTAATATTGATTATCCCTATAATAATAATAATAATAATAATAATCCTCTTCGGTGTAGGTTGAAAATTTCACATTATGTTTGCATGCCTTGACATTAAAAACAAATGAATCGACCAGCGTGAGCTACAACATTCAAGAGATCGCGATGCTTTTATGTCGAAGGTTTGACAAAAATAGCCAAAGCCTAGTGTAATTGATTTGTATTACTGAAAACTCATGCTTCGAAAACGGAATAAATACACGTTTTCTGCCCGTTTTTCACTCATAACTCACGAACTAAAGCGAAAATTAAAATTCCGGCTTTGAGGTGCACATTCCGACCCTTTAGTCCGCCTATGTATAAAATTTCAGATCTCTGCGTTCAGTAGATTTCGCTGGGCATCGCGGACAGACAGACAGACAGACAGACAGACACTTCCTTTTATTAATATAGATGGATAGTGAACTGCTCCTCTCTGAACTAAGGTGTTTTTACAAGATGGAAGAGTTCAAAAATAAAAAGAGTATCCAAGAAAGAGCTGACCTTTTGGTAAAAAAAATCTTTGAAAAGTGTGTTCCCTCTGCTTTTTGAACTGTTCCGCTTGTATTTTACAATCCCTATGAACTCAGCATCCTGTGAAAGGTCTTTTTCATGTTTACATAGGATAAAAACTTACACCAGAAACACAATTGGCCAAGAAAGGTTGTCATTGGCCCTTCTGGCAATCAAAAGGAGTGTTGAAATAGATATTCCAAAAATAATTGATGTTTTTAACTCATAACAAAAGAGAAGGCTTCATTTTGTGTAAAATAGTTATTGTACTTGTGGTGGCATCAAGTAAAACTTCAATAAAGCATTGTTTATTTTAGTATGATGTTTTCTTAATTTATACTTAGCTAGGTTATGCATTCAAATTATCAAAAACAGACTGAACTTTAAAAAGTTGTTTATGGATGGTATTTATTTTTCAAGCGATTTTGTTGTTGATGTGACTAAAAATAAAACATTCTAGTATAACAAGGCACATAAATAATAAACAGAACAGTAGGTATAAATTATTTAACATTTATGCTGGTATGGTATGTAAAAAAGCTTTAAAAATGGTTAAACTACATCACTTTAACGCCAAATTTTAAAAAAATTTCCATAACCCCCAGACCTTGCCACCCCAGTTAAAAAGCTGAAATTACGCCCATGATAGTGACCAAATATCTCGGCACAGATGCTAATAATATTTTTAAATATTTTCTGTTCACATCCAGTATGAAGCTGTTTAATCCAATGAATGTGACAATGAAAATTCTAATGCTGCATCAGTTATAAAGTCATTTCAGACTGATATTGATTTGGTGAATTATCTGGTTTTTCACTCCTGAATTATTGCAGCCCTACATATGAAACAATTTGGAAGAAATCCTTAGTGCACTTACAGTCTTCAAAGGATTTTATTGTCCACAGGAGCCATGCTTGTGTATAAGACATCATAAAAATTGCTATTCATATTAATTTCTTTCCTTCATGAAAGTAAAGACTTCTGAGATTTTTCTTAAATGAACGTGTTATTGCAGAAAGGTACCTAAGTCACCTGAAGCAAAGTTTTGAGATACTTTATAAAAAAAAAAAAAAAAAAAAAAAAATTAAAAAAAAAAAAACTAGCTTACATTATTTTCTGTAGTGCAGGGTTTTTTGTATAGGATTTGTCATACTTTAGGATGTCAATGACATAGGTACCCTTCTGTTCAGAATGTGTGTCTATATGCATGGATACCGACAATGACCACATCTAGGTTTTCCAAAAGAAGTGACTTAGGTACGTTTCTGCAATTACCCTTACACATTCACTTCTGTTCGTTATAAATCAGGCTGTATTTCCAAAGCCCTTTGATACATCACAATAAGAAGTTGGTTAAAAGTCACCTGAAGCAAAGTTTTGAGATACTTTATAAAAAAAAAAATTAAAAAATTAAAAAAAAAAAACTAGCTTACATTATTTTCTGTAGTGCAGGGTTTTTTGTATAGGATTTGTCATACTTTAGGATGTCAATGACATAGGTACCCTTCTGTTCAGAATGTGTTTCGTCTATATGCATGGATACCGACAATGACCACATCTAGGTTTTCCAAAAGAAGTGACTTAGGTACGTTTCTGCAATTACCCTTACACATTCACTTCTGTTCGTTATAAATCAGGCTGTATTTCCAAAGCCCTTTGATACATCACAATAAGAAGTTGGTTAAAAGTTTAATTAAACATTAGTGAAAACATTCTTTTTTAAACACAAAAGTATGTAAATAATTCCAACCAAAGTGGGGGGGGGAACTTTCAACTGAAACCTCATTCATACTGACACAGTTACCAACTGGAAAAAAAGGAATACTGATAATAAAATTGTATGATAAGGAGTTTCAATTATAATAATTCATGTGAGCACTCTAAAATAGGAAAGTAAAAATGACATCGGGGATCGAACCCAGAACCTTCCGGTTTGTAACCCAGCGACTCAACCACTATGCTTCAACGTACCCCTATTCAAATATAACTAACTTTAATACTAATAAATATCTGTTTGTAGAAGGAGGAATGATTGTAAGGTTATTCCTAATAGTTAATTATAATTAGATAATCATAGGATCATGATTTTCTTTATATTTCTGTCTTTAAAAATATTCTATGCTCATGTTAACATTGAGATAAGTTCATTAATACATTCAGTTAAATATCTCTGCAAACACCTTTCAAAGGAGGTAAAATGCAAATGCTTCACACGGGTTTACTAGTAAAGGGTGGTTCAAAAAGAGCGCCGGTTTTGATATATGAAATTAAGAAATTTATTTTAACAAAAAACATAAACAAAATACATGAACATGTTCATCTAGCCTTCCCATTTCATGTATGAAAACTTTTGTCGGCCATATGACCTCCTCTACTGCGCTGGCATGCGAGAACTCTGTCCACGAAATTCACTAAGACTGCACGACAAGTTTCCACTTCCTTTTCGCCGACAACTCGTCGAATTTCCTCCTTCTCATGGATGTTTCGAGGTTTATTGGCATACACCAGTGAACCAGTGATTTAAGATGACCCCAAAGAAAAAAATCACAAGGAGTTAAGTCACATGACCTTGGTGGCCATTGATAATCAGCATTGCGCGAAACGAGGCGATCTGGGAACTTCTCATGGATCAACTGAATTGTTTCGCGGGAAGTATGGCAGTTGACGCCATCCTGCTGAAATCACAACTCTTCAATGTCCATTCCATCCAAATGAGGCCACAAGAACTCTCTTATCATCGTACGGTATTGATCTCCATTGTCACAGCTTGTCCTTCCTCATTTTTAAAGAAATAAGGGCCGATGATGCCGCCCGACCATAAGCCGCATTTCCCTTTCTTGGATCATGCAAGGATTTTCTGAACCCCAGATACGGCAGTTCTGCTTATTCACAAATCCATTCAAGTGGAAGTGCGCCTCATCACTGAAGATGATTTTGTTTGCGAAGCCGTCGTCCTCCTGTCGTCTCCTCAGAACCCACTCAACAAACTGTCGTCTCTTCTGGCGATCCGTCATTTTCAGCTGCTGTGTCAACTGAATTTTATAAGGGTGGTAATGGAGATCATATTGGAGAATTCTCTGCACTGAAGAACATCTTAATCCCAATTGTTGGGAAGAGCGACGAATTGATTTCATTGGGCTAACAGTCACACTGTCACAAACCACCGCAATGTTCTGCTCGCTTCGACTAGAACGACGACGACCAGGACTTTTGAGTTTACTGTTGACCCTGTCTCAAAGGACTTTTTCATAAGTCTGCGAACTGTAGATTCATTCAGTGCTTCATTATGCCCTAGAACCGCGCGAAGTCGCCAAACAGTTGCTGCATAACTTTCTCCATTCTGATAAAATGTTTTCACGATTAGCACACGTTGCTCACAAGTGAACTGCTCCATGGTTAGACACAGAATGCGAGAAATTCCAACTGCATCAACAATCGGAATGTTCCTGGATATAGACACGAAACAAAACAATGTCACCAACCGTCAAACAGAAATTTCCAGCCATTTCAAAACCGGTGCTCTTTTTGAACCACTCTTTATAAGCTTGTTTGTATTTTTAAAGACTTTTTTGATCATTATCAAAACCTGTTTTTGTTATAAATGTCTTATTGAACATGGAAATAGTATTTGTCTATCTTATTTACTTTTGAATTTATTTCAATCCTCATTGTTGTGCCCTTAAGTTTTTCTTACCAACAGAATCTGGATACTGATTTTGTATCATCATTTAGTTCCTTATTTTAATGTTTGATGTTCATTCATACAAAGAATTCAGCTTTAGTTAAATGACAGTAGCTTACTGGTCATATGCCCTTCATATAATTTTATATACCATCTCTAATGATTGTCTACCTTACTGGTCCGAGGTAGGGAATGTGAACTAACGTAATGACATAATACAACAGAAAGTAAATTTCATTTTATCATCTGTTGCACTGTGTTGGATAGACGGAAAAAAGAACACAATTGAAAATTTATTTTTTGCAGCAAGGGTGTGCATCATGGCATTTAGAGTTACACAAAATGTTTTTCTTCTTGAAAAAACATCTCAAAGTCTGACACTTGGCTGGCAGTTGCATTTCAAGAATCCTTGGCTGCTTCCTGTCGGCTGAGTCATTGCAACTGTCCTCTCAAGGTAACTGTTTTCTCTGCAGGAACTTCTTTTTCTGAGATTATTATTTTAATAGGGCAGCTACTGAACCGAGACCTGAAATAAAAATGTCTTGCACTCACAGGCGTTACTGCAGGGTGTGCCTGGATATAGTTATTTTGAGCGTTTCTGCATTGTAATTTGATATGAAGCAGCATGCATTACTGCAGTATGAAGGAACCGGGAGAGAAGCATGATCTCAACAATGGGTGTAATGTTTATATTATGAATTGAATTATCTGCAAGAAGATTGGTTGGATTTGTGTTTATTTAACAATGGGTATGTACTGCAATTTAGACCTGTGGCCATTGCAGGTGAATATTGTCTGTAGGAGTTCTTTTACATGCCTGTAAATCTACAGACATGGACATGTACACATAAATGCCATCAACCTGGGCCGGGATGGAACCCGCAACCTTGGGCATTGACACAAAAATAACCAACAGTATCAAAGCCAGAAGCACGATGTAATTCATATTATTTAATCATATAATTTTATGGCAAAAAAGTGGGTATTGACCTTGAGATATACCGCGTGCATATAGGGATGTTCAGAAGGTTTAAAATTAAAAATAATAACGAACAAGTACAGTACCTATCAAAATGCATATGGTTTTTTGGGATCATTATGGTGGCATTATTGATAATTAATAGGAGGTATCGAAGTGAATCCAGGCCCCGGCTCAGGAATAAGAGCGGAAATAGGGAAGGCAGTGACAATCCTACAACTGTGACAGACTTGCTCGTGAAAATGGACGAAAAACTAAACAAGAAATTTGAAGAGTTAAATAAGAAGATGGACTATGCACAAGATATGTGGAATAACCTGCAACAGAAATACGAAGACATGAAAAAAGAGATTGACACTTTAAAAAAGAACTGAAGTGGACAACCCAAAAACTAGAAAAAGAGTTGAGGCTAAGGAATATCATCATTTGCGGGATGGAAGAGAGATATAGGGAGAGAAGAGTGGATACCTGTGATAATATAATCGAATTTCTAAAGACGGAATTAAACATGAACTTAACTGACCTACACATCGAAAACGTCTACCACCTGGTCAAGGGAAGAAACCGACCTATTTTAGTGAAGTTCGTAAGTGCTATAATGAAGGACCATGTGATGAGTAGGGCCCCTATGTTGAAAGGAAGAGGATTTAGACTTGATCATGATTATAGTTATGAAGAAAGAAGAACATGAAGATAATTATTGCCATTTTTAAGAAAACCAAGAAGTGAGGGAAAGTTTGCAGTTCTAGTAAAAGACAAACTGCGTGTTGAACAAAGACTTTACGACTTGCATTACTGCAAGAATAACATTGAATTAGAAAACAAAATGACAGAAAATGTCATCATCACTGAGAGTCCAATAAACAGAAGTCTATCAACAGATAAAGAAATTTGACTAGGGGTACAACACAGTCAGAGGAAACTACGAAGTCAGCGTGCATGCCACAAGCTTGCCTGCAGGTCATAGACACTCTGGCACCGGAAATGGATGACGTTAATAATCAGAATCAACAACATGGTATGTGTGCTTTCACTGGAGGGAATAATATATGGGTATAAAAAATCAGCACAAAAAATTATTAATAGTGAAAAAGGAAATTTTTCATAACAAAGAGAGTGTGAAAATAACTGGTTAACTAGCAATAGTACATCAGAGATATGGAATTACGCATATCTTAAAAAGTTGAAATATAATACTACTAGGAATTTAACTATAAACGAAGAGACATGGGTCAATCATTTTTCAAAATTATTTCACCTTAGAGAAATACCATACTATACATGTATATCCATGTATGAATTATATTGAAGGATTGGATAACGAAATTAACAAAGACGAAGTTATTAGGGTAATCAAAAAAGGTAGGGCCAGGAAATCGCCTAGCATTGATGGAATTCAAACACAGGTATGGAAAAAAATGTGTGATAATCAGTGATGGCTAGAGATATTAACTAAACTTTTCAACAAAATTAAAATGACGAATAAAATACCAGAATTATGGAAAAAAAGCTATTGTGGTGCCAACACAGCTTCGAGATGGATTGCAAGTGATGACAATGAGATAATTTCATCGCCCCAGGGAAGTTTAATACAACTGGACAAGACCAATATTAGGGCCAATAAACAACCTTATAGTCTTAAAAATTGGGTAAATCCACAGCCTAATTACTTCAAAAAATAGGACCAGTGCAGAGAGAAGGGTTTGAGCATCGGCCTCCTCAATGTCAAAGGGATACGGAACAGTTTAAAAAATGGTGAACCTCAGAATATAATAAAGAATTATCACATTTTTTGCGTGGTTGAGACATGGTTGAAACATAACGAATATGTTGGAATTTTTCCTTCTTGCTGTACCTGATGAAGGCCTTATGGATTGTGCCGAAACGTTGTTTTAAGAATAATAAAATATATCCATTGTAAAATTAAATATAATTTTGTTTTGCTTGTAGTATACATACAATGGAAAAAGGACTTCCTACTACTTTATGTCATAACAAATATATTAAGATAAAGGGATATGTAAAGATAAGAAAAGTAAATTTGCTCAACATCCAGGGGGGCTAATGATTATAATTAGGAACAAATTAATGAAAAGTTTAGAGAAAATAAATAGCATGAACGAAGAAAGCCTATGGGTAGGACTAAAGAATAATAAAGAGGAAATGGAGTTATTAATACGGGTTACTTATCATCACCCTAAGGGTTCACCGTATTTTAACAATAAATTCTATGATAAATTAAGTAATGAGTTAGAAGATATGACAATGTATAAAGCTAATTATGTGTGTATAACTGGGGATTTCAATAGCAGAACAGGTAAGGAAGATCCAACTACTTTCAGTCCAGAAGTTAACAATGTCCCCGACGGTACAAACCGTGATTTCTTGACCAGAATGAATAAGGACATGGTAATTAATGATGAAGGGGTAAAATTGATAGATTCCTGCACAGAGAACGGATTAATTTTTTTAAACAGCAATTACGGATCAGATGTTGATAATAACTTTACATTTGTAAATGAGCAGGGTGCTAGCATAGTTGATTGTAAGCAAAAATACAGGCCCCCTCAAAGAATACTTCATGTTTTAATTTAGAATGAAAAAATATGAGATCACAAAATAAGCTTGTAAGAGGTGGTGCAAGACAAAAGGTAGATCTAGTGAGAGTCCTGAAAAAATAAATACATGGATATAAAAAATCAGTACAAAAAATTATTAATAGTGAAAAAGGAAATTTTTCATAACAAAGAGAGTGAAAATAAATAACTGGTTAACTAGCAATAGTACATCAGAGATATGGAATTACGCATATCTTAAAAAGTTGAAATATAATACTACTAGGAACTTAACTATAAACGAAGAGACATGGGTCAATCATTTTTCAAAATTATTTCAGCTTAGAGAAGCAAGTAGGCCTACATACCATACTAGGCCTATACATGTATATCCATGTATGAATTATATTGAAGGATTGGATAACGAAATTAACAAAGACGAAGTTATTAGGGAATTCAAAAAAGGTAGGGCCAGGAAATTGCCTGGCATTGATGGAATTCAAACACAGGTATGGAAAAAAATGTGTGATAATCAGAGATGGCTAGAGATATTAACTAAACTTTTCAACAAAATTAAAATGACGAAATACCAGAATTATGGAAAAAAAGCTATTGCAGTGCCTATATCAATCTCTCGGGATTGCTTGACCTTGACGTAGGTGGGGGTGCTTGTTGACCCTTTAGGCTTTGCCAGCAGTAACGTAGCTACTGGCAGGGCTTCCCATGCTGGACAGGCTAAAGGCGAGAGATCAGACGAAGAAGCAATCCAGAAGAGGACATCCAAAGGCAGAAGCGGAACGTGATTCCCAATGGCAGAGAAGGCAGAAGAGATGACTTAACTTAACCTGCTGCCTTGCAGATAGAAGTTGGCTCTTCAAAGGCTAGGGGAAGAAAACCCTGATCGAAAAATAACCTGGTCCTCCAAGTTGGGGGTTTGGCGGGTGGCTGTCGTTCCCCCCAGTAAAACCCTATCACCCAGAAAATCGAAGCGTTGCCGTGGATTGGATGGATCTCAAGGAAAAACACCATTGCACAACAGACTGACAATGAATTTGGAACTTGGAATGTGCGCTCAGTCTACAAAATGGGTGCTCTCCAAGCTCTATTATATGAAATTGACAAATACAAAATAGATCTGATTGCACTCCAAGAGACAAATTGGATAGAGAACTGGGTTTATGATTACAAGGAACATACAGTATTCTATAGTGGGAAGAAAGATGGGAAACATGAATTTGGAACTGCCTTTATAGTCAATCAGAAAATTAAAGATGCTATCATTGATTTCAAACCTGTAACGAAAGAATGTGTGCTTTTAGACTGAAAACTAAATTTCAAAATATATATAATAAATGCACATGCCCTCACAGAGGATAAAAAAGAAATGAAAGATGAATTCTATTATAAATTGGAAGATGTATATAACTCAGCACTGGATAATGATGTCAATCTGATTATGGGAGACTTTAATGCAAAGATTGGGAAGGAGCAAATATATATGGATGTAATAGGGAAGCATAGTTTACATGATCAGTCAAATGAAAATGGGGAAAGACTTATAGATTTTGCTATTAGCAAGAATATGATAATCCATCCTGACATACATAAACAGACTTGGACATCCCCTGATGAAAATACCAGAAATCAGATCGACCTTGTATTAGTTGATAAAAGGTATGCAGCCAACATATTAGACGTAAGATCTAAGAGAGGAGCGCATTGTAGTTCAGACCACTATCTAGTTAGAATTAAATACAAGGCCAGAATAAAATACCAGAAACAAGGAAAAGGTAAAAGACAAGATAGAATACATACACAAAAATTAAAGGGTGAGAAAATACTAGGTAAATACAAAAAATAACTTAACAAGAAATTGAACAATAGCACAGTAAAAGATATAAAAGATGTAGATGAATCATGGAAGTATTTTAAAGGACAAATAATAGAAACAGCGCAGGAGGTCCTAGGAATTGAACCTAAGAGAGGGAGAAATGAGTGGTTTGACGAGGAATGCATGACAATGATAGGAGATAGAAATAAGGCATATAAAGAATACCTGGCTAGACCTACCCGCCAAAAACATGAATTTTATAGAAACAAAAGAAGAGACGCAGACAAAATTTGCAGAAAGGAGAGAATAGCATTAAATAGGCATTTGATATGTATTGACGAAGATTTTAAAGAAAATAGACCATTTGATGGTGTTAAAAGAGTTAAGCTGACAAGAGAAGTATATAATCCCAGGACAACATTGTGCAGAGATACTGATGGAAAGATCGTAAGCAATTTTAATGAAATACAAAATAGATGGAAAGAATATTTTAATACATTATTGAATACAAACAAGGATACCAATGACAGAATGGAACAGTTAGAGCATATGAGGGATTGTGATTATGAAGAACTGCAGGTCCTGATGAATTGGATGTGGAGATGACAGCATCCAGGCTAAGAAATAATAAAGTGCTAGGGATTGATGGAATACAATCATAGTTAATTAATGTTAATAGCAGTCACATCTACTCTTATACAATTCAACGGCCCTAAATAGCGTGCTCACTCGCTCCCTCACTTCGTGAGACATCGGGTATACTCGGCGATGTTCGTCTCTCGCAGTATAAACTTTTATGAAGAGTACAAAATTAGGAAAACCGTTTCTTTATTATATAAGGCCTAAGTGAAATGAACACAATGAACAAGTATTCTAATTTTCGATAAATAAGCTTTCATCAACCACAGATTATTGTCTCTGTTGGACATTACATGAGAACATTATAGGAGAAAAATGCCTCCGACACTGGGACTTGAACCCAGTCATAGGAGAGGGGTTCCATCTGGCGCTGTGAATTGATCTCCGGCTTAGCTCAGTTGGTAGAGCATTGGCGCGAATAGCCAAAGGTCCTGGGTTCAAGTCCCAGTGTCGGAGGCATTTTTCTCCTATAATGTTCTCATTCTAATTTTATTTTTACTTACAATTTTCATAGCTCTGAACCACAAACATTTTTAATAAACTGCCAGTGTAAATTTCTTTAAAATCCTGGAGTCAATTAATAATGGCGGGCGAAGCCACAGCACCAGCACCAGCACCAGTGTAACCCTGGAAGTATCGCGGACAATAAAAATCCAAACTGAGGCGAATTTGAAAATTCCGCCTCCTAGTTTCTCTTTCTGCCGATGGGCGCTGTTCCCTATATCCTGTGTGGGTTAACTTGGCTTTGTGTTCATAAAACTACCCTGCTACTATTCAGCAGGTAGCCAAAAGTTACTCACTCCACTATCCCACTGAACTGAGGGTGGTGTAGGGTTATATAGAAAAAATGGGGGAAAACCAGAATTTCGAGATTTAAGTAATCACCAGATGTGTTTAACCAGTCATATTGTCGTTTAGAAAAGAGACGTGGCGGTTTGTTACTGTAAATGGTGTTTATGTTAAGTCCTGATGAAAGTGGCCAATATAGACACACAGACCACCATTGCTTCTAGCAGTTACACTGATAGTATTTCTCCCATGCCATCCTCTTCATAGTGACAGCTACAAATTCGTGGAGTGAGTAACCTTTCACAATAGTATGTTTCTATCTCTTTCTGTTCAATAACTGACTTCTGCCAAACATATTCTGTCTCAATTTTCTGAACTATGCCAACTTACAACAAACAGACTATAGTTCCGCTTTTCATGGTTCCTATATTGTCCGAGATGGTAGTCATCATGTTGTGCGGTTCAGTGCCTTAATAGTTTTTCAAGTGCATAGTTGCTCGGGATTCTTCTCTCTGGCTGCCGTGAGTATGTTTTATCTTGTGAATATGAAGTTTGGGACCGCCTTATGCAACCCATGTGTGTAAAATTATCTTCATGAGTAAATTCTGTGTAAATGCGATATGAAGTATTGTCTCCCTGTGTTCCAAGTTCTCCATAGCCACGTTTTCGTGTTGTTTATTCAGGCTAGTCTACTTGAGTATTATGTTTAATTATTACCCAAATTGTTATATAATGTTCTGATGTGAGAGTTCTTATTCTATAGTAAGTGCCGTGATATTTGGGGGCCTCCCCTGTTACTATGAAATTTTCTGGTTTGTGGCGACTCGCCATGTCTGATGTGTAGAGGTCAAATATTACGCATTTGGCAGAGGTCCTGTGTAAGGTTTAAAGGTAGGGGAAGCTAGCCGTTCTATCTGATTTTTCTGCATAATTGTTTTGGTTAATGTGGCCATTATTCTTGGGATTTGGCGAATTATAACAGTTAATCTTGCTTAGTGAAAATTGTCCTTCCCTCTTCGGTTTGATTCTGTGCTGGATGTTCAACTTGATATATGTATTTTTAATATGCTAAATTCCAGATCTTTCAGGTAATGCTTCACGTTAAGGCTTGGGGCCTACATAACTGAGTGGATAGTTCCTGTTTATAGCTCATTTGACTAATTTATTCTACATATTATTTCTGTTGCATTATTAAAATAATATATGATAATAACTATTAAATATCAGCCAATTGGGAGTGTTGGTCTGCAAGCCAGAGACCACATACCAACGCCGAACATCGCATGTGAAAATCCAGTAGAGTGGGAAACTAAACCCATTAAATCAATATAAATATAACTGTTTAGTGGAAAAAGTCAAACAATTTTCCTTCCACTATTCTGGAAATTACTGTCATAGTACATTAATTTTCTTGTATACTGCCCGCCTTATTTCTCCGAGCTTGCCGGCCGTTAGAATTCTGAAAATTCCAGAGGAGAAAGTGGCATTAGCGGGTGGGGAAGAAGGTCAACTGATGCGAAATCATCCCTTACTATTCGTGCAAAAACATACGGTGATTTCAGGTGCCACGAGAAGTGTAGACGTGTATGAAACTAAACTACAATACCGATCATTTTCTTTCTGTAATAAATTGATTTTAAATAAGTTTATAAAAAAAGTCCTGTAGCTAATCTCCTAATCAGTGTGTAGTATCTTAATACTTTAGTAGGTATAACTGTGAGTACACGCATGTTTTTAGTTTTGCCTTAGTTGTTTAGCAACCATCTTCTATCTCTCTTCCCTCTATCCACCCTCTGCCACGTTTAAATTTCTGTTACATAGGCTAGGCTCGGAGAAATAAGGCACGGAGTATATTATTCTCAAGTTATTATTATTATTATTATTATTATTATTATTATTATTATTATTATTATTATTATTATTATTATTGAATTCCCAAAAATACAGAACCCTATTTTACCAGATGGCATATTAGGGTTATAGATTAAACATATATACAGAGTATACAGTAAACTACATATACATATTACAATTTTGCAAAAACACTATTCATGAAACTTAAAACAACTTTGTAACTTTGCTTATTTAAGAAGAGATGGCAGATTGGTGTAGTAAAGTCAAAATTTAGAAAATTTAAATATAATATTAACTGATAACGTTCGTGCGTAAATAATGGTCAATGAAATAAGAGGTGCCTAACAGATTGGCTTTCCTCTTTACATTTACAATTTGCAGAGGTAGAAATTTTAAATCTATGTAAGTATTCACCAAATTTCCCATGCCTTGTTAAGAATTGAGTCATAATATAATCCGGAATCAAAAGTGTACAAGCTATTCTATCTTGCACTCTAGGGAAAAACAAATCTTTCGTTGCTGCCGTTAT
The DNA here is from genome assembly GCA_964059195.1 of Ectobius pallidus. Taxonomy (NCBI): domain Eukaryota; kingdom Metazoa; phylum Arthropoda; class Insecta; order Blattodea; family Ectobiidae; genus Ectobius; species Ectobius pallidus. The sequence continues at coordinate 152,918,202 of CAXKWD010000004.1, read as the reverse complement.
TCGTTTCTTGCCAAATCCGATCCCATTGGCTGTGCATATGTTCTCTTAATGTTTTCTTAATGAAGGATAGAGGGCATAAACTATAGGAAGTTTTAACATTTAAAGAAGCACCTAACATAGCTAATTCATCTGCTTTCTCATTTCCTATATTTCCCATGTGACCTCGGACCCAGGTTAAACAAATATGAATTGTGCTTGTATTTAGTGCATGTCTAATGTCTGTGGCTAGTGCATCCTTATTATATTTATCATCTACGGCTTGTAAAGCCGACTGTGAGTCACTGTTTATGCAAGCACTATTGCTACTATCAATACACCATTTAACAGCTTCTTTTGTGGCGAACAATTCCGCTTGAAACACAGAACAGTGTGACGATAGTTTATACAAAGCAGAATAAATTTCAGAAACACTATTATCATAAACCACAAAAGCACATCCCACCATAACTTCTTGAGTTTCACAATTAATGTAATGTGACCCATCTGTATAAATGTAGTAAGAATGTTGGTGTACAAGTTCAGAACACAATTGCATGAAACTGGTGTTATAATGTGCTGGATGGCCGAGTAAACTCCAATGTACCGGTGTTTGTAGTTGTAAATGGGAGACAATATTGGGGATCTTTCGACCTCTTTTAATATTATTTATACTAGCCAAGAAGAGACCACTCAAATATAAGGGCTCTATGGCAGCTATAATTTGGGCAGCATCAGTAGAAATTGTACGATAACCTCTTATCATTCGTAGAAGAAATCCTCTTTGTATTTGCTGTAATTTTTTCTGAGCCCATTTTGTATGTAAAATTTCTTCATAGGCAGCAACACAATATAAAAGCAGAGGCTCAATCGCTCCGCGATAAATAATTTTCAGTATGGAGTAATTAAATCCCCAACTAGGTCTGGACGCCTTAGATAAGTTAAGAAGTAGTTTACTGGCTTTGTTGGCAATGTGATTCAAATGTGATCAAAATGTTAGCTTTGTATCTAGTATTACAACCAGATAGCAAAAGCAGTCAACCATTTTAATGTTTTGTCCATTCATTATGAAATTCACAACGTCAATTTTCCTTCGCTTGGTAATCATCATAGCAGAAGTTTTCTCAGGATTAAATTGAAGTTTATTTGTTTGACCCCATTCAAAAATGACCTGTAACCCATTATTTACTTTGTGCTGTATATCTGCAAAAGTGCTTGATTTTGCAAGCAGTAAAGCATCATCTGCATACGCTATTAAGCTGCAGTCTTCTGGAAGCGTTTGTTTAAGAAGATCATCATATAATATGATCCAGAATACTGGACTGCAGGTTGACCCTTGGGGGCAGTCACGTGTGATACCTTTGGATACTTTCTGATCACTTATGGCAAGCTCTATTTTTCAATTATTAAAGTAGCTTTTAATTAGGTTGAATATATTTTTGGGGCATTTCTTTACTTTTAGTTGTAAAAGTATCTTCTCAAGTTATTAATATTACTATTTCCAGTTAGGTACGCTAAGTAATATTTAACATTAGGTGCTATAGGACCAAAAGCCTAAGATAACTTATTGAAAGCCATTGATATTAAATCAATATAAAAATAACTGTTTAGCGGAAAAAGTCAAACAATTTTCCTTCCAATGTTCTGGAAATTTCTGTCATAGTACATTCATTTTCTTGTATTACTTAAGTTATTAATATTACTATTTCCAGTTTGGTACACTTAGTAATATTTAACATTAGGTGCTATAGGACCAAAGGCCTAAGATAATTTATTGAAAGCCATTGATATTAAATCAATGTAAATATAACTGTTTAGTGGAAAAAGTCAAACAAATTTCCTTCCACTGTTCTGGAAATTTCTGTCATAGTACATTCATTTTCTTGTATTATTCTCAAGTTATTAATATTACTATTTCCAGTTTGGTATGCTTAGCAATATTTAACATTAGGTGCTATAGGACCAAAGGCCTAAAATAATTTATTGAAAGCCATTGATATTAAATCAATGTAAATATAATTAGTTGAATAAAAACACTTTCTTCAACACACTTTATTTACCTTAGTAAACTTCTGGACGGCCGTTTCGCAGGTGGTGTTCCTGCATCATCAGCAGAGTGCCAACTGAGGTCTCTGGAGCAGGTGTTTGTGAGGGTGTCTGTTATGGTGGGGGTGTAGTGGAGGTGGGGGTAGGTGATGGGGGTTTAGTTTGACTGCCTGTGTGTATTATGTGTCAAATAGCGTGTGTGATCTGAAATTGAGTTGGTTATTTAAAACTGATGTTGGGTGTGATTTTGTGTGTTTGTAGATTTCGAATTGTTCCAATGTGTTTAATTTCTTGCTTTTGTGCGTGAAGTGTAATATTTCCATGTCTGTGTTTATGTTTTCGTAATTGTGGTCTGTTGTGATGATGTGTTGCCAAGACTGCCCCAGTTTCTACATAGGCCAAACAGGCAGATCATTTCGAACCAGATACAAAGAGCACATCAAAGCTATCCACCAAGCACAAAACAAATCAAATTTTGCAGAACACATCATCACAACAGACCACAATTACGAAAACATAAACACAGACATGGAAATATTACACTTCACACACAAAAGCAAGAAATTAAACACATTGGAACAATTCGAAATCTACAAACACACAAAATCACACCCAACATCAGTTTTAAATAACCAACTCAATTTCAGATCACACACGCTATTTGACACATTAATACACACAGGCAGTCAAACCAAACCCCCATCACCTACCCCCACCTCCACTACACCCCCACCATAACAGACACCCTCACAAACACCTGCTCCAGAGACCTCAGTTGGCACTCTGCTGATGATGCAGGAACACCACCTGCAAAACGGCCGTCCAGAAGTTTACTAAGGTAAATAAAGTGTGTTGAAGAAAGTGTTTTTATTCAACTATTTGTTACACAGCGCTAAAGTCGGACACAAGAATGAATTTAAATATAATTATTTATTGGAAAGAGTCAAACAATTTTCCTGCCACTGTTCTGGAAATTTCTGTCATAGTACATTCATTTTCTTGTATTACTTAAGTTATTAATATTACTATTTCCAGTTTGGTGCGCTTAGTAATATTTAACATTAGGTGCTATATGACCAAAAGCCTAAGATTATTTATTGAAAGCCATTGATATTAAATCAATATAAATATAACTGTTTAGTGGAAAAAGTCAAACAATTTTCCTTCCAGTGTTCTGGGAATTTCTACGTTCTGTAGCATGTAAGCTATTTTCTTGGAGTGAAATTTATTATGCCAGTTGATTAATTATATTGGAATTGTTTTGGATCGAGGCATTACTGAAAGAGTCAAACCTTTGTATAGGTATTTCTACTAGTTTTGAGAATCTTTGCCTGGATTGCATTCACATATTCATTATGAACCAATTACCTTGGTAATAAAATTGTCTTTCTGTAATATTGTTCCAACTTAAATAAGGTTAATCTTTCATTATATGTAAGGTGATTTTCTTTATTGATCCCACTATCTGTGGTTGTAAATTATTTACTCTAAGAAGTTTTAGACCTTACGTTTAGCACATTGGTAGCCTAATATTTCTCTGCTTAACTTATTTGCCTTTTGAAAAGAGAAGTTTTTCATAAATTATTCTATGTCATATATGTCATATATTTATTGTGTCTGATAATAGTTTGTCTTTAACAGTTTTACTACCTGTTCAAGGAGATATATATATTCTATATGCTTGTTACATTGGAGGAATTTTTATTAAAGACTAGCTTAAAAGGCCTGGCATCGCCCGGGTTTTTATTTTGTAAACTGAAATTAACTTATGAAGGACTTTCGATTTGTAGGCCTACATAGAACTTGAAATGAGGAAGAACGACTTATCACACTTAAACTATTTCCTCAGAAAACGCTATATATAGCCACTACATGCTTGATTTCCTTTTGCCACATTTCTGGCGTCACCATCAATACTGCTCTGTCAAACCGTTTCCTAACATAGCATAATTTAAAAGTTTTGTTATTTCTGGCCACAAACCCTTTGATAAAACTCCATACCAGTTCAATTGGATTCAAATTGCTATGATAAGGGGGCAACCTCCCCACACAGCACACTACGTATAATATACGTATATTATACGTATATACGTAGATTATTCGTATATTATACGTATATTATACGTAGTGTGCTGTGTGGGTCAGTACTTGATGGCCCGCTTTATTTGCAATATCATCAACCACATATTTATTTTCATCTTTGTCCGCGAATTCCTGTGCTAAGATCACTAACTCTGCCTTAACACTTTTATCATTAAATGTTACATTCTTTTCTTGTAGGCATTCCACAATATCTTGTTTACGCCAAGAAGTATTTGGACGCCGATAGAGTTTCACACTGTGGTATAATGCATTGTCCATAACTATTAAACTGTTGGGTTCAAGTTTCGGCAAAACATTAGCAAACCAGTTACGGAATACCTCTCCATTCATGTCTTCGTGGTACTCACCTGTTTTCTTTGACTCAAAAATGAGCAAACCCCCATCTACGAAGCCTGTTTCACTCCAACATGCGTAACTATTAGGCGTTTCCCCTTACCCATAGGATTTTTTAAACCTTGACTTAATCCTGCCCTAAAAGCTTTTTCCTTTGATTCAACAGTAGTGCCATGCCAAATTTTAGGGGTGGTGTGTCGTGCATTTACCCATGTCTCGCCTAAGTAATAAAACTTTCGACCCTCTGCTCGGTATTGCCGTACAGCTCTAAGATATCGTCTTCTCCAAAGTATAATATCATCACGATCTACTATAACATTAACCTCACGTCTTTTCACATATTTTATTCCAATGTCCAACAATAACTTATAAATTGTTGTTCTTTTAAAATTAGGTAGGTCGGAGTCCTCATTGACAGCACAAAGAAGTTTATCCACAGTTGGAGGTATTTATCAAAAAAGAATTGATGAACTTTTGCTCGAATAGCACTTTTCACAAAGTCATCAATGTTATCTAAAACACTATGCAGCTTTTCAGCCTTTCTTGGGGGAGTTTTCACTACACCAGAGTCTCTGTATTCACCACGCACTTTCCAGATACTTCTGGTACATATACCGGAGAATTCAGATGTCAATTTTACAACGTCCTCAATTGCAAGTGCTGGATATATATTTTTTTAAACCCATTAAACACATTCAATATAATTTCCTTCTGTCCACTTCGCAAAGATTTACCTCTCTTATTTTTAATTATGCCACTTGGGCCTGGTTGAATTTCAGTCATTATGTTTAATGCTTCTCACAGACTGGGTTATAAATTATAAACATCACGTTTCGCTGTTCACTGAAATTTGTATGTTTACATTATTCACAACAATGACTCTCGCAAACTGGAGGGTTATATCACGAATGCCACGTTTCGCAAGACATTGAAACATTTGCAATAAGTTGATATTGTTATCTTAAAAATTTTCGTCACATTTTATGAGCTTTTACTGTTATAAAAATAAAATCTAATACCGCACTATATTGTCTTGTAGCATGATGTGTAGTGTGGTTCAAATCACGTGCATTTGTTTACACGGACTTGCATTCTCAAAATGAATGGATAACACACTTTTGATTTGGTTTGGTTGCAAGACTCACTTTTGTTTTTGTTTGTTTTGTTATGAAAACATGTGAAAGTGGAACTCTCAAATTGTGAATATCATACTTCTTTTGTCACACTTCAATTTTTTTAATCTTCTTTTTATGTAAACAATTGACAGCAGAACTCTCTAACTTTGTCTAACTTTGCCTCATTTCATCACATTTACGACTTTTCCCGGTGGATTTTCCAAAAATTTTCTTTCATACAAACCTTCTCCAGACAATTAAGATCACAACAAAACAAAAATCAGCCAAATCGGTCGAGCCGTTCTCAAGTGATGCGGCAACAACCCTTTTGTAAATTCATTTTTATTAATATAGATTGTTGTACAAAAGTAGCTTTTGCTTGGGTTTTTGGATAAGTGGTCTGACTTCCTTCTCCCTACAAAGGATTCAATCTACCCACGTCTTGGGCCCTTGCTTCCTGTCTTTTCCTTCATTGAGTGTGGTTTAGTATTACCAAGTAACCAATTGATTTCTTGAAACTTAATAATTTCTAAGCATACGTAAACTTTAGTATTAACCATACCTATTAACTCCAAATTCACCCCTCAAAACACACTACTCCTTCCCTTGAAAAATTACACTGAATTTATCAAATAAAATTCACATCATATTCATCTGTCAACAAACAGTTGAGAAATGGTACGTATTATCCACTGCCATCTCGAGAATTACACACGAGTAATACAGTCTAGAAGGTATTATCAGTGTTTACAGTTAGCTTTGGAACTGCATAATCAAATCTGAGATCCTTTTCCCAGGCGGCGCTTTCTAATCGTGGAATGTACTCTAGAGCCGGAATTTTAGCTGTTTCATTAATTATTAATCGTTTAGTTTATGAATGATTCGTGTGCAAGTGTTAATAAATATAATACTTTAATAATTATTATACTCTTAATTTTTAATTTTCAATTAATTATCGTGGGCATAGACGTGTGCACCTGCTAGTTACTAAACAATTACATGAATTAATAACCAAAGTATGGGAAAATGAGGAACTACCAAAAGACTGGAAGCAGAGTGTAATATGCCCAATTTACGAAAACAAATGTAATAAGTTGACATGTACAAATTATAGAAGCATATCCCTACTGTGTAATTGTTACGAAGTTTTCATGGCAATATTAAAAAATAGGCTGGAACCATATACAGAACAGATAATAGGTAGATACCGAGCAGGATTCAGGAATAATAAATCAACAATAGACCAAATATTTACTGTTAAGGTAATCTTGGGAAAGTTATGGGAATATAATATAGATGCATAACAGCTATTTTTGGATTACAAGCAGGTGTATGACTCCATTAATAGGGACAGATTTTATAGCATCATGCTGAACTTTGGAATTCCAAAAAAAAACTGGTGAGACTGACTAAAGCAACAATGGATAATACAGCCTTCAGAGTTAAAATACAAGAGGAGCTCACTGAGATGGTATACACAGCGAAAGGACTAAAACAAGGAGATGGGCTGGCCCCACTTCTCTTGAATATTGCTCTGGATATGGATGGTACCTTAGTTCTCAAATCTCAGTTCTCAAACTGATGGCTATGCTGATGACATAAACATAATGGCAAGAACAAAAAGGGATTTAAGTAAATCCTTTCAAGATCTCCAAGAGTGCTCTAATGATATTGGTTTACAAGTGAACATGGAGAAAACTAAATTGCTAATACAAACCCATAGAAACAGCTTGAATAACAATACACAACAACCAGAGCAAACAGAAGTAAAAATAGTTCAAGATTTTGCATTTCTAGGTGTAATAGTTAATAACACTAATGATGAAATGCAAGAGATTAAAAACAGACTATCCAAAGCAAATAAAGCTTATTTTTCATTAATATCGTTATTCAAATCCAAGGTAACACACAGAAAAACAAAGATAAGGTTGTACAAAACAATAATAACAACAATATTAATATATGGCTGTGAGACAAGGGTAATTACTAGAGCAACCCACATTATGCTTTATTTTTTTGACAATTATGCTTTATATTTTTTCAAATTATGCTTTATTATGCTTTATTTTTTTAACATAAATAATATACCAATAAACTTAAGACAAATACTGTTTATGTATAGGCCTATCATACCATCAAACTGATTTTTGTTTTTGTGTCTAATGTTACTTTGCAGGCTACCTTAGTGCCTTAATACGTTAACATTTTATAAGAACAAATTGTAGGGTCTAAGCAAGCGAGTAATGAAATAAATGAAAATTTAGTCATCCTTGTCACTGTCACTGTTATTTGCACTCTCCTGATGAACACCACCCTCCTGAAATTGATTTTGATTAATTGCCAGTTGTAGGTGAGACTGCAGATTTTCTTGTCAGACATGAGCGTTTAGAGTTCAAAATCCAATTGAGAGTAGAAAAGCTTCTCTCAACTGAAGCAGATGATGGAGGAACCATAATTGCCTTCATTGCCAGCTTACTTAGGATAGGCATCTTGGTGGAATGTTTCTGCCAGAAGGATAAGGCAGAAGTTGAAGACAAATTTTGTCCATGTACCATTGCTGCATATGTTGATATTTCTTCCACTGGAACATCAATGCCAGAGAAACGTTTCAGTTCACCCGAAGTAAAAATGGAAGAATTCTTCTCAGGAACAGCTATTGTTGGATCTAAATTCTGAACTTCCTTCCAGAAATTTAGAGCAGGATGACGTTCATTTATATATCCTGCCAATTTTTTACAAGTTGCACCTGAACTTTGAACCATCTGAAGAATTGATGATAGAAGAAGCCAGACCTGTGTTGCATCTTGATTATCTGATTCCAGAACCTGTATTTGATTGCAAAGTCCATCAGAAAATTTAGCTATAGCTCTGAGTTGAAGCACTAGTTCTTTATTTTCAACCAGTCACTTTAAGTTTGTTACTGCAGCACTGCCTTCACCATCTTCCAAGTCAATCCACTGTTTTACTGCATTCAAATTCATGCAATGATATTTTCCTGCCTTCAGCCATGTCCCCCAGCGCGTTATTACAGGAACTGGAGGTAAAGCGAATGTTCCTGCTTCTTTTAGGCAGTCCAGCAATCTCTCCCTTCTGGCTGGAGTTTTTGCTAAAGCAGTCTTAACAGCTGCAATGAATTCATCAGCAATTTTTAACAAAAACCTAATCTCTTCAGCACAAAGATGTAATATGTGAGCCCAACATGTTACTACAGTCCCTGTAATGGAGTCCCATAAAAATTTTAGTACTGATTTGTCTAACCAACAAAATCGTGCGAAGTACATATAGGAGAGTCAGAAAAGTTGGGTAGACATCACCATATTCTGGACCGGGTGTTTTAGACGCCATTTTCCAAAATGGCCGACACCGATTTTATTTTGTATATATTTCTGCTCCTGTGACAGTCATACTCATCATTTAGGTGTCTAAATATATGCTTTAAAGGGCAAGGAATCGATTAAGATGGTTTGTGAAGTTACCTGACTGCTATTTATTAAAGAAAATCAGTTACTTTGGATTTGAAATAAAAATATGCACAGAAGTGAAATAATATTCTCATAGACACATAAGTAAACTCTGTTATGGAAAACTGAGTGTAAAACTATCATGCTTTTTTCTCAGTCTATCTGTAACATTGTTCCCCACATTTGAAATACTCTGTTCATGTCAAATATTACAATTTACATGTAGGGGAGAGTGTTGTACCAAGACCATAGTGTACCTTGGACCAGTTCTAATATCTCAGAACTGATGACATCTAGCGTGCTAACCGTAGAACTATATTGCTTCTCATGGCCTCAGGCATTCTCTGTGCAAGTTTCGACATGTTTGCTTCAGATCTGCATGTGTAAGACCAAAAAGTTGTTTTTTCTGGTGAAAACTAAAATTTTTCCTCGCCAGTTGCTTGATAATTGAAGTTTATCTTGTGCATAAAGATGTGTTTGCGTATATCCATTTGATTCATTATTATTTGATGAGTAAAATGACCATACATTTTGTTATTTAGATACCAGAAGATCATGTCAATAGCCATATTTGTGTGGAAACAGACAATCGTGTACCTTGAGCCACAACTGTGTCTTGTGCCTTGAGCCGGCGGACCATGGTACAAGAGGTTACATTATATTTTATTTTTATGTGTTCCAATATTGTTGTCAGGACAACAATCACTCGTAGTAAGACCCGGGAGCCTGTTGACGCAAGAGTTTTGAAAAATGCTCTTAAGAAAATTAATTCGAATGATCCAGAGAAGAAAATGTTTCTTCGATATCATCAAAGATGTTCACAACAGATTTGGCCCCATTCCTCTAGAAAACATATGGAACTTGGACGAGACTGGCCTAAGCACTGTGCAGGGACAGTCAAACATCGTTGATCCTAAAGGTCTAAAACAGATTGGAAGTGCAACAGCAACCGAAAGATGGCAACTAGTCACTATGACTGGAACTGCGAATGCTGTTGGAAACTAATTACCTCCTATGTTCATATTCCCTCGTGTTCATTTCAAGGACAGAATGTTGTTTGGTGGCCTTCCAGGGTGTATTGGAGCTGCCAATTTATCTGGTAGGTCAAATGAAGCAACATTTTTAAAAGTTTCTTGACCATTTTCTTTACTGAAGAAAATAGGGTTCTCTTGATCTTGGACAATCATGAGACACATCTGTCTATTGATGCTCTGGAAAAGGCACCAGCTGCTGGTGTAGTGATGGTAACATTCCCCCCATACACTTCGCTTTGGCTTCAGCCTCTGGAAATTTCTGTTTATGCACTTATGCACTATGGTCCATGGTACATGAGGGTGTTGTACCTTGAGCCACTGTGCAGTATAATTTAATTCTTTTCTTATACTTATTTTTTACTGGAGTACATACTTAAAACAAACGCCAATATGTTAAGAAATCACAGTACATTGGTAAGAGACTAAAAAAACTAAGGAAATGCTATTAGAATTTGAATTAAAGGCAGCACAATAAAAAATGGCTCAAGGTACAACACTCTCACCTACACCTACTAGAAGTACATTCTGTACAACTGCACTGTTTTAATAGTTCAGAAGGAATTTTGTTAAGGCACAGATCAGGCTTTAGCACACCATTTGCATCTTTGCACCATCCATAATTTGTCAGCTGCAGGCTTGTATCAGGAAAATAGTTTTGTGATAGGTTTAAAAATTCCCATAAAACAAAAAAGCATCCTCGATTATTTCCATTTCTTATTGAAAAAGATGAGGGTAGCTCTGATATGTGTTTCTACTTGTGTAATGAATAACGAAGTACATATGTCTTAAACTTTGATGATGGATAACTTGAACAAGGTATTCCTCTGCTTTGTCGAGTGTTTCTTCAGACAGAGTATTATCTTCTACAAATCGAAGTAGTAAAGTTTCTGGCGATGCTTTTAGTGCAGATGGTTTTGTTCCAACCTTACTTGAGACATCACAACCTTATTTAAAGTGGTGCAAAGTGCAGCTCCCAGTTACCTCCAAAGTGTGTGTAGAGGCACATAGCGCAAGAGGAGAAACTACGAAAGATATTTTGCAATATAATCTGTTGCCAACTAGTATGTTGTTAGATAGTAGTGGCTACACAAGTAAACCTGTAATGTATGTATTACTGACTGAACTAGAGAAGAAACTCGATCAGACGGAATACTGTTTTGAACAGCGTGATGCAATGGACAGAGATGCCAACTGCTACGTAATTCCCGTAGTTTCTACGATTTTCTTGAATTTTCTTATTCCTACAGCAATACGGAAATTGTACTGAATATTACGGATTTTACAAATCCCAATATCTATTTTTAAAATGTTTTGTTTCTCCCGCAAACATAAAAAAAGTAAATGTGTCAGCAGAGATGCCAACTGTTATCATGAGAAATAGTTTGTAAGAGAAAATATCCGTTGTGTTGGTGACATTGGACACTACAATATTTGACGTGAGTGTGTGTTAACCAAAGATGTTATATCTTACAGTTATAACATAATTGTAGTTATAACATCTTTGGTGTTAACATATTTCCTCTTTTTTATTATTACTGTAATGCCGCTGACGACTGCCGACGCCGTTGCTTGTGAAGTTTTATTGAGTGTTGCAGTGCAAGTAGAATATTGAGGAAATATGTCTTATAAACGTAAAACCAGTGACGAGTCTGATGGACAAAAACGAACTGTGGCAAAACAGCAGTATCCAAAGCAGTATACGGAAGAGTTTCCTTGCCTCGGACCGTCAAACATTTCACCGAATCACGTATTTGTGAAACCTGTAATTGCGATTTTTCGGTTAAACATGGAGGACTCACACTACTGATAACCACCTTTCAAGGTTGGCATCTCTGAATGGATATTGCTATCATAGTTGATTTCATGTCACAAATTCGACAACTTGTAACTAACTTTTAAAAATATATTTGATCAATTGTGGACTAATGCAAGTAACTGCAAGAGAATTAAACGAGTAGACTTTGTGTTTGACAACTACATTGAGCAGTCACTCAAAGAAGGTGAAAGAGAGAGACGAAGAAATGCCAATCCCATCAAACTAATAAAAATCAAACAGGAGACTCTTATTACTATAGCCTACAGATAGACAGATTCTGGTCTTCAGATAAAAACAAAGAGATACTCCAATTGGCTGCTGCTACTAGTTTAATTGAAAAAGGCAAAAATGACTAACTACACTACAGTGCTAAGTGAAACCATCACAGGAGACAATGACAGCAGGGATGCATTAATAGTAACGAACAAAGAAAGTCAAACTTGCTCGGACCTTCGACCCTTTGTTGAATTGTTATAACACATCTGTTCTACACTGTTCAGTCGGGCATAACATGCCTTATAGTGCTATCAAATGACACTGATGTTGTTGTTCTCATCCTTCGATATAGCTCATATTTGAACTATCCAATAACGGATTGCAAGAATTGTGGGAGTGGGTGATAAAATGAGCTATGTGCCTCTACACACACTTTGGAGGTAACTGGGAGCTGCACTTTGCACCACTTTAAATAAGGTTGTGATGTCTCAAGTAAGGTTGGAACAAAACCTTATGCACTGGATGCACTAAAAGCATCGCCAGAAACTTTACTACTTCGATTTGCAGAAGATAATACTCTCTCTGAAGAAACACTCGACAAAGCAGAGGAATACCTTGTTCAAGTTATCCATCATCAAAGTTTAAGACATATGTACTTCGTTATTCATTACACAAGTAGAAACACATATCAGAGCTACCCTCATCTTTTTCAATAAGAAATGGACATAATCGAGGATGCTTTTTTGTTTTACGGGAATTTTTAAACCTATCACAAAACTATTTTCCTTATACAAGCCTGCAGCTGACAAATTATGGGTGGTGCAAAGATGCAAATGGTGTGCTAAAGCCTGATCTGTGCCTTAACAAAATTCCTTCTGAACTATTAAAACAGTGCAGTTGTACAGCATGTACAGTCGGTCAAATAAAAAACGTCGGGCGTTATTTTATAAAGTATCACGAACGAGCATATGCGCATGTACAGGAAGGCTTAAGGTTAGGTTCACAGATGCCTCTTCTCTATCCATGTATTTTCTTGATTATTTAGTCAGTTTTGTTCCAAAACAAACATGTATAGAAGGCTGTGGCTATATGCCTCAAATCCGCCATATTCTTGGTTGCAAATTCTTATAATATTAATAATTGATAAATTCGCAAGGAATATGATTATTCAAGGAGCATTTTTTAAAGATTTTATTTTATAACACCGGTATTTGTAGTGCAAAATCAATAACTTACGTTCAACTTTTGCAACCATCTAGCATCGAAATACGCGGCCGGCCAGATCCCTGTGAAAACTTCCGGTCGCATTATAGTGAAGTTCCCACATCCGAGCTGCTCTTTCATAAATATGGAACGTTCTCGCTGCTTCAGAGGCCGAAAAATGCAGGTCAATTACAGCCCTAACGACACTTTCTCTCACTTTAGCAATTGTATGTGGCGATGACACAAAGCAAAATGAATGATGACAATACATTAAGTTGAATATCGTGTGTTGCGCGTTTGGCGTTGTTCAATTTTTTCCCTTAGTTCTTCATTTTTTCCCTCCTGTCGCATGGCCTCATATGTTCCGAGAATGGCCTGTATTTTATGTTTTTATAGGAAACTTGTGAACTAATGCGTGAAAACTTTAATTTTAACTGCATACGAGTCCCGACGTTTTTTATTTGACCGACTGTACTTCTAGTAGGTGTACATGTAAATTGCAATATTTGACATGCACAGATTATTTCAAATGTGATGAACAATGTTACAGATAGACTGAGAAAAAAGCATGATAGTTTTACACTCAGTTTTCCATAACAGAGTTTACTTATGTGTCTATGAGAATATTATTTCACTTCTGTGCATATTTTTATTTCAAATTCAAAGTAACTGATTTTCTTTAATAAATAGCAGTCAGGTAACTTCACAAACCATCTTAATCGATTCCTTGCCCTTTAAAACATATATTTAGACACCTAAATGATGAGTATGACTGTCACAGGAGCAGAAATATATACAAAATAAAATTGGTGTTGCACATTTGGGAAAATGGCATCTAAAACACCTGGTCCAGAATATGGTGATGTCTACCCAACTTTTTCTGACTCTCCTATATGTACTTCACACGATTTTGTTGGTTAGACAAATCAGTACTAACATTTTTATGGGACTCCATTACAGGGACAGGAGTATGTTGAATGTAAAAGCTGAGGTGTAACTCCAACCAGTCGCCTGCCAGCAGAAAGCATATATGGTGCACTGTCTGATATTAGAACAACAAAATTGCTTCTGTGAACACCAATAAGATCTAATGTATCAAGTATTAAATTTACTATAACATCGGCATTGCAGTGTTCAACAATTTTAGTTTTCACAAGACGGGGTTTTTCATTCACAACACCCAGTGGAGCAACAAGAATATTCACCACCTTACGGTTCTTTATATCTGTTGTTTCATCAACCACTAGGTAGACAGAATTTCCCTCACATTTTGACTTAGTTTCTTGTAAGTAGTCTTCAGCACACTTTGTAAGATACCTTCTTAGAGTGGTTTCACTAGGAACCGGCTGCATACATATAGCTGTTGCAATCCACTGACGAAAACGTTGATTACGAAAAACATGCAATGGAATACCAGAAGAAGTGAATGCTGCCACCATTTCTTTTATATTATCGTTTGATTTCTCCATACTCTGCCATACTTGAGGTAACGTACTGTTGCGCATACTGCTAGGACCACCTGAAGTTGAACCTTGCCCATCACTCTGTTTCCGAGATCTATGCTTAAAACTTTCCACATGTTTCTGCACAATGGATTTCTTTTCAAAATTAATGCACTCTGAACATAAGGAACACAACAGTTTCCCCTTATTAGCCACAAAATTGTCTGTAGGAAACTCGCGAACCCTTTGTATCGCAGTTACATATGTTTTCGGCATGCTGGTATTAAATAAATGTGAACCCCTCTGATTCAGAGTGTGTACTGACCATAAAACCGTTAACTTGTGCTCAATAATGGTTATTTTAATTGTTGTCCTGTTCCTCATAGAACTACAGTTATATTTTTACTTCTTAAGTTAGAAATTTCCATTGTTGAGAAACTAGCTTCTCATTGTTGATTGAGTATTTTTATAGTGCAATGAAGCAGGCAGTTTATTTTCCAAGAATTGTGCTCCATTTTAAATATTTTGCTTTTATGCTTTATTTTTAAAAATTATGCTTTATTGTGCTTTTAAAATTAGTTCCATCCAGACCCTTAGACTGCCAAATTTATATTCCGGGTAGCAACCACATGTCTAAAGTCCTGTTATGCTTTTTATGCTTATGCTCTAGTAATTACACAGAAAACTGAGAACATGTTAAATGCTTTTGAAAGAAAGATACTTAGAAGAATTCTAGGGCCAGTGACTAAAAACGGATTCTGGAGAATTAGGTACAACAGTGAAATATTTGGTACATACAATGAACCGGATATAATAAAGGTAGTGAAGCTAAAAAGGCTGCAATGGACAGGTCATGGTTCAAGGATGGATGATCAGAGTATACCCTTAAAATCATTAAAAGGAAAAATGTATGGAAATAGACCAGTTGGCAAACCAAGGAAGAGGTGGTTGGATGAAGTCAGAAAAGACGGAAGAAGCTTGCTGAATAGTAGGAGCCTGGAAAGGGATGCAGCAAATAGAAAAGGGTGGAGGCAACGATTGAGAGAAGCCAAGGCCCAATTTGGGCTGTAGTGCTACAGAAGAAGAAGAAGTGGCGCCTATATAAAAGAATAAAGGCGATACTCAGAACCCCAGCAGTTACAGAGGCATAAGCCTGTTGACAGCAATATCTAAATTGTACACGGGAATTTTAGCAAACAGGCTAACCAATTGGCTAGAAGCACATAACTTAATATCGCAATGGCAAAGCTAGTTTAGGAAATACAAGAGAACAGTTGACAATTGATTTATTTTGCAAACTGTGACAGATAAATACCTTAGTAAAAAAGGGGGAAAATTTATTGGTGCTTTATTGACTTAGAAAAAGCAATTGACACAGTTAATAGGGACCAATTGTGGTATAAACTTAGAAAAATAGATTTAAGTGCATGTTTACTAATAATATAGCTGCTTTATATGATTATAGAATTTTGTGTAAGAATCAACCAATACGGTAGTACTACAAGGATGATTAACCAAAGAACTGGTGTCAGGCAAGGGTGCAACCTTAGCCCCCAGTTATTCAGTATATTCATAAACAACATCTTTGTCGAGGTAGAAAGCACCTACCAACAGTTATGAATATATCAATACCAGGAATAAAATTTGCAGATGACCTAGTATTAACTGCATTTACCCCTATAGGGCTACAAAGAAGCATCTATGCAGTCAATAAATTTTGTAACGAGTGGAGTCTAAAAACTAACATTCTAGTCTGTAAAAAAAGTAATAAACTAAGCAAGGGGGCAAAATGGAGCATAGATAATAAAGTTATAAATTGTGTAAATTGTATAAAACATTTAGGAATAATTTTCAATAATAAGTTATCTTGGGAACTTCAAAACAGCTTGGAACAATGGCAAAGTAGCCATGAATGCTATGTACAATTGCTCAACTAAAACTACCCGAAATTAGATTAAAAATGTTAAATAGGATATATAAAGCATTAGTTGAATCAAAAATGTTATATGGATGTCAAGTGTGGGGGGAAAGGAATTCTTGGATATTATGAAAGCCAGGTTCTGCAAACAAATATTGCAGGTACCAAGATACTCATCAAATGAAGCAGCTCGATATGAATTAGGATATGACAGCAGCATGGGCGTACGGTGAAATTTTGTTCGGGGGGGGGGGGGTTTCAATGTAAAGTTGTTTCAGTTCCATGTTCTTGTACACATTGTAAGTTAATACTCTTTTTTAAAAATAACTATACAGTTGTATTGTCATCATTAATACTCTATAATTAAAATAGAACACAGTCTTTGATTCCATGTTTCATGAGGTATCTGCCCGTTTCTAGAGTCTAAATAAAAACTTTATTTGACAAATTATCATAGTACTTTATGATGTATAGGGCACATTTTTAAAGTAATCTGAAATCCATTGGTGGAGAAGTCCTCAGATTAATGCTGATTATACCACGAGGATTTTGTGTTGTGTTCCTCAATACTAGGGCAAGGCATTTGATAATTTTGCATCTTTTTTATATGAAGGTTAAAAGATAGCTCAAATATATACAAATGTGTATCATGAACTAATTGATTAAATAGCGGCAATTTGTTTTTGCATTATTTTGCATTTTTCGTCATTTTCAAGGGATAGGTCATTTTTGGCAATTTTTAGGTAATTTTCAGCATTTTTAGGTAATTTTCGGCATTTTTAGGTCATTTTCGGCATTTTAGGTCATGTTTCAGTGGAGGTAGAGAGGAGCTTTTCCGTGTACAAATCGTTACTTACAGACAACAGACAATCGTTTTTATTTGAAAATCTCCGCAAAGTGTTCATAGGTCATTTTAATTAAGATTTATTATAAACACTTTGCCAATTCAGAAAGAATTTATTTTTCGCTAAGGGTGTCCAAGTAATATAAATTGATTTACTTCTTTAGTAACAAAATAAGTGTGTTTTATAATGTAAATTCATATATAACACACTGTCATAAATTGTTTTTAGCAATTCATTACTTTAAAAAAATTAATTAAAAGTAATAATAGTAAATTTATTGGTCATTTTTTATTTCAGGTCATTTTTTCACTATTTTAGGTCATAAATGCATTTTTTATTTTGCACTTTTTCACTATTTTATGGTCATTAAATGCCTTGCCCTACTCATTACTGTTGACTTTACGAACTGATGCTGGTCCCCTTAGCCGTGGTAGATAAGGCCATGGAGTAGGAGGCTGTGGGTTCGAGTCCCACCTCGGGCATGGGTGTTTGTGTGTAATAAGGAAAAAATGGAAAACAAAACGGCAAGCAACACAAATAATTCAGGAAAATTGGTCTATGGCTGGCTAAATGGGGGAAAAAAAAAAAAATGTTGATGAATTTCGGTGGTGTAAGTTGCAAGACGTGTCAATTATAATATATGATGGACAGGGAACTAATAACAGAGTGATTTCATTCTTATAATCATGTTATAAGCATATTAAAGTTCATAATACATTTTGTATATTTAAATACGGTACCTAACCTCAAGGGCTGGTTACAAACAATCTGATGCTTCACTGTGAATTGCCCGGTGACTTAATAAATAGCCTATTAATAGGCTGATGAAATTAATCAATGATTTTAAAAACGTACCCTATACACACTATGGGCTAGAATCTACATGAGCTATATATGCCGATCACTAGGACCTTTACTGAAAACAGGTAATATCGAGATCCAAGTCTGAACTATGAGTAGTGGTGACACTGGCAGATTTATAAGCTGTAACCAGCTTACGCAAGTACCAAGTACCAAGTCTACGTATCAGTATATCAGTATCGACAAATTGATTGCAGACTTGCCGGTAGGAAGTTCGTAAATCCATTCCAGAATATAGGTTTTTATGTTATTCAAATTTTTGCATAAATTAAGCTGAAATCAAATGAAATTACGGTATCCAAACAATCACACCACAATTCCGAAGGGAGTTTTAATTATTAGTAACACGTCACTGCTGTGAAGCTGAAGAACTATCAACACCACGCCATTTTGAAATTCGAATCTTAAAAAAAATATGATACATCTTCAATAATGCCTTGATATGTAGGCCTACAAAGTTGTAAAATATGTAACAACCGAAACATTGTTTTTTTAATTTTGTTACATGATGTTATAATTTTAAAAATACTGCAGATATTTCGGGGGGGGGGGTTTCAACCCCCTGAACCCCCCCCCCCCCCCCCCACCGTACGCCCATGGACAGTAGTATGGATGTCAATAAGTAAAATTTTAAGGTATTACAGATACATCTGGGAAAAAGATAATGAAGATTGCAACCCCGCCCTAAGGGATGAAATGTGTGGAAGGAAGCTTGGGAAACCAACCCCAGGGAAGTTAGCCTATTCCCTGAAAACGGGCCCACCCATAGGTATAGTAGGACATCCCGGAGGGGGCACAAAACAGAATGTAAAAGTTCCTGATTCAAAAACAATAACAGATAATATATAATTTGGAACCAGATGTTTACAAGACAAAGGAAATTACAAAATTAGTATAGCCTGAAATAGAAAAACAATCATAATTTACAGCACTGTTTACATTCACTCTTTGGGCAAATAATTTGATAGAGTGTTTTCATCATTACTTGAGACATTCAAACTGACAAATTGGAATTTACTGTAATGTAATTATACTGAAAACATCGAAATTACAAAATGAAAAAGTAACCAAACATAATAATCAATTTCACTATTACCAACACTCGGAAGAAGGGGACTTTACAATAGAACAAGGGAGGGGTTTACTCAGTAAAATGACACAAGGGACGATGGCTTTATTTCATAAAGGTCAGAATCGAAACAAACCGGGGAAAATATAATGTAGGCCTACAAAACAATCTTTAACAAGGGGCAAATTTAGTAAAAGGCGGGAAAAATTACTGCCATCGGGATGCCTTTTAAAATCCCGATGGACAGGAGAAACGGGCATGGCACAAAGACTAAATACAGACCAAAATAATAGAAGAAACACGAAACTAAAAATGACTTACCAGACCGCGACACATCAGGTTTGCAAGCAGGCACGGGGAGAAGGGAAAGAAACAGACGCCATCATTATAGCTTGATGACGCCGACTACTTAGGCTATTACTAAGAAACCCCCCCAGCAACTCAAATAAACAGAAAACCCTTTAGATATTACTACCCAAGCAAAAGGAGACAGAACATATGGTTTCTACGAAGATTCTACCAAAAATACACTACCAAATCAATCAGAGAACTACCAGCTACCAAGCGCAGAAAGAGGGGAAGGGAATTCTACCGTTACATAATTACTAAGTTAAAACACAAGAAAGTTAAACTAAAAACCTGTTGCAAACCTGAAGGATACACTGGGACTACATTATCCCACGAACGAAAGCACAAATACCGAAGAAATTACTTATAAACAAACTAACGAAATGCAACTACGAAAACACGTCAATGCCGAAATAAACCATGCCCATAACTGAAGCCAGAAAAGACAAACACTCGCTAAGAGGCTGTACCAAAGGATGAGGGGAGAGGCCAGCGGACCTACGCCCGCGAAAGCATATACAAAAGAGAAGGTCGCGCCATCCAGCGACCAAACTTAAAAACATGTACCATTACGCGCGAAAAATAAATACAAATCAAAATAATGGTACAATCACCACCCCCTAAACTAAAAACCAAGGGTTTTAAATTTGAAGCAACACTTAAATAGAATGAGGGAAGAAGAGACTTTAACCAAAATACACATTGATCCTGGTGAAATAAAAAAAAATTAATGCAGATTACAAATAAAAGAACAGTCTGGAAAGAAAATGGGATAGCACAATGCACACGAGTTCAGAAATCGAAGACATTGTTCAATTAGATGCTCTGAAATATTTCTTGACACTTCTCCATTACTTGTTTCACGCTGGGATTGGACTAATCCCTTAAAATCCAAAACCAGCCAACTTACTGTCTCTAGCCAGGAGACTGAATATTGACTGCGTAGTCACAATTACTTAGAAGAGGAGGGGAGGGTCACAGTAATAATAGGCGGTGTCATACCTTGATTTGGTAGGCATCGCGTCCGGTCCCGCCTACCATATTGGTTGCACACTCACATTCACTGGTGACCATCCTCACTAAACCAGTCTGCAGCGACTCATGGTGAAATTTGACTGTTGGCTGACATTGCAGACGAGGATCTTCAAGATGATATTTTTCAGCTGAAAGACTGCGTCAGCTCAACCAGCACAGGAGGTAGTTATTTGGGTAACCCATTTCTTGATGGTGTGTGACTTATAGTTGTTTGTGAGTAAGTCCCCATCTCCATTTCAGAGCCGAGACATTGAGAGTAGCATGTGCATCACCATTTCGACCAGAAGAACAGGAGTTTACACTGAAACATTCCAATATCAAGCGGCAGAAAAAAAATATTCAAACAGAAAGGTCCCCGTAGGGTCATACACAGTTACAGGTTCAAAAATAGAGCATTTTACAAGGACAGTTACTTTAAAATTGAAATTTAACTTTAACTTTCTGCAGTACTAAATGTTTACTTAAAGGAGAAATATAATTAAAGGTCTTCCCTCAATCTATAAAACTGAAGAAGACAAAAGTTTTTGACATAGTATTAATTACAAAATTACCTTTAGTTTTATACCAATTTTAGTTATGTAGAAATTAATAACTCAAGTTTTAAAGTCCCAGACAAACTCTTACTACATTTATCTTCATTGAAGTTAAAAAAAATTTCATTATCTTACTACTAGAAAAGATTTCATGTGGGACCTCAGACTTCAAAGTGGCTGAAACACAGATATAAAATTAAACACCAAAAGACATAAATTACAAAGGTTTACCCAGTTGGCCCAAATCTACTACCCCAAGCAGTTCAGTGGATCAAAAACTGACGAGCTACAACAAATTGCTGGACTTATTCTTTACTATATGAATTCTGTATACTACTGCTAGGTGAGCTAGCTAGAAACTTGAACAGAAAATCTGACAAGATTAATTAAACTTAAACATGCCTGAATTACTACCTCAATCACTTTGTCTACTTCTGTCAACATAACCTCTATTCACATACACAATGGAACGCAGTCGTCTGGTGGCTATAGTACAATCTGCTCAAGTCGCTCCCACTGAAAAGAAATGAACCCTTCCCTTTGGCTACACCTACCCATAGTACATCCAACTTGGATGCACCAGCAAACGCCACACTTAGCCAGTACTTTGCAGAGGCCAGCAACAGCATACCCCGCTGAGCTCCTCACCTTTTCCCCAGGCTAACGGGACTGAAAACCCCACCAAGAAAAGAGAACACATATCTATCATAGAGACAACAATGACAAACAATTACTGAGCCTAAATACACGACGCTGCACTCAAATTCCATTACAATTCATAAATTCAGGACTTACTGCATCTATTTCATTATTTATTTTGACACTATCGGGACAGTAAACTAATCTGACCAATCGAGTGTGAAAAACCCAGCAGCGGCCGAACAACTAGGCTTCACAGGCGAACAGCAGATAATTAATTGACACTATTCTTGAAGTTAAAATTCAACAATTACAAGGTCTAGGCCTTCAAATTACTATCTAACCTACACATTTATTCAAGTCACATAAATCTCACAACTAACCACTGTACAAAAATTTACATCCTAACCTCACTACTATAGGCTACTATATACAAACTATATACAATAAACACATCACAGCTTCTAGACAACCAGCAGAAGCCTTGACCCACCAGCAACAAACAACATGTCCCCTCCTGGTACCTGGAGAGTCCATGAAGCTCTCAGCTTTAAACGGCCAGGTCAAAACTCCCACCAAATAGTCACTACTCCATGATCCTGAACCTACTAACTTTCACACCTGCACAAACACATCTTTTGTTAAAGGTCAAAATCGGGAATTTTAAACACTGGTAACTTCTTGGTTATTACTAACCTCACTTCTACGAGCTTTTTCACTATCATCTGTTTAAACTAGTCACGGTTAGCAAAATAAATAAGATGGAGAAAACTCACCAAGCCAGAGTTGATCCACTGAAGCATTTACAACAATTCAAAGAACTTCTTTTATGAGTCACCCACTATCAGCTGATGTAACAAAAGGCCAAAGTATCACCGCTCTAAACATCACAACACAGGTGTCAGAATAGCTTGCAATCAGGACCCCAACCAGCACACCCGGTCCACACATGAAATCACAGTAACAACCAGTTATACCCAATTCATAAAATTTCTTTCAGTACATAGTTTCTCTTTTTTATAAACACCATACAAATTAAAATGAATGCTGGAAAAAAAAGATTAAATTATTAGCCTGAAATAAACAGTGTTTAAATACTTCTAGTGCCTGAAATACAATCTTTAATTAGTACAAAAATTAGGCCTAGGCTATCAGTAGATTGAACCAAGAACCTTTACAAACTGAAATATTAATTAATTTAATAGACAAAAGGAAAATGTGGACGATAACCACGCTCTGCTACCAATTGCAACCCCGCCCTAAGGGATGAAATGTGTGGAAGGAAGCTTGGGAAACCAACCCCAGGGAAGTTAGCCTATTCCCTGAAAACGGGCCCACCCATAGGTATAGTAGGACATCCCGGAGGGGGCACAAAACAGAATGTAAAAGTTCCTGATTCAAAAACAATAACAGATAATATATAATTTGGAACCAGATGTTTACAAGACAAAGGAAATTACAAAATTAGTATAGCCTGAAATAGAAAAACAATCGTAATTTACAGCACTGTTTACATTCACTCTTTGGGCAAATAATTTGATAGAGTGTTTTCATCATTACTTGAGACATTCAAACTGACAAATTGGAATTTACTGTAATGTAATTATACTGAAAACATCGAAATTACAAAATGAAAAAGTAACCAAACATAATAATCAATTTCACTATTACCAACACTCGGAAGAAGGGGACTTTACAATAGAACAAGGGAGGGGTTTACTCAGTAAAATGACACAAGGGACGATGGCTTTATTTCATAAAGGTCAGAATCGAAACAAACCGGGGAAAATATAATGTAGGCCTACAAAACAATCTTTAACAAGGGGCAAATTTAGTAAAAGGCGGGAAACATTACTGCCATCGGGATGCCTTTTAAAATCCCGATGGACAGGAGAAACGGGCATGGCACAAAGACTAAATACAGACCAAAATAATAGAAGAAACACGAAACTAAAAATGACTTACCAGACCGCGACACATCAGGTTTGCAAGCAGGCACGGGGAGAAGGGAAAGAAACAGACGCCATCATTATAGCTTGATGACGCCGACTACTTAGGCTATTACTAAGAAACCCCCCCAGCAACTCAAATAAACAGAAAACCCTTTAGATATTACTACCCAAGCAAAAGGAGACAGAACATATGGTTTCTACGAAGATTCTACCAAAAATACACTACCAAATCAATCAGAGAACTACCAGCTACCAAGCGCAGAAAGAGGGGAAGGGAATTCTACCATTACATAATTACTAAGTTAAAACACAAGAAAGTTAAACTAAAAACCTGTTGCAAACCTGAAGGATACACTGGGACTACATTATCCCACGAACGAAAGCACAAATACCGAAGAAATTACTTATAAACAAACTAACGAAATGCAACTACGAAAACACGTCAATGCCGAAATAAACCATGCCCATAACTGAAGCCAGAAAAGACAAACACTCGCTAAGAGGCTGTACCAAAGGATGAGGGGAGAGGCCAGCGGACCTACGCCCGCGAAAGCATATACAAAAGAGAAGGTCGCGCCATCCAGCGACCAAACTTAAAAACATGTACCATTACGCGCGAAAAATAAATACAAATCAAAATAATGGTACAAGATATAGTGAAAATCTGCTTCCAATCCCAATTGAATGATAATGGTAATCGAAACAGAATACAGTACATTAGGAAAACATTAGATGAAATAAGATTAAAGTGGATATGGAATTCAGTATTGAACGAGGAGAAAAACATCAATGTGATTTCAAAAATAGTTATTGAAAGATGTAATGATTAGACTTCGGATTTTAGGTAAAAACCTATTTTAATCCTTAAGTGATATATGGACGAAAACTTGTATATGCATGTTTCATAAGTAACTATGCCTAAAACTGATACTTTTATAGGACCTAAAACAGCCTATTTTTACGTTAGAGCCTAATATTGCCTTTTTGCTTGTTTTTCCTCTAAAGTTCAAAATAACTTTACTTTTGTTATAAATTCTAGCATTTATTTTCAGTTCGTATTATTTTTAGCTCGGAATGTGCAGTACATGACACATTTGTGATGTGATTAAATAGTAAGGAATGTTTCGTCTTCAGCAGAAAAATTCCTTGGAATTCCCAAGAAAATGTAGTGTTTTTCTCCCAACTCCCACACCCAGTATAATAAACAAAAAGTAGTTCTCTGAATCACTGAGGGATACGGGTTGAATATGCTAGCGCGTGCGTATCTTCCAGGCACAGGGATTATGTTTTCACTGTTATGGTAGTAATACAGGCCCTAGTAATAGGTCTATATAATTCTGTGTACCATATCTGAGTTTTATCATGATTATTGGTTAATGGTGACTTCAGTAAATATAATATTCTGCATTGCAATTGAGATTTTTCAGAAAAATGGTTTTTATAAGAGACTATTTTACGATTTTTAGAACCTATTTTCCAATTTTAGAGCCTATTTTAGGTACCTAAAACAGCATTTTTAGTGACCTAAAAGTCTGAAGTCTAGTAATGATATACAAAGGCAGAACCATTTTGCTGTAATGAGGGAAAAGAAATCTTTGGTATTCTACATGAAAATGAAGGAAATGTGGGGTATGGAAAATTATGTGAATGATTGCTCAAAGAAACAAAAATCTAGGCTGGCATGGTGGAGATTAGGGATATGGAAGCTTAGAGGGGCAAGAAGAAATTTCAAGAAAGGTCGTTGCCCATTATGTCTTAGTAATGAAGATGCAGAGCATATAATTTTAAGTTGCCCGAAACTGAAACATTAAGACTTAAGTTTCTATATAACAAATTTTTAAAGTTAAATAAAGAAGTGGCATATAAGAAATTAACTGTGATGAAAAACACAAAAACACTAAGGAACTGGGAAACTTTTTATATATAGTTAAAATAAATTGGGAAAAACAAATTAGTTGCTTAGAGGAAATTGGGTAAAAATGGTAAACGGATATAGTTACAAAAGGTAAACATTTATTAGTATTAGTACTGATTTCTGTTGTCTGAGCTTTTATGACGGTATGAAGTCGCCCCTTGGTGAAAAACTTTCTGTAACACCAGGGGTAATCATTTGTATAACTCCAGATACAAGAATAAATCATTCATTCATATAATTTTATGGCATTTCCTTGTTAGGTCAACTGCTATGGACTCATGGTGCTAATATGAACCTTACACAACATTTAAATCATCTAACTGAGGTATTTTTTGTTTCCTAGGTTGAATGCTGATGAACACATAGCACTAATATGAACCTTTCTTAACAACTAAATGCAAACTCAGTTTCATTGTTTTAATTCTAATATACTGTGGTTGTTCACATTCACTGACTGAAGCCAGTGATGGTACAGTCGGTCAAATAAAAAACGTCGGGACTTGTATGCAGTTAAAATTAAAGTTTTAACGCATTAGTTCACAAGTTTCCTATAAAAAACATAAAATACAGGCCATTCTCGGAACATATGAGGCCATGCGACAGGAGGGAAAAAATGAACAACGAGGGAATAATGAACAACGCGGAAAGCGCAACACACGATATTCAACTTAATGTATTGTCATAATTCATTTTGCTTTGTGTCATCACCACATACAAATGCTAAAATGAGAGAAAGTGTAGTTAGGGCTGTAATTGACCTGCATTTTTCGGCCTCTGAAGCAGCGAGAAGGTTCCATATTTATGAAAGAGCAGCTCAGAAGTAGGAACGTCACTATAATGCGACCGGAAGTTTTCATAGGAAACGTGGATCTGCGGAAGGCCGTGTATTTCGATGCTAGATTGGTTGCAGAAGTTGAGCGTATGTTATTGATTTTGCACTACAAGTACCGGTATTATAAAATAAAATCTTTAAAAAATGCTCCTTGAATAAACATATTCCTTGCGAATCTATTGATTATTAATATTATAAAAATTTGCAACCAAGAATGTGGCGGATTTGAGGCATATAGCCACAGCCTTCTATACATGTTTGTTTTGGAACAAAACTGACTAAATAATCAAGAAAATACATGGATAGACAAGAGGCATGTGTGAACCTAACCTTAAGTCTTCCTGTACATGCGCATATGCTCGTTCATGATACTTTATAAAAAACGTCGGTACTCGTATGCGGTTAAAATTAAAGTTTTAACGCATTAGTTCACAAGTTTCCTATAAAAAACATAAAATACAGGACATTCTCGGAACATATGAGGCCATGCGACAAGAGGAAAAAAAATGAACGAGGGAAAAAATGAACTATGCGGAAAGCGCAACACACGATATTCAACTTAATGTATTGTTATAATTCATTTTGCTGTGTGTCATCGCGCCACATAGGCCTACAAATGCTAGCTTGAAAGAAAGTGTAGTTAGGGCTGTAACTGACCTGCATTTTTCGGCCTCTGAAGCATCGAGAAGGTTCCATATTTCTTAATGCGACCGGAAGTTTTCATAGGAATCGTGGATCTGGCCGGCCGCGTATTTCGATGCTAGACTTGGTTGCAGAAGTTGAACGTAAGTTATTGGTTTTGCACTACAAGTACCGGTATTATAAAATAAAATCTTTAAAAAATGCTCCTTGAATAATCATATTCCTTGCGAATTTATTAATTATTAATATTATAAGAATATGGCGGATGTGAGACATATAGCCACAGCCTTCTATACATGTTTGTTTTGGAACAAAACTGACTAAATAATCAAGAAAATACATGGAGAGACAAGAACAGGTGTGAACCTAACCTTAAGTCTTCCTGTACATGCGCATATGCTCGTTCGTGATACTTAATCAAATACCGCCCGATGTTTTTTATTTGACCGACTGTACATCTTCTCTAGTGGCAGTGGATTATTCATTTAATGGTACAATTCCACTGATGATTTTAGTGAAGATATACAATCAGTAGGCATGGTGTACTTTCTGTTAACATCCACTTTTGCTGTAGCATAATAATTATACTTAATTTTTTCAGGTGCCTGGCATTCAACTTAAACTGCCTGGGAAGAAACTGTTTGGAAACAATCTGGATCCACAGTTTGTGCAGTCCCGAAGGGAAGGCCTTGATGCATTTATTCAGCAGATCATGAATGATTCTAGATTTAGACAGCTGTAAGTTCAGTTCTTTGTCATAGATTCTCTCTTATCGAGCACTTGAAAAAAATAAGTCAAGCTCTTTGGTGGCAGGAATGATGACTCTTTGTGTTTTAATACTTAAAAACTTCTGAAACAAATGTCAACAGATTAAGTTTTTCGATCAAGCTTTAGTCACATATTGCTTTTCTTAAGTAAAATTGTATTTAGAGCGAACTTCAGTTACAAAATAGTTTAAAAAACCTCCGTGAAATAGAACTCTGAAACTGTACAAGAAGAAAATTTTCAATCCTTCTTTTCTCCCCATCATGTTAATCAACTGGAATATTTATTTTACTTTAAATAACACTGTCATTTTAAAGTTGTCCATATACAACTGAGTTGCTAAATGAAGTGAAGGATGTGGGAAAAAACCAGAGACTGTATGCTATCTCAAGATTTTTCCTTATCATTCCTCAATTTCAAAAAAAGTCCCCTCCCTTACAACTTAATTATTATGGGATAGCTTATGTAGGAAATTGTTCTATACACTTGCCGGTGATTTTAATTAACTTCCTCCATGAGTAATCAACCTTGCTTTATAGGTGATCGCCAATGAATGAATGAATGAATGAAAATGTTCAGCACTCAGAGGCCTTTCAATAGAGATAAGTCCTTTGATATATCTATCTATTAGCCTTTCCAAAGTCTTTAAAAGAAAGGAAGTTAGACTAATAGGTCTAAAATCCTTAGGCCCAAGGTACGAACTCTTCCCGGGCTTAGGAATAAAAACTAGTCTTGCCTGCCTCCACAATGAGTGTACCTAACCCATCGCCAGGCAAGATCTATAAATTATTACCAGGTTTGGAATAAGTAAATCCTGTCCCTGCTGAAGCAGAGCCAGGTAAATCCCTTCCATCCTTGGACTTTTAAAAGGGCAAAAGATTGAATTGCCCACTTTATACGCATAGCAGGCCGGCAAGCCTGACTAGATACCGCTTCCTCATTGACCACCTGTGATTCAGAGAAATGAGTCCCAAGCAAGAGTCGTAAACTATCCTCTTCCGAGCCAGTATATGTCCCAGAGGGGGTCCTTAATGAACCCAATTTGGCTCTCAAGTCTCACATTAGGATTTTATGCAACCTAGCCACGCTTGGTAGATCGTTAATACTCTGACAGAAATCTCTCCAGGCTTCCCTGGAGGACTTTTTCAGGTCTTGCTTATACTTATGTACTTATGTAGATCCCAGCTCTCAGTATCTTGTTTGCCTTTAGCTCTACTATAAAACCGTTACGTGGAGTTCCGTAGGTTGCTCAAAGTCGAGCTCCAGTGGAACTTCCCATTTACTGGTGGACAGTTATCCAATGAATGCAGTCCCCCAAGTTTTCCATGTTATAAGAAATTCTAGGCATTCCCCCAGCGATTCTGCCCCTCAGGTCCTCCCTATAAGAGTTGCATTTGGTCCTCTTGGGGTCCCTGAAGGTTCTCAGATCAAGGGAGCCTGCCAAACGAAATTCTGTGTGTCTATGGTCGGAAAGGGCGGTTCACTACTAACATTCCAACCACTAACCTTCTCCAGGATTCCTATGAATCCTAGTGTTATGTCTATAGATTCCTCCCTTCTACTATTACAGTACGTGGGTTCGCCGTTATTTAGGATTTCCAGATCTGTTGTACATATGTAGTTCGCAAGAGCCTCGTCTCTGGCATTGACGTTGGTGCTACCCCAAATCCCACGATGGGAATTAGAGTCGTATCCAACCACCAGGTCGAGTCCCTCCCGTCTAGAATAAGTAATAGGTCCTCAAACTCCCTTGAGGGAGGAGGATCCTCAGAATCATAAGGGAAATATGTCAAGTAGACAACTAATTGCCTCTCTGCATTTCCCTCTTTATACCTCACAAGAACAGCCACCATGTCCTGAGAACAGAACTGTGGTAGTGCTTATGAGTTCATACCCTCCGGCTTCAAGCAGGGTGAAAACTACTTGGCCTGTGCTGCAGAAGAGCTTCCCCTTCCCTTCCTCCAGGATTGCCTTCGCAAGCAGCTGAGTCTATGCTGAGCCTATGCTGAGCACAAGTCACACGCCTTTAGGCTCCACCTTGCGCTCAAGCACCCTCCACTGCCGCGCATCGATGTTTTGCTTCTGACAAACCAGATGTCTGATGATGACGTCTGTCTCCACAGGGGGTCCTGGGATCCAGACCATCAACCTCTTGTAAGTAGGGAGATCATCCATGCTAACCACTTTTAAGGTTGGATCGCTCTCATGCCTTCATGTTTGGCACCATACCTGTAAGCCAAATCTGAGAGTTCTCATCCTGACAAACCACTATGGCTGCCCCCTTAGACAGGTAGCAGCAAGGCTAGTATATACAAGGTTGCCTCGTTCCCGTAAGAGCTGTGGGGAGAGTCCTCCTCTGCTGTGTGACGTCGCCCCTAGCCCGTGCGAGGATTAAGCAGCTACACATAATGGCAATGATAGGAAGAAATAACACGAAAACACGATCGTTTTAACAACATTAATACATGTTTCTGAGGTGATGATAGAATGCATACTATCCTACATATAAAGAGGATTTAACACAAAATAAAATAAATATTTAATACAGGTACAAATAAGAATAGAACAGATTTACAAAGTTAGGAAAAAGAGTGTCTGACTCACAAAAAAAGTAGCCTAGTAGATATAGCTTACAGTGTTTTGCAGATGACAAGCCGTTTGTGCTTCTCCTTGCTTAGATACGTGGTCCAATCAGAGACGACAAGACGGAAGGAAGACTCTTACTGCTAGCGGGACTTCGTTAGCTCGTACACGTGATTGGCGGTAAAGGAATTGGCTTCTCATTTGAAAAATACTGTAGATTATACTTGAAAGGTTTTTAATTTTACATTTCTAGGCATGTTGACTTATTTCAGGTAAATTAATCTAAATTATGGAAGGAGACTTGAAAAGAATAGACTTTAGTTTAGTTTGCGATATTCGTCTTGACTTAGAATATAGATCAACGTGCAGTTGTGTGTTTTCTATATTTATTTTACATGAAATTAAGTTACATTAAACATCTATAAGATGAATCAAGACACTTATGATTGCAATGTATTTGTCACAATTTAATTACAGAGCGTGTAATCATAGATACTAAACAATTATTAAAACCAAAGAAGAATAGAAGTTTTAAAAGTTAAAAACTTGGAATAATGCTTTCCAGAGGCAAAACACTGGAAGATGTAGCCAAATAAAATGTGCGCCGGAATAACTATTTTTATATTATAAACTGGAAGATGTATATTATTATATTATAAAACTGAAAGATGTAGCCAAATAAAATGTGTGCACGGAATAATTATTATATTACAAACCAGTCTGTGTTCTGTTTGTAGAACATTTTGAAATAAACATTTACAAATGATTCAAAGTGATCACGTCATAAATGTTAACAGGTATATCTTTAAATGTATACCGACCAACAGCATTTAAATGATCGAACAGTCCAAGATTCAATACTGAGTAATAACTAAACAGAATTGTAAAAGTACCCTAAAAAAATATTTTTCATGTAAAAAATGGATTTTAAGACGCACTCATAATAAAATAATGAGAAAAAATGTCATAAACTCACCTTCAGTAGGAAGTTGGCGGCAAGCTTTCCATTCTTCCGCAGTTAACAGATCCATTGTTGAATATTCTCCCCCCCCCCCCCAGTCAGGCGAGGCCCTGTCAGGTTTATGAGTACTTGTAGTTATTCAGTTTCTGAAAGATGTTTTATTAGGGGAGTCCATAAATAAAATGTTTAATGTCCATGATAATCAACAAATTGGACAGGCCCTTTAAGTTTCTACTGGAAATGTGTATGAATAAAGAATTATATACAGAAGGGTAAACTTGCCTCGTATAGGCTACTTCCCATTTTCTGAGTCATAACTAAACAGAGTTGTAAAAGTTCCCTAATAAATTTAAATAGAAATGTAGGGTGTTTGTGTGTTTTCTTGATTTTGTCATCCACAGTATGTTTTACAGAAACCAGCACCTTAAATATTTTAATTTGTTTCAAACGTCTCATATTTTATTACAGCCTATTCATTTGAGGCCTGAGCACTCAGAAGTGGTCTCTCTGTTAAGCCATACCCCCTGTAAGATCATATGTAGTCTATCTTTACAGATACATGTATTATTATAGTTAAAAATAAGTTTTATTCCCATCATTGCCATTATATGTAGCTCTTTAAATCCTCCTGCAGGGCTAGGGGCCACATCACATCCCTCGTGCTCAATACGCATGCGCGTCGAATGAGACAACCTACCATATACCGTATATACTCGAATACTACCCACATATTTTTTCCAAAAAGTGCTTTCTAATGCACATGGTCCGCCATGACTGGCCGTGAAACAAAGCTTTACGTATAGAGACGACAAGCAAGTAACATTACAGTAAAAGCAGAAGCACGGAAAGTTCGGTGAATAACCACACGACTTTGACCTTGATTCGGACCAGTCGGACGTACGTCATCACGTGTGATTCCCGCCGATCAGCTGGAGAGTGTTCTTGTTGTTGAAAGAGACGCAGCGCGTATAAGATGGCGAGATTTCCAGCTGGCTGTTACCATGTTATTTTTAAAATGACATTTTAGCCTACCATATTTATTTCTTTTATGATATGTAATGTTAATTATAACTGTTTAATCAAGAATAAACCTGGTAAAATAATTTTATATAGAGGCCTATAGATTTTTTTCTTCAAATTTCCTTTTGAAAAAATTGGGTGCGGGTAGTATTCGGGTATATACGGTACTAGCCTTGAGGTAGCAGTCAAACTGTAGAACAATGCTAGAATCATCCAGTAAGTCGTCCACAAGCCTGCTGACAGCTGCCTGAATACTCACTGGGTGTTCCAGAGTAATCTGTACCTCAGGATAGTCCTCGCTAACAATAGCCATCCTGAGTCCAGTCTGGTCCAATTTTGAATATTCGGCCTTAGGTCTCTTGTATTGTTTACCTTCCTCCAGAGGGGTTGAAGGCCTTGGTCGCTTCCGAGTGGAAGAAGAAGGGGTGGTCCCCTCATTAAAGGAGCCTGGAAGAACAGACCCGACTGTAGTAGAGGAAGAGGGCAAAGTCTCCTTCGTGCCTCTCTCCGCCGCTAGCCTAGCCACCTTCCTCCTCTCCGAGGTTGATGTCTTTTGCCTTACTAGCTTCGGGTTCCTCTTTTTGCGAGGCCCCCGAGGCTTCATCGTTGGAGCGGGGGAGTATTAATATATGCACAACATAATGTACATTGTGATAAATTAGATTATGTAGAAAACTATTGTATTGAAATGGTACTTGAAATAGCAGCCATTAGAATATATACGAAAGATGAATATTTAACAGTAGTGGGAGTTTACAGATCCCCTAGTACAAAGGTTACAGAATTCTTAGTAGATTTTGAAAAGTTTTTAAGTAGAATTGTAAAGAGTAATCAGAAAATTGTAATACTTGGTGATTTTAATATAGACATAAATAACAAGGAATTCATTGATCTTCTTAGTTCTTTTAACTTAAAAGACACTGATCTAGGGCCAACCAGGGTGACCAACCACTGTAGTTAAAAAATTGATCACATTTTAACAAATTTAGATGAGAAATTGTTCACTACTATAAATAGTAATCTACACATTTCAGATCACACTTCACAAATTATCGATATATTTAACTTTCAAAATTGCAGTAAAACTGTAGAACTGAATCTTAGAAGAGACACATGGAAATATAGACTTGCTCAGTTAAATGAAAACCTTTTACAGGAAGATTGGGCTGCAGTATATACTGCTGAAAACAGTAATGACAAATGGAATATCTTTTTACAGATTGTTACACAGAATATAAATACAGCCTGCCCACTAATGAAAATGCCAATACGTAGCACTAACCCTATAAGGGTTAAGATTTCATATTATGTGCAAATATTATGTGATAAAATGAAAGAGATGTATGAATACTACCAAAGTACTAGAATGGAAATATACAATACAATATATAAAAAATTTAAAAAACAATATATTCAAACATTGAAGCAAGTTAAAATCCATTACTACTCAGATAAGGTCATAAAGTCAGAAAATAAAACTAAAACAATGTGGAACATGGTAAATTCGGGTGTTAAACGGCAAAAAATTACTGATTCCAATATTTGCTTGTATCATGAAGAAAAAATAATAGAGGAACCAATTCAAGTTCGCAACACTTTCAATAAGTATTACATTAATTGTAACAGAAGACTTGAAACTACTAGTACAACTAGAACTCATCCTATGATAACAGCTAGAGAACATGTCACAAATACATTGTATCTGGAAGGTACTAACAGTTTTGAAGTAACAAAGGTAATAAATAGCTTTAGAAATAAGAACTCTAGTGGATGGGACGGTATGTCTTCCGTTATGCTTAAACGATGTATGAATGTACTCATCAACATCATTGTTTATTTAATAAACTACTCAATACAAGAAGGAATATTCCCTGAGGCACTCAAAATTAGTGTAGTAAGACCAATTTATAAGAAGGGTTGCAAGCAGGATGTATCAAACTATAGACCCATAACGTTAACGTCTATATTTAGTAAGATATTTGAAAAAATATTAACACTGCGAATAAACAGTTATCTAAAATATAATAATATACTTATTAACACTCAACATGGTTTTCGTAAGGGATTTTCTACAACAACAGCAACTGCAGAATTTATCCATGAAGTACTAGTAAATCTAGACATTGACAATAAAACAGCTGGTATATTTTTAGATCTAAGCAAAGCATTTGATACAGTATGTCATGAACTGCTGTTAGAGAAATTAGAGATGTATGGATTCAGGGGTAAAATATATGACATCTTAAAATCATTCTTATTAAACAGGAAACAGTGTTGTGAAACATACTGGAAAATAGGGAACTGTACCAAAACTTTTCAATCTCAATATGAGACAGTAATTTCAGGAGTGCCTCAAGGATCGGTCCTGGGGCCACTGCTATTCCTAATTTACATAAACGATTTTCCTCAGTCAAATTATTACAAAATTACTACATATGCAGATGATACATCAATTGTATGTTCGAGTAGGGACTTTCAAAGCTTAGAAGTAAATATTACAAATTCACTGAAAGACATCTCAAAGTATCTAACAAATAACCTTCTCCAAATAAATGTAGACAAGTCAAAATTATTATTATTCCAACATTACAAGAGTCAAAATGACAATTGATTAAATATCAGACTTGAAGATAAAAATATTGAACAAATTGAATGCATAAAATTCTTAGGGATATATCTCAATCAAAGTTTAACTTACCAGAAACATGTAGATGTAATATGTAATAAGATTAGTTCTAACATATACCTTCTTAGGAACCTCCGTAATTACCTTAGTTCTGAAATTCTTCTGAATCTCTATTATGGAGTGATACAACCACACATAGAATATTGTATAGAAGTATGGGGTGCAACAGGAATAACTAATATGGATAGAATACTAGTGTTGCAAAAAAGGAGCCTGAGATGTATATATGGGATTAGTAATAGACAATCATGTAAAGAAATATTTATAACCAAAAGAATCTTGACAGTAGTTAGCCTATATGTATATAAAGTGATACTATATGTTAGGAATAAAAAACAGCCTCCAGTAAATAAAGACATACATTCTCACTGCACAAGAGGTGAAACAGACTACCACAGGGTGACAATAAATAAAAATTCAACATACAAAGATCCGTTAAGTAAGGGAATTTTACTGTACAATAAGTTACCGATAGAAATAAAAAAGAAACAGAAAGGAAATTTTAACATTGCACTTAAAAATTATCTGATACAAAAATGTCTCTATAGGTTAGATGAATTTTAGCTTAATTAACTAATTTACTATTGACACTCATATTAATAAAGTTTTAGAATTTTAAAATGTGGTTATAGTGTTTTTTTTAATGTTTAATAGTGTAATTTTATAATGAATTATAATACAATTTATTATGACATTAATTGTAATTTTATAATTAGCTTTTAATGATATTTAATTAGTGTAATTTGTAACTAATTATTGAAAATGTATCAAATGCCTAAAGTGTTAATAATATGTTAAATGTGACGATGCTGGACACTTTTCCTGTAAAAGTCTAAAAGCAAATAAATAATAATAATAATAATAATAATAATAATAATAATAATAATAATAATAATTATTATTATTATTATTATTATTATTATTATTATTATTATTATTATTATTATTATTATTATCCCCGTTAAGGAGCCCTCTGGTCTCATACTTTCTCTGGAAACGTTCCCCTTTGAACCTGAGTCCCCAGTAAAGGAGCGCTCTAGTTCACCGGGTTCCATTGCCAGGGTCATGTCTACATCAGTGCTATCAGAGTCCCCAGCTAAGGAACACTCTGGATGTTTAGGGATGTTAGATGCACTAGTATGGGGGAAAATCTGTCACTGCTCCTGGAGCCCCCTGAAGAAGTAGAAGGTCTAAAATACAATGGGGTTTGACCTGGTTCTCCAAGCGGATTGTTCGCGACACCATCTAACCCTGGTGCCATTCAGCCTCCAGCATGATACCTCCCACCTTAGCTTGGGTAGGGAAAAGGGAAAGAAACAGGATGGGATATGAAAGATAGGTCGTTGCAGGATGCCTTCGTCTTGCTTCTCCCAACATGGGTGACCCTTCTGGTAGCTAGCTACCGTCGGTATAGCTCTCCGCTTCATTGAAGCATGCAAACCTCCCCTCCTGCATGGACAATGCTTCGATAAGGCGATATCCCCTGGGGAGGGATGTTCACCAATCAGGAGCCAAAAGTCACGGACATCTTGCACCATTTAATACCTATTTAAATTAAAAGCATTGGAACTAGCGGTATTGTCATTAAATGCCACCATAAGCCATCACAAGTTACCGGCCACAGCCTTCTACACTAGTAATGGTTACCAGTGAAAGCATACCAGTGGATGAATGGTCATGAAAAGTTATTATATTAAATTTAATTGCCGGTATGTAATATGACCATTAAATCCAGTACCAGTGTGATATTGAACCTTTGAAACCAATGCCAGTATTTGATACCAGTGCATACTGCCTCACTTCCCTCGCTGGCTAAGTGCCCTTAGAAATATGAAATACAAAATGTGCAAGGAGTTTGCATGGGTTTTCATAAAGTTGTTCATGCCATAGTGGTAGGATAGGCATGATAGTCTGGATCAATTATTAAATGTTTGTAGCTCTGTATTTTTAGGTATAGAAAGCTAATGTGCACATTCACTTCTTACACATAAACACTATGTACACATATGGGCGGAGTCTGACGATCGGAGGAAAGGTCCTTTTGAAAGCCGGCTAACTAGTAAGTTAGTTATTTTAATGAAGTAGTGATGTTCTTGATGATAATGTGTTTTATAAAATATGAATTTATTCACATATAGTCCTTTTTCCATTGTCTTATAGTTCACTTGAATCATTAAAAAATACACAAATAGACATATACAATGGATCTTTAAAACATTTAAAGTACGACGTTTCAACCCTTCCTGTGGGTCTTCCTCAGGTACAATAAAAACACTAAAATACAGCTCAAAGCTCTCATGTATAAATATCTATCAGTCACTGCCACTTGGGTTGTTCAGAAGTTCTTCACCAAAATCCACCATTCGTCCATACTTTACTATCCATGTCTCCGGGATATTGAAGTCACTGACCAGGTCTGCCAATCCCGTGGTGGGGGGAAATTTTATAGATGTATTATGGTTTATAACATTCCTAATTAACTGTAGCCATTCGTCCCCCAAATCCCCTTCATATCTATTAAGACTATTTTTCTTTTAGTTCTATAATTTTATGAGCTTGCGGGAAGTCATATGTGGGGGAAACGGGAAGATCTTTTCAAGTTAGAAAAATTGAACATGAAAGAGACGTAAGAACCAAGAAACCATCTACGGGTTTGAGCCAACACTTGATAGAAACGGGTCATAGTATGGGTGAAATGAACATAATCAAAATAGAACGGGATAAGGTAAGGAGGAAAATTCATGAAGCTCATAAAATTATAGAACTAAAAGAAAATAGTCTTAATAGATGTGAAGGGGATTTGGGGGACGAATGGCTACAGTTAATTAGGAATGTTATAAACTATAATACATCTATAAAATTTCCCCCCACCACGGGATTGGCAGACCTGGTCAGTGACTTCAATATCCCGGGGACATGGATAGTAAAGTATGGACGAATGGTGGATTTTGGTGAAGAACTTCTGAACAACCCAAGTGGCAGTGACTGATAGATATTTATACATGAGAGCTTTGAGCTGTATTTTAGTGTTTTTATTGTACCTGAGGAAGACCCACAGGAAGGGTTGAAACGTCGTACTTTAAATGTTTTAAAGATCCATTGTATATGTGTATTTGTGTATTTTTTAATGATTCAAGTTAATATGAATTTACTAACACACTTAAATTACTCCACTTACCACGGTTTTGGTAGAACGTGTTTCACATGCCTTCGGATGCATCCTCAACTACTTGTCAACTCAGTTGAGGATGCATGCAAAGACATGCAAAACATGTACCAAAAACTTGGTGAGTGGAGTAATTAAAAGTATGTTAGTCAATTCACATTATTTAAAAAAAAAATTATAACTTCACTGTGAAAGTTCCATCATAATTTTTCCAAACTGTATACACAGTCTTTCCTACCCAAACTATCATTCAGAACCGTGTCTGTTTTGTAGTAACTGCAAAGCATTCTCCTGAACACTATTGTCTTACCTTGTTCTTTTCTTTATGGTCTCAATTAAAAAAGGAGTTTTGTACATATTAATAAGATAAAACTAAACAAAGAACTGTGGCGCATACTGGCCCAGAGGCAATTAGGTTTTGTGAAAAACAGAGAACTTAAAATATAATAACAATTAACAAGAACAGATAAATTATTAAATAATAGTAATAAAATATATTATAATTCACTTTATTTACAATGGATACACTTTTAAGGCATAACTACACTATGTTTCGGTTCAGCCCTCGAACCTTCCTCGGGTGAATCGCTGCTGGGAAGGAAATTCCATATCGTCTGTCGATTGTTTATTGACACTTGTTACTATTATTGTTATTATAAACAAAGTGTTTCTAGAGTGTTCTCTTCTCCATCCCTCGGGTATATCGTACCCAGCATCCTCCAAGCATTCTGTAGGTGGAGGGGGAATTTTTACTGTATGTTGACCACTCCTCATTCTTTTAATTAGGCCTAGCCACTCGTCCCCCTAGGTCGCCATCGTATCTGTTAAAGCATTCATCACGAATTCCACTACAGGTCCACGCTTCCCTTACCTTTCTTGTAGTCATATCATGTTTGATTTTTACAACCTCCATTTCACCAATATGTTTCTTTTCTATTATATTCTGGCTGAGTCCTGTCGACATGGTACCTCTCTTTATGTCTCTCTCATGTTCACACAATCTAATTTAAAACTTCTGCCTGTCTCCTACATACGATCCATCACAGTTTTTACACTTGGAGTAAACTCCCGGAAATTCCATTTTTTCTTTCTTCATTCCACAGCGTTTATATTGCGAAAAAATCTTTTCTATGGTTCATTCCATTGTGTATGCAGGTATTAATTCAAAATTTCGAAAATCTTCCCAAACTTTTCTCCCACTATAGGATTGTATGGCATTGCTACGCATCTAATGTGTGTATTTATGTTATTTTGTATATCAATGCTCCTTTTGTTATCAAAATTCCTCCATATTGTGAGGTTAACTTCCGTCAGGTGGTGTGTATGGTGCTCCTGTTGGTGAATTTTGATGTCCAGCCCCTCAGTTCCATGTTGCAGCTATCTCTGGTGGCGTACATGGCTCCCCCTCACTGGGATTTATGAAGTATATGGGAAATTGTTGTTGAGAATGATGTGATGTTTGGAAAAAAATAAAATAAAAAAATAAAAAACAATGGAAAATGTCCTTCCAGGTCGGCAGGGATGAAGTCGAATGAGAAAAGGGACTCAATAATTTTCATACAAAAAAAGAAAGAA
Source organism: Ectobius pallidus (assembly GCA_964059195.1). NCBI lineage: Eukaryota > Metazoa > Arthropoda > Insecta > Blattodea > Ectobiidae > Ectobius > Ectobius pallidus. The sequence goes on along the minus strand of CAXKWD010000004.1, from coordinate 152,878,112 downwards.
AGAAAAAAGAAGACAGATAAAACATTCTCACGAGGTTACATTGGGGTTGTTATCCACTATTAGCACCCTCTGGAAACAAAATACAGTAGGGCCCCGGTTATCCGAGCCCCGACTAACCGAGTTCCGGTTTAACCGAGGCGCAAAAAAAAAAAAATTAAAAAAAAATATTTAGTACAGTACCGTTTCTGGCGAAATCAAGATAATGTTTTTGCCCCCTAATGTAACCCCACTTCTCCAGCCCATGGACCAAGGGGTGTTGGAAAACCTTAAGAGAAATTATAAAAGAAGACTTTTAAAACTGCTCATAAAGGAAATTGATGAAGGAAACGAAGTTTTGCATACTCTAAAAGCCATCACAATGAAAGATGTTGTATACATGACAGCCGAGTCCTGGGAGGAAGTTAAAAGCTCTACCCTTGAAAGATCCTGGAGAAAGCTGTATAGTGTTGATGTTCAAGAAGCCGCAACCTCGGAAAATGAAAATGCTGATGACTCTATCGTAAGCCTGGTGCAAAGAATCCCATCTGACAAGGCTATTACTACAGACGACGTGGAAGAATGGATTAATGCGGACGAACAATATGAAGTCACAGATGACATGATTGTCGAGACAGTCAATGATGAGGCACAAAACGCCGAAGAGGTGAGTGATGAAGATGAGCCGATGGAACAGACTGAAAATAAAATAAGTCACGCCGAGGGCTTCAAAGCCATACAAAGTGCTATAGACTATTTGGAGCAACAGGCAGAAACAACTTCGACGGATCTTCTGCTGCTTCGTCGACTTCGAGAAACAGCTGCAAAGAAGCGGGCCAGTTCAGTAAAGCAGAAAACTCTGATGAACTTTTTCAAGAAGTAGGCTTAGTTTTAAAGTTAAATTTTTATTGATAAAGTACTGTACTGTACAGTACAGTACCAGTACAAAACTGTTTTTAATACTGTACTGTTATTAAGTGTGTTATTCTTAAGTGTATATTTTCATATTTACCATTGACCTTGTTTTATATTTATAGGCTGGATTTTATTAACTAAAACTGTATTTTTAGTGGGTTTCATAATAAAGTGAACTTAATATGTTAATTCAATTTTACGTCTTTATTTATTACTGTATCAACCCCAAAATGTCTTTGTAACGCCCGTAACACAGACCAGCGGCCCAAAATGCACACGCTATCATTGATTTCAATGGCGGCACGGGACGCTCTCGTTCGCCGCTCTGTCTGCCCGTGTTATCCGAGTTTCTGGTTATCCGAGGGTCCTCTGGTCCACATTAGCTCGGATAATCGGGGCTCTACTGTAAATGAACTTCAAGAAAGGTTGATTACGCTTCCCCAATCATACCGTTTAACACACTGCATTCCCATATCCATTATTGCTTTTTTTTTTTTTTTTTTTTTTTTTTTTAAATTTATTATTATTAATACTGCATGCTCCGTTACTCACGTAACACTACATGCAATTTTTAGTCTTACTTATAACAAGTTAACAAACTTTTCTATTTTCTATGTACAAGGAAAACTTTTTTCTTTAAAGTTTTTCAAAATCTATTTTTTTATGAATTTTAAAAACTCCTTTAAGTAGTTCCTAACTAAAACATTAGGCGTTGCTGGCCACTGTCCACCGCTTAGTCTTATGTTTTGTTTTAGTGTTATTCGTTCATTACTCAGGAGTGGACACTCATATATTAAATGATTCACAGTTTGATTTTGTTGTTCACACTTACACATTGGACTTTCCATTATTTTAAACCTGTTGTAGTAGTCCCTGGTCTTTCCATGCCCAGTTAGGATGGCAGTAGTTTGTCCATTTAGTGGGATCCTTAGCTTTAATCTTTCCTGCACTAAAGGAAAAAACATTTTACTGATATTTCCATTTGTTGTCCTCTCCCACTGGTTTTGCCACATGCTAAGTCCTCTCTCCTCTGCTTCCTTGATTATATGGGTTCTGGGTATCTTGCTGTAGCTGATCTCCCTGCCTTCTTCCATCACAGCTTCCTTAGCCAGTTGATCCGCTATTTCGTTTCCATATAACCCCATGTGTGCCTTAACCCATTTTATGTGTATAGTCCATCCGTGGTTCTCTAAATACTTGATGTTAGCCTTTATTTCTTCTATTATTTTACTTCTGATTTGGCTGTTTTTGAGAAGATCCACTGTTATCTGACTGTCAGTGCACACTACCCCTAGTTTCTCCCCGACCGTTAATACCCTGTTGTCTACTATTTCTCTGAGAGCCTCTAAAATTGCTATCTGCTCCGCTTGATTATTGGAGCAGTGATCACTGAGTTTGTACTTGAGTTTTTTGATCGGTTCTCCATTTTGTATGATAACTGCTGCTGCTCCGACTTTTCCGTTTAGCTTGCTCCCATCAGTATAGATTTCTAAATTGTATATTGCATTTTCTTTTGCCTCTTGAACACTCACTCTATCTGCCGGATGGGGCCACTCACTCAGTTTAGGGGCTTCTTCAGTTAATATTGGTGTTTCATTTCCACTGATGTTATTTGTGGCTTTATATACCTCTAATATTTCTTGAATTTTTATATTTATTGGTTTTACAGCCGCCAGAACACATGATGCCTCATATGACACAGTTCTATAAGCTTTGGAAATTTTTATGTTGATCAGTCTTTGTACTCGCTGATATTTCATCATGTTCCTTCTTTTGAAGATAGATTCTTCCCACACCTGCACGCCGTATAACAGCATCGGGAGGATGGCGCCTTTGTAAATTGTTCGTAGGGCTTCTTGTCCTAGACCCCAATTCTGCTTAGCTGACCTTGCAAGTGCGTTTATAAGTTTTATGCATTTCTCTGTCGTTTGTTGTATATGCATATCAAATTTCAACTTATTATCGAATAATATCCCTAGGTACCTTATTTGTTGTACTTGCTCTATAGTTCTGTTGTTTAAATATATACTAATTTCGCTTTTTGCTTCTTTTTTTTTCCTTGATATCAGCATAGTTTTGGATTTACTGCTATTGAACATGAGTTTGTATTGTTTAGACCAGTCCTCTATTTGCTTTAAGTCAGTATTTGCATACATTTCTGCGATTTCCTTGGTTTCCCCAAAAGTAATCAGCGCCAGGTCGTCTGCGAAAGCTATTAATTTACTTCGTTTAGTGTATCGTAAACTAAGCAAAGAGTTGTACAATACATTCCAGAGACCTGGGCCGCAGCAAGACCCCTGAGGACAGCCTTTTGTCACTTTTCTTTCTACTCTGCTGCAATTGACCAAAAGTTTGGCTACTCTGTCTCTGAAATAACTTTTAACAAGATAATAAAAGTTTTTTGGACATTGTAGGCTCCTTAAGTTATGCAGTATGCCGGTCCACCAGGCAGCGTCGAAAGCACCCTTCACGTCCAGACTAGTAATTATTACGCTGTTTTTATGGTCAAGATTGTTTTTTATAAAAGTTTTGACTGCTAAGGCGGCATCTATGGTGCTGTTTTGTGGGACGAATCCGTATTGGTTCGTGTTTAGTAGATTGTTGGAGTACATGTGATGGTTAATTCTATCTATCATCAGCTTTTCCAATATTTTCCCCCCGAGATTTAATAGACTGATTGGTCTGAACTTTGTAACGTCGTGGCTTTCTGCTTTCCCTGGTTTAACAATGGGGATTATTATCGATGTTTTCCATATTTTAGGGAAGCACCCTTGGCTTAGACATTTATTATAGATGGCCGTGAGGGATAATGGAAAAGTCTTGAAGACTCTCAGTAATATGTCTTTGGTTAAACCGTCTTCTCCAGGTGTTTTCTTTGCATTAAATCTTTGGATTGCTTGGAGTATTTCTAATTGTGTAAAATCTTTATCTTCTGGTGTATATAATGGCTCTTCTTGCTGTCTTCTCATTTCTTGTTGTGATATTGTGTCACTTTCCGGATCGTCTTCAGGAGTGAAATAGTCTATCATACAGTCAATCGTCCCTTCAGTGTCATGTGTGTAGGTACCGTCTGTTCTTCGGATGGTTGTCAGCGTGGGTTGGGTCCTTAACTTTCCTGCAGCCAGTTTGTATGCTGCGTGCCAAGGGTTTTTTCCATCTTCTATGGTACAATACTTTTTCCATGAGCTTAACTTTTCCTTTTGTAGTTGCAACTGGTATTCGCGCTTCCCTTCAATATAGAGCATTTTTCTTTCTTCTCTGAGTTGTTGGTTATTTACTGTTCTTTGAAATCTTCTGCGTAAAGCATTTACTCTCTTCCTTGAGACTGTCAGCTTATCATTCCACCATGGTACTGATCTCCCTGCGATTGGTGTTTTTCTCGACGTAGAAATATGAAATGTCTCATCACAGGCTGTTATGATACAAGAGTTGAATTTTTCTATTACTTTTTCAGCATCGTGAGAAATATTTATGATTTCACGAATTTGATTGTCTGTAGTCCCTCTGTTGTCTTCACTAGTAAAGGTTTGAAATTCCCTGTTCAATGTTGCGTGTAAAATGTTGATAAACCGTTCGTAGGTTTCTTCTTTCTTTACTATATATCTTTTACTAATGAGATGATCGTCTTTGTTGGTTTGAATAGTGTTGTTTGAGTATTGGTGAGTTCTGGATATTTTAAATGAGATAATTTTATGATCCGAGCAACTTTCTTCTTCTCCGCACTTCCAGTCTGTAACTGTTGTGAGTTGGCAATTATTAGTTAACGTTAGGTCAATCCAGCTTTTTGCCCGGGAAGTTTCGAAAGTTGGAATACTTGTGTCTTCATTGAGAATATGCAGTGACGAAGTTGTGATAAATTCTTCCAAGGCTCGGCCTCGTTCATTGTCCGTTGCATCAAACCATAGTTTACTCCTGGCATTAGTATCGGCTGATATTGTTATTCCATGACCTTTTATATGATCTAAGATTTTTTCTATTCTGCGTATATCAGTTCCTATGTCTGCTTCAAAGTCAAAATACATGCTTGTAGCGAAGAATTTCTTGTTTTGGTGGTGAACGTTAATTAGTACACAATCTTCATTGGAAAGTTGGCTAATTACTGTGGCATCTATATTTCTGTTACTGATTATAATGGCTGCTCTCTTCCTTCGTCTCTACTGTAGATATACATGCTACATGCTGGGGTCATACTTAAGGTGACATTAGATGCTGTCATGGTAACCATAGGATTAGCTGGCTCGCCCTGCTGCGGGCATAATGTACCATGGTGCTTCCAAATAAATTGAACAATAAAAATCAAACTAATAATACTTATACTCAGTGATAATATAGCCACCGACAAAATCACGTAACACCAATTCAAAAACAAACTTGGACCATCTACCGGTTTGGATGTACAGTCGGTCAAATAAAAAACGTCGGGCGGTATTTGATTAAGTATCACGAACGAGCATATGCGCATGTACAGGAAGACTTAAGGTTAGGTTCACACACGCCTCTTGTCTATCCATGTATTTTCTTGATTATTTAGTCAGTTTTGTTCCAAAACAAACATGTATAGAAGGCTGTGGCTATATGCCTCAAATCCGCCATATTCTTGGTTGCAAATTTTTATAATATTAATAATTAATAGATTCGCGAGGAATATGTTTATTCAAGGAGCATTTTTTAAAGATTTTATTTTATAATACCGGTACTTCTAGTGCAAAATCAATAACTTACGCTCAACTTCTGCAACCAATCTTAGCATCGAAATACGCGTCCGGCCAGATCAACGTTTGCTATTAAAACTTCCGGTCGCATTATAGTCAAGTTCCCTCCTCTGAACTGCTCTTTCATAAATATGGAACCTTCTCGCTGCTTCAGAGAACGAAAAATGCAGGTCAATACAGCCCTAACTACACTTTCTCTCACGTTAGCATTTGTATGTGGCGATGACACAAAGCAAAATGAATTATGACAATGCATTAAGTTGAATATCGTGCGTTGCGCTTTCCGCGATTTTCATTTTTTCCCTCCTTGTTCATATTTTCCCTCCTGCCGCATGGCCTCATATGTTCCGAAAATGACCTGTATTTTGTGTTTTTTATAGGAAACTTGTGAACTAATGCGTCAAAACTTTAATTTTAACAGCATACGAGTCCCGACGTTTTTTATTTGACCGACTGTACTTAAAAATAATGTTTCTAAATCATGCGTGGTCATCTGAGATTTCGCTGTGGGTTAGCTTCGGGTCATTTAGGGTGACACATCAGAAATCCTTCTATAATTAAACAAATCAGCTGGGCTATTGAATGAGTACACCTGAATCACATTATATTCAATATCGAATTCAGATTGTAACTGTGTATCCTGCATTATTTTAAAGTTAGACCTTATTATGTCACAGTGGTACACATTCGTTAGAATACCCGTGCGATTTAACTTAATGTACTGTGAATGTGCCGTTTCCCCTAGCCCATTACATAGTTTCGTTACCGGCACTTCTGAATCATTAGTGGGGAAAGAATAAATCCAAAAAGACCCACCCTTTTGAAGTAGGGAGTCTCTGGCCTTTAAATCACCCGTTCACAATAATTCCCCGGGTGTACTCCCCGGAATAAAGCCATCTCACAGGTCAGGGCGGATGATTCAACACAGGCTTTGCCACTGGGCAAAGGGTTGGATCAACCCCTAGACACCGACCAAACTCTTCCTGGTTGAAGGTTAGGTGATGCCTCCCCTCCCTGCTAACAGCCAGCTTAAAGTCAGTTCTCCAACAAAAACTGGCGTTAAGCTGTGGATGAAAGACTGGGTAACTAACCAATTCAAAGAGATTGTAAATATTAAAATCAGATTGCATGGGTATGTCTAGACGCAGATACAACACAGACTCTGATTCACTAGTGTACACTGTAACCTTTATTGTATCATAGTACCAAGTAGTAATGCAGTAGGGGACACAAGATAATTATCCAGACTACCTGCCCGCATCTTCTGTAATGACATATGGAGACTTGCCACTTTTAATCTGACATTTAAAAGCGCAAAGCCAAGAAGCTGAAGGTGTTCTAATTGCTCCCATATATGTAATTTACGCACTTGCTTGCTAACATTCCGAAGTTGTGACTGAGTTACTTGTACATGAGAAATAATTTCCTGTCAAAACATTTAAATACTGAGCAGTATGCCTAAAGGAATTATCAATTTCTTGAACTAATACTTCATGTTGATGTTTAAAACTATCAATGTCACTATTAGTAGCTACCCGAAACTAATACTTCAGAATCTTACCCCCAAAATTAAATACAGCTCTCTTAGGTCTTTTAAATCTCGGTTCATTCCTCAGCTCATCGGAATTAACAGAAGGATCACTAGGAGAAATTCCTGGTCGTATATCCATGTGCCATCAAGGAGATTTGCAAGCTCTACCTGGTACTCGGCTTACAGCACCGTTTGTCTCCGCCAAATAAGCTCTACCAAAAGTTTCCCCCTCATTTCGTAACCAAATGGCATTCTGTACCCATGGCACCAATTCCTTGAAATATTTGTTACATAATCTGGCATTGTAAAAAACATTTGACATATTCAGGTTACACAACAGTATTAATCGCTGATTTGAAACGTATGCTTGACCTTGTGAAAGAAACATACCCGCCGGATATCGGATAACTCTCTCTCTCCTTTCTGCCTGCATGCATTTCGTCATCAGGAAATTTAACCATGATATAAACATTATCATCTCGCCTGGGCGATTATCAAGCCACTTTCTCATCAAAACCTTTAACACTTACTCCTTCAATGCCTGTTACACAAAGAGAAGAAAAAACTTGAAACAACAACAAAAAATGCAATTTGTACACATTCACCCTTCACCAACTGATTGGTTTACATAAAAAATAAATTTACTTTTTTTTTTACTTTTTTTTTTACTTTATACAAATTTATTCAGTTTCTTCAAGACATAGTTAGTAGCTGTTCAAAAGAGATGTCTAACATTTTCTTATATATAACAGCTTTTATTGTACTGATGAATACATTGAATATTTTAAACGGAAAATCTAAATGTTCCATTTCGTAAGCTTGCAGTCTATTGCAAAATATTTCATGTTCAGTAGACCTACATGTTATTATTGAATTGCAACGTTATTTCGTAAGATTTGGACTCACAAACATTACCACATGTGTAATATTATGTGTGGCTTATGTTTTCATTCTTATTTCATTACATATATAGCCTAAAAGCCTATTTAAGCCCTTTTTTACACGAAGGCGTTATAAGTTGATTCAGTTTAAAGTGCAAATTTTTAATTCTTTTTTTATTTTGTGTAGTATTCTATCTTAAAGGTAAGGTGAAGTGATTGTGTTCAACGTGTTGAAGTAATTAGGCCTACTATGTTGAAGTGAGAGATATTATGTAACTAAACTTCATTTCATTTATTCCAACTCTCACTTTCTTTTAACTTTATTGGGCAAGATGGTAATCCACACCACAACCTGCTCCCCCTTCCATCGGCACGGCTGCTTTCCCCGCCTGGCAGCTACCCCTCACACCTTCCCTGCCAGCCGCTGCTCAACGCCGGTAATGCAACTTAATATTTCACATTTAAAAGAAAAATTACCCTTGCACCAAGGCCAACATAATATTTCACTATTATTAAAAAAAGATTAAAAAAAAAATATTTCACAATAAAAATAACCCTTGCACCATATATAATATTTCACTGCCACTAGATGTCTACACTGTTTTAAGTGTGTCCCCACCCAAAACCCCTACTTTCCAGGCAGGTCCTTTTAGAGAGTTGGAGTGGGACTTGGTTGTGGCGTCTACTACCATTTTCCCCACAGACTATCATGGCGCAATTGTAAAAAATATCTATTCTGCGAACCATTGCACTGATCACTGGACTGCTCTTCTTTCACTGACTGACTTCCGGACCGTAAATTGTAGGAAAAAGTTTGGAGTAGATTCTACACTTGATAGTCAGCTCCCAGCAGGGCTCCGCGGTCTCACTGATTCCAGGGTGTCGTCGGGGTCTTTGTCCGCTGGCACAGCTCCTCTGATGCTAGGCGTCGAGACGGCTCCTAAATCCAGCCCGCTCCATACTCCTGCTGATGTACTCGCCCCTTCATGTGGCCTCTCAGGGCTGGATGCTTCCTCTACCTCCCCCTCAATACTACATGTGGGGGTGGCTATTGGTGGTAACCCATCCTGCAGTCTTAACTGGTGAAACTTCCTCTTGCTGGCCGGTCCCCAGCGCAGCTCCCTCAGTCGGCCTGGGCTGACTGCACACTGCGCTAAGGGTAGATCGTCTTCCGAATCCTAATACTCCTCCCTTCTGGTCCAACTCGTTACAGGATCCTTATGGTCTTCTTGGACTACCGCGTGGTCTTTCCAGTTCCTGGTGTGCTTTGTCTCTATCTTGGTCTTCCCTGGGCTCATACCTTTTCACCCTGTTATTATGCACCACCACAGTCCTATGTGGCAACCTTATCCTCAGATTTACTGGTGGTAGCACCTCCAGCACTTCCTAAGGACCTCTGTATCTTAACCCCAATTTCCTTGTAAGACCTGGCTTTAGTTGGGGGTTATCCAGTAACACCCAATCTCCCAGAGCTTATTTTACCATTTCAGCTCTTTTATTAAACTGGGCTGCTTGCATCTTTATACCATACAAAACTTCATAGGGACTCATTCCAGTGGGTTCACGTATTCTAGCATTATATGCGGCGACAACATAAGGCAATAATCTGTCCCAATCATCCTGCTTAGCACTCACATACTTTTTCAGTATGCTGAAATAGTTCTGTGCACTCTTTCGTACCTTCCATTAGCTTGCTGATGGAACGGGGTGGTTCTTAATTTAGTAATCTTTAACAGAAGGCACACCTGTATCATCAGATCCCACATAAAGTTCGCGCCCTGGTCACTCAGGATATTCAGGGGTGCCCTAAACTTCTTACCCACTCCATTACAAAAGCTTTGGCAATGGTTTCTGCTTTCTGATCTTGCAACGGCACCATAACCAAATAATGGCTAAAATGATCTATAATGGTGAGCACATATTTACACCCCTGCTCTCGTGTTTTAGGAAGAGGGCCACAGATGTCTAAGGCCACACGTTCACTGGGCTGCATAACTACTGGCAATTGTTGTAACTCTGCCCTTTTCTTATCATTGTCAGTGTGCGTCCCGCAAACTATGGAGTTCCTCACCCATCAATTCACATCTTTTCTTCTGCCAGGCCACCAATATTTTAATGCCACGCACTTATTTGTGAGATTTCGCCCCCCATGTCCCACCAACATATGGTCATGACACTCGAACAGAACCTCACTATGACAGGCTTTAGGCACTACTATTCTCAACCCCCACTTGGTGCTCTTACACAATAGCTCATTCTTCATCCTGAGTCCTCTTTTTTTCTCTCCACCTTCAGCACTGTTCATCTTTCTCCTGTTCTTCATGAATCCTTTCCTTCGTAGCCAGTCCTAAAGGGCATAACTGACGAGACAAAGCATCTACGTTGCTATGTGCCTTGCCAGGTCGATGTACTACCTCAAAGTCATATTCCGATAACTGTAGAGCCCACTTCGCCAGCTGAGCATTTTCTGTAGTCTTAGATAGTATACCTTTCAATGCCATGTGATCAGTAATAAGGGTGAACTTGGGTCCACCTATCAAATATGGTCTGAATGTTTGATCCCCCACACCGCTGCCAATAGCTCCTTATGCGACACTCCGTAATGCTATTCAGCAGGCGATAATTTTCTGCTAGTATAAGCAGTGGGGTGGTCTTTCCCATCTATTTTCTGCGACAGCAGCACCTCTAGGGCTAAATCAGAAGCATCTCTGGCTACAATGAACAGTTGAAAGAAATCTGGGTAAGCTAATACAGGGTCAGAGGTTAAAGCGTCCTTCAATTTATCCATTGCCTCCTGCTCTTTCAACCCCCATTCAAATTTAGTATTCTTCTTTAACCTTTCTGTTAAAGGATGTGCTATTTTGGTGAAGTCTTTAATATATTTCTGATACAAATTTGCCAGTCCTAAAAAACTTGGAATACCCTTCACATTACGAGGTGGTGGAAACTCTTTTAATGCTGGATCGGCCTTCACTCCTTCTGCGGAAATCACATGTCCCAGATATCACTCCTAGCAAATTTACACTTTTCAAACGCTAAGGATAGGTTTGCTTTGCTCAGCCTTCTGAGCACATTTTCTAGATGTACTGCATGCTCTTCTAGGGTGGTTGATAACACACAGATATGGTCTATGAACACTAGACACTGCTGTGGCGTTAACCCCCTCAGTACTAGGTCCATAAGATGCTGTAGAGACAAGCTTGCATTCCAAATCCCATTGGTAAGCGAACGTACTTGTAATGCTCTTGGGGTACATAAAATGCTACCTTATGCCTGTCCTTAGGGTCCACTTTGATCTGATAGAAACTCGAGGTCATATGAAGACTGGAAAAAATTTTACACTTGCCCAAATTATCTATACACTCCCGGATATCTGCTAGTGGATACACATCAGGGGTTTAAGGATTTAAAATAACATGTGAACCCATATTTAGGGCTTCCATCTGGTGACTTCTTTTTTACAATAACTATAGGAGCTGCCCAAGTGGAAATGCTTGGTTGGATGATTCCATCTTGTAACTGGCTGTCAATAAACTCTTGCACTAGAGGTTTCAAATGATGGAGAACTCGATAAGGCCTATGGTAAATAGGTTTAGCATCCCCCGTATCTATTGTATGCTGTAAATTTTCTGTAGCTGGCAGTCCTCTCTTTCTAAATAGCCCTGCATATTTTTCCAGAATAGGCTGGATTTGCTGCCTGTCTTGCCTGGTTAGGTGTTCTAATGCTGGTCCAAAATCAATGGGAGGGTTTCCTGCTTCTACGTGGTATAATCCACGATCTTCACCCTCAGTGCACTGGACTTCGTTTTCCTGTTCTCTGAACAATTCATAGTCCGCCACCCTAGTACCCTTGGGTAGATTTATTTCCACTTCACTGGGGTTAATCAAACTTACAACTGTGCACCCCTTCAAACTCCCCTCACACTTATTAACACTTCTGGCAGCATATATCCATTTGGTTTTCAATACAGTGTCCACAATAGGCTCCACCAAACACAAACATGACGAATTTCCTTGAAAATCAGATTGGCGCACCCCTTCTATCGGTATACAACAAAGAATTTCCGAATTTGGAGGAATAATTATTTCTTGCTTCATTTTTAGGGTCCCCTCCTTAACATCCACATTTTCTCTTCCTTCCAGTTGACTATCCTCACATTTCTTCAACCTCAATCGGTTCGGCTTTAATGAAATTACGGCAGAGTGCTTGCTTAAAAAATCCATTCCCAGTATGCCGTCGCAGATCATAATTTTGCTCTGCTATCTGCACCCTAATCTGAGCTTCTCCCCGACTCCTCAACGTTTACTTGGTGACTTCCAAATTTTCTAATTTACACTTCTTAAAAATCGGGTTCCAGGCTATCGTGGACTGGACCCCCGTGTCAACCATGAAATAAAATGTTCTGCCTTGATCATTACTGGCAACAACACCACTCCATCACCTGGCAACATTGGAGCCCAATTCACGTTTTCTACTGGGGTGCACGACTCGTGGATCTTGCCACCCCTGCAGCGTTTGGGTAGGCCAACTTGACCCTACACTGTTTAGCCATGTGCCCCTTCTTGTGACATCGGAAACACTCCATTTGGTTGGATCTACCCTGTCTTGGCTCTTGCTTTACACCCTGGGGGTTTGGCCACTGTCCCCTTCCTTGCTATGTAGGTCTTTGGTGTGAATTCGTTCTTTTAACTCCATTATTAACTTCTCCTCCATGTCGTCCCGAAAAGTTTTTTGTGGTTCTGCCGCTCGTGGTGCTCTCCTGTCCGCTCCTGAATGGCAATTGCCTTGCATACGGCCTGCCGGAACGTTTCTGGGAATTACAATCTGGTTAGGCCTCCAACTTCCCCCTTTAGTCCATTTAAGAATGCGTCAAGAGCTCTCATGTCTGCTTCTTGCTTCAATACCCTATTTACTGCTTGATCAGCTGTGAACTCATAGGTACACGCGTTTATTTGTAAAATTCTATCGGCAAACACCTCAATTTATTCACCTTGCTGCATTCTGATGCTAGCCAGCATCTCCCTGTGAAATCTTGCTGTTGTCTTACTCCTGTAATGATCGATGAGGCCCATTTTGAGTTCATCTTAAGACATTGCTGCACTGCATGTCTCATTTTCAGTCGCAAATTCTAATGCCCGGTCAACTAATTTAAGACTGACAACCCTTAATTTATCTTCCTCGGTCCAGTGCGAGATCACAGCTACCTCCTCTAACTATGAAAAAAAATGTGCGAATGTTATCCTTGCTATCACCGCCATAAACTGGTACCTATCACAGACAGTAGATTCGAATTAAACTGTTGCTGTTGTTGGTTCTTTGAAGTGGCTGTACGTTTTCACGTTCCATATTAATTTTCCTTGCTTCCAACTGCGCCATGTGATGCACCAAAGCGTCCACAGCTTCTTGCACCGTCACCTCGTTCATGCTGGTTGCGAACTTTACTGATTACGTACACAATTTACACAATTTGCACTAAAAATTAAATTTTATAACCGGCTACACACACTTGTAAACCCGCAAACTACCAATTCGAAGTCCGTGGTTCTGCTTATATCATCACACCCCATTCTTCTTTCTTCTGAGCAGTTGTGCGACAGCCCCCTGGCCTCGTGGCACGTGTACGACAGCTCCCAAAACTTCTGACACCAACTGTGAGGTTAACTTCCATCAGGTGGTGTGTATGGCGCTCCTGGTGGTGAATTTTGATGTCCAGCCCCTCAGTTCCATGTTGCAACTATCTCTGGTGGCATACATGAACCTCCGCCCTCTCACTGGGATATATCCCTCACTAGGATATGAAGTATATGGTAAATTGTTACTGAGAATGATATCAATAACAGCTTTATTTACAGTATCTATGTACACTATCCTAACTATTACAAATCTTTTATTGTTTGCTAGTCCCCATCTCCCAAGGCTTGTAAACTACAGAGGTTGCGTAGTCCGGCGAGTTTATGGGACAGGGGGTTGCCGCGAGCAGGCGAGATGTGTGACGTCGCCAGTTTCCAACTCTCTTAATTCCCGTGATTTACTTAGTCTAGAAAATGCTCACACCTTATGATTAAACTCGTAACCTTTAATGAACCCTTGGTCGGATTCCTGTGAAATTTGTACAGAAATAATCTACACACAACAACCCTACTAAGGGTTAAAACAGAGCCTTTAAAAAGCGGACACAAATGCTTTTATTTCATTTTATAAACATCACCCGTTACACAAAATTCATGGAGAGAGAAGCAAATTTCACTATGCGACAGTTTTTTGTATTTTTGTGTCCCGAAAAATCTTGAAGCGAGAATTTTTTAGAGAAATGGTTGAATTTTGTTATAAATGAAGAACCATCTTTATATCTTGAAGGGTTTACGAGTAATTGAGTGGTAATTATTCCGAGCACTTCAGCTGTCTGAATGATTTGGCGCACGACTGTTACTAGAGAGCATGGTGCCGCTGACCAAGGCTTGTATACTGATCTTGGCCGCTGACCACAGTCTTTTTGGATAGAAATTACTAATACATATTTTTAATAGTACAGGATAGTCAATCAGAAAGTGCTTTAGAAAGTGCAAATAAGTGAACCGTTATGCCTAGAAAATATTCCTCATTCTAGAGGTTATGTTAGTATAATTTGATGAAAATTTGTTAAAGAATGTATATTTGTATAGAAATTATACCTTATAATAAGGGTAGAAAACAACGAAGGTATATTTTTATATATTAATATTAACATGTACAGTACTAATATTAATATTACAATGTGTACACTATTGTAGAGTATTAATTTGTATTAATATTGTGATCATAGCAATACATTTATATTAATAATAATTTTCTCCTGGTTATATGAGGTAAGTTATGTAAGTAATGATTGGTGAAACACAGCCAGAAGTGTAGATCTGTACACAAATTATTTGACAGAGATAATATATTAAACTAAGGGATGGATTGTGATTTGCAGGGCAGGGAAACTTTCATGAGCAGCACTACGAAAAGAGGGCGAAGGATCTTTAAAACCGGCGTCTCAACATCAGAAAAGGACACACATACACACAAACTGGTTTGCAATACATTCAATATAAATCACACAATATTACAAAGGATTTTTCCATGATTTTTTCTTTAAAAAGTATCATCGTCTTGCCTTAACTATAACCAGATAGTATGCTCTTAAAATCTCGGCAATTCACCACCCGTTTTAACTACTGGTGTACGTTTTCATGTAAAATTATATTAAAATATGTAAAGGGCGTAACAAGGTATTAAACTAATAAGGCATTTGCTAAGCTAATTAGACATAAAAGTTACTAGCATAAAGGATCAAAAAATAAAATAAATAATTCAACAAATATCTAAATAAATTTAGTGCAGATTTACGAGATCAGGGAAAAGTTTTATTAATTCCTTTTCCCCAGCGGGTCAATCTTTCAGTATGGGTACAAGTAGCCAGTTAATATCCTTTATTATTGAGTCCACGACAAAAATATTTAAGGATTTTTACGTTATTGCTAGTAGGCCTATTTTAGAGAAAAAAAAAAGACCTCTGTACCGGTCCGATAGCTTTAGCGCCTGGAGTAATTACCACTCTATTACTCGTAAACCATTCAAGGTATGAACATGGTACTTGATGTATAATAAAATTCAAATATTTCCCGAAAACTTGCATGCTTGAATCTTTTTCTGGTTACAGAAATAAAAAAAAAATTGTCGCATAGTCAAATATGTTTCTTCCTCGACATTTCACGAACGTCACAAATCATTCCGACAGCTATAGCGCCCGGAATAAATACCACTCAATTACTCGTAAACCATTCGAGATATAGAGCTGGAACTTCATTTGTATTAAAATTCAATTATTTCTCTAAAACTTTCTCGCTTGAAGATTTTTCGGGACACAAAAATACAAAAAACTGTCGCACAGTGAAATTTGCTTCTCCTTCCAAGAATTTTGTGTTACGGGTGATGTTTATAAAATGAAATGAAAACATTTGTGTCTGCCTATTGTGTGTAGATTATTTCTGTACAAATTCCACAGGAATCCGACTAAGGGTTCATTGAAGGTTACGAGTTTAATCATGCGGTGTAAGGATTTTCTAGACTGAGTACAAGCTGGGAATTGCGAGATTTGGAAACTGGTGACGTCACGCACTCAAGTGCTGCGATTGGTCTATCCCGGAATATGTAGCCTGTATAGTTTACTGATCTTGCCCATCTCCAACTTCTACCCTCGACCTGCCCCCCACAGGATCTTTTTTATACTTAAATGAAAACGTCTGACTCCGTCTTGAGCCCCATGAAGACTGCTCGCACACACGCGTGCCCGCGTAACAGGATGCAGTAATGGAATGCTTCTATTCAGCACTACTAGCTGCTCCAGGGCTGTAAATGGCCTTGGACCTTCAACTCAGGACATGATAGTGCATTCCATTACAATATATTATTTATCTTATGCTCGCAGACCCCATTTGCCCTTGCCAGTCTCATAATCTCATTTCTTTCATTATTTAAATCTTCCGGGTTATTGCACAGCTTTATTGCTCTATGAACAAAGTTACGCCATATATTGTCTTTAATTCTCGGGTGGTGCATGGACCTCTGATGTATGTATAATACTCCCTTATTGGGTTTTCTATGTACACCTAGGTTAGTTTAGGTTAGTTTAGGTTTTCTGTGTACACCTAGAAGGACTGTGGACTGAAGAAAGAAAAAAATGGAATATTGTGTGAACATGAGAGAGACGTAAAGAGAGGTAGCATGTCGACAGGACTCAGCCAGCACATAATAGAAAAGAAACATCATATTGGTGAAATGGACGTTGTAAAAATCAAACTTGATATGACTAAAAGAAAGGTAAGGGAAGCGCGGACCATTAGTGGAACTCGTGATGAATGCTTTAACAGATACAATGGTGACCTAGGGGACGAGTGGCTAGGCCTAATTAAAAGAATGAGAAGTGGTCAACATACAGTAAAAATTCCCCCTCCACCTACAGAATGCATGGAGGATGCTGGGTACGATATACCCGAGGGATGGAGAAGAGAACATTCTAGAAACACTTTGTTTATTTGTGTCAGTAAACAATCGACAGACAATATGGAATTTTCTTCCCAGCAGCGAGTCACCTGAGGAAGGTTCGAGGGCTGAACCGAAACATAGTGTAGTTATGCCTTAAAAGTGTATCAGTTGTAAATAAAGTGAATTATAATATATTTTAATACTATTATTAAAAATACAGTAGAAATCCGGGACCAACCGTGATGAATTAATTTAATAAATATAAAACAAATACACAATGTGGCTATTTCCATATGACAAAAATTAATAAAAACTTCAACCAGCATAACAATTCAAGTAGTGTTCCAAACTTGCTTACAAGAGAACAGAAACAGTTAAGCAGATAACGTAAAAGTGTAATTCGTTAAGAGTGATTTAGCATTAAGCAAGCCTATTGTGATTTTGGTTCATTTGATAGTATTGGTGGGTCATTCCCCCATGGCGTAATTACAGAATCAAATGAAAAAAATGAAGACAATAATAAGTAGCATAATAAACTCAACAAACTTAGTGCATAGTAATAATTTAACTAAACATGATTGCAATGAACAAAAGAATAAGTTATGTAAACCAAAAACCCACCAGCATTAGAACAGAGAACTCAGAAGTTAACTGAGCATACCTGCAGATATGGAGCAAATCGGTGCAAATAGATCCCGGCGCTGAAAAGACTTTCACCGACAACTTATTCCTGTAGATTGACTGGAAAACTTGTCAGCCAAACACCCCTTTGAATAAGTGAGCCAGGTGATACAAAAAATTATAATGGAAAAAAAGAACAAGCAGGGGGTGAGATTAAACTCGAGAAAACATAAACAACAGTCGAGAATAAGCTCGCCTCAGACTGCAAACAAAAAGAAAAAAGAGCAACAATGACATATAGGAATGATCTGAGCATGTAAGTACAGAAATTTACAAACATTTATTTAAGATAATATAAGAAAGAATGATATGAATTTGGGTGCTGTGAACAGCCTGAACTTCACAGAACCGACCCATTTACCCTGAAGGGTATAGAGCAGTTGTGCACACTCCCATGCAAAAGGGTAAAATTCTCAGGAGAATTTCTTCTGAAAAGTTGATTTGCCACATTCTAAAGAGTATTGTTGCCCCTTATGAAAACAGTATTGCGGACTATTATTGCCCAAATCCTAGAGGTTGAATACCCTTAATGTAGAGGGATTCCTTTTATTCATGAAGAATTCTTATATGTGGGGTTTTATGGGAGGGAATCAGAATAAAACAAGTTTAGAGAATTATTTTTCTTTGGTTGACATATTCCCTTCATTGCTCTTCTTTTTAGTTTCCATCTACAAAAAATAAGTAGCATAACACATGCTGTATAAGATGGTAGTTCTGAGGCAGTACTGTCCTTAATGGGCTCTAATGGATAAGGTCAATTCAGTACTGTTAATATTTTATAGTATCTTCTTTTTTAGGCCTGAGGTACGAGAATTTTTTCAACTGGATCGTCGTAAATTGAGTTCAGAAGATGGAAGTGTTGAAGGTGATGATGAAGGTGCTAATGCTGATACTGCTAATGTCAGTGAGAAACTTAACCTTGGTCCCACAGAAAGGACACAGTGAGTAAAAATTTACTTCACTTCCAAATGGTTGCTAAGTCTGATATCTCAGTGCAGGTTTTATCAGTCCTTTAATAACCGGTATTTAGAAAAAGGACTGAAAGAAAATATACAGAGAATAATTCTATAGTTAACTTCTCAAGTTAATTAGCACTTGATAATAATTAGCATTAACTTTTATTTGTTGGTACAGCAAACTCGATTATCCAGGCTAATCACCAGATAAACCAGCATAGAAATAGGAAACACAGATATCCAAATGTTCTAATAAAACCGGGAGCAAGATTTTGAATTTCCTGCACTTAATTTTGAGTTTCCCGCACTTTGTCGCAATATTGTGTATATGATGAAATGAAATGTGAAAAATTAAAAATTTGACGAGATAAAATGCAGGAAATTAAAAATCTGACAAGATAAAGTGTGGGAAATAAAAAATCTGATGAGATAAAGTGCAGGAAATTAGAAATAATGTGTAGTCATTCAAAATTAAATGCGGGAAATTCAAATTTTCGTGCATGAATAATCCACAAACTGGATAATCCGCCCACTGATAATCGGGAGTTGACTGTATATTCTGCATGCTATCTCTGTAATGAATTACAATATCAGGTACAAGAATATAGTCCATACCTATCATATCAAAAATCTCTTACGAGAAAAAGTAGATAGGTACAATTCCCTCAAATACATCTTGGCATCCACCTTTACCGAGAACACCTACAAGGTAATTCAGTGATGTGTACCCATGAAGACCTAACCTTCAGCGAATAGCAGGAAGCTATTAAAAATGACAGCTAATATCTGTATCATTTGTTCTCTTGGGTAAATCTTTGCCCTTCTGTGGCCAGAAGGAATTTTAAAAGAAAAAATAAGTTAATGAAAGTAACTTAAATCATGCATTCATGCATAAAAACAACATATACCTTGGATTTTTGCCAAATTCTACCAAGGGTATGCATATACGTTTCAGACTAAATGCCACATATTTGAAGATAATAACTTGTAATTTTTATAGTAAATGAAGTAAGCCAATAGATAAAGAATCCACATAAAAATAATTAAATTTAATGCAAGGGGCGGGGGTTCAACCCCCCATTCCACAAGAATATTAACTCAATTTTTGTGACATCATAACATCTATAAAACTATTTCAATTTCATTTTTGTTTTCACTAGCATCCTTCTGTAGTTTTCATCTACTAAATCCACCAAAATCACTATGATATCACTATTTTAACTATGTCAAAAATTAATTTTTTTAATGTGACACAATTTAATCATATAAATATTTTATAATATTTCCTCTGCTGTCTCAGTGTGTACACAAACTTGAAAGACTTTGGTGTATGTAGTAGCCCTTGAAATTAGCTTTAATTTGATACCAAAATGAACATTCTAGCTTGATTTTTGTGGGTGTTTTCATGTTTCAATGTTAAGAAAATGTTGCAAATTTTGAATTCGGTAAATGCGTTGTAATGAAAATTTTGTATAGAATATCTACCTTTTAGACAGAACATGTGCTTGGGTTGGTAAAAACACAGAAAATAATGCATCCTTATGTCACCTAGTGGTAAAAGGGAGAACTTGATTCACCAAGAAGTACCTGCTACAAAAGGGAGCACTATTTGAAACAGAGAAAATTTGAAATAATTAATTTGATGTGGATACTAATGCCACACCTTTTTTAAATCACTCCTTGCTTTAAATGCCATTTAAAGGACAATTATGTACAAAATAAACATAAATAATACATTTTTGAAAACTAGAAACTCAGAGCTTTCAAATGGTATTAATTTCACAAATTCAGTAATTTCAGGCAAAAATGCCATTTTAAACGTATATGCATACTCTGCACACGTGAAAGTGTTTATGCGAAACCAGCACAAGTCTCACTGAGCACATTGTAAGTAATGGAGTTAGCCGCTCCAGGTAATTTGCGCGTTAATTATAGAAAAACACCAGCATATTGATTGATTGATTGATTGGTTAAGTTTTTGAACCACATCAAAATGTGGCTATCAACATACATAAATTAAGAGAGAGAATGAAAATGGACAACAGAATTATGTCGAATAGCAGTATAGTGTATAAATTTAGAAAACAACATCAATATTAACTTCAAAAAACTCACTAATAGAATAAAATGGATTATTCGCAAGCCAGTCTCTCAGAACAGTCCTAAACCTGTTTAATTTAGTGAAGTATACAATGGTGATAACTACAAAACAATCTGCATAAACAGAATTATTATCCGATAAGACGACACCATAAATAGTCAGCAATTTGGGAAGTTTAACCACTAGACACCAAACATCGCCATCTTGGAATTCGGAATCAAGAACGAACGCGAAAATCGACGTGAACACACTTCTTAAGATCATTGAAATTCTAACTGAAGACCTAAAGACAGCAGCAATCCTAAACGAGCAGTTAACCTTGGAGAATAAACATCTGAAGCAGGATCACTCAAACTCCAATCGGCCAAACTCAACTTCAACTGATGAAGACAGCTGGACCACAGTAGTGAAACGCGGGAAAGTAATTGACTCCAGAAAAGGGCAGCCAATTCCGACTATCATCAATCGTTTCGCGGTTCTCCAGAATCAGAATGAAATTGAAAATAGAGAAATTAAGCCTACAGAACAAGTAGCGGTACTAAAGAAGGTAAATGGCGGGAAAGTCAAAGAAAACACGGGAAAACATCACAATGTTATAGTGATAGGAGACAGTCATTCTCGGGGAATTTCAGAAAGCATCAAAGAGTCCAGCAAAGTACCTGTGAAAGTGATAGGCTATGTAAAACCGAATGCCATTATAAAGGATGTGACGAAAAGTGCTCAGAGAGAAATTAGAAATCTCACAAAAAGTGATTTTGTTGTAGTATGGATAGGAACAAATGACATAAGCAAGAACAAACCAAGCGAAGGAATCAGAAATCTTACTCAGTTTGTAAGTAATTGTGCCCATACGAATGTACTTGTTGTTAACGCACCCCATAGGCATGACCTGCCAGATCTCTCAGCTGTGAATGCAAATGTAAGGACATTTAACCTGAAACTAAAGAAGAGGATGGACAGTTTCAGAAACTCTTCCGTCATGAATGTAAATCTAGACAGGAGAAGCTTCACCAGACATGGACTACACCTAAATAAGTTTGGAAAAAAATTATTGCGGCTTACAGCAAGTCTAGTCAGCGACTCGATCTCCATGGAATGGACCGACAACAGCAACAAAGGAACTGCAGATATGAAAGAACAAGTGGGAAGTATTGACTACAGCTAGGAAACTGCAGGTATCGAAGATCCGATGGGAAGAATCAACACCAGCCAGGATACTACAGATATAGGACTTCCAGAGGGGAGAATCGACGCCAGCCAGGATGCTACAGATATGGGAGTTCCAGAGGGGAGAATCGACGCCAGCCAGGATGCTACAGATATGGGAGTTCCAGAGGGGAGAATCGACGCCAGCCAGGATGCTACAGGTCTTCGTAAATCGCAGAGGACAAGGAAACCAGCAAAAAAGCTAAGTGATGATTTTTTTATGAATAGACCAAACTGTAATACGGATATTTCTAAGAGGTTAAGTTTTAATATGTCTAAAAAATCACATAGTTCTACTATTAAGGTATAGGCAATAAGAAATTAAATCTTGAAGTATTGTTAACAGATATTGATTTAGACATTCTTTGCTGTACCGAACACTGAATGTCAGAATATGAACTAGATTATTGTGCTCTAGCAAACTATTCTTTAGTTTCTAAATTCTGTAGGAAAAATAAGAAACATGGTGGGTCTTGTATTTTTGTTAAATCTGGATTGGAAGCAGGCCCCTACACAGCTTTTGAAAGCATGAATATTGAAGAACATTTTGAGGCTAGTATGGTGGAACTTCCATTGTTAAAATTGGTTATAATATGTATCTATAGAACTCCTAGCAGTGACATTTACATACTTATTAGGAACCTTGACATAATAGTAAACAGTTTACTGAACAAAGGCAAACAAGTTATTGTAATAGGTGATCTGAATGTAGATTTCTTAAATCATAATATAAATATGCACTTGGCAATCAATGTTGGATTCATATGGCTTAAAAGCAATTATAGATGTTCCAACAAGAATAGGTGCAACCAAACAGTCAGCTATAGATCAAATAATACTGAATGCAAATTTATGGGAATATAACTTTGAAGTATTAGAAACAGGTTTTTCTGATCATTATGCACAAATTTTAGAATTATATACTCAACATACAAGTAAAAAAATGAATGAATTTAATGTATACTCCAGAGAGGTTAGACTTAGTAATGAAGGAAATATTCAGTACTTAAATTATTTACTTGGTAGGGAAACATGGGATACAGTTTTTGCACAGCTTTCAGTAAATGAAGCTTACAATGAATTCTTAAATACATTTAATTACTGTTTCCAAACAGCCATGCCTAAACTTAAAATTAAAGTAAAACTTAGAGACCAGAAAAAGAACTGGATTGCATCTGGCATAAGGAAGTCAGGTAGGAGGTTAAGGTTTCTTAGCAAAATAATAAAAGAAGAAAACATTACAGAACCTTTTAAAAAATACTATTGTTGGTATAAGAGAATCTATAACAATGTAATTGCTGAAGCCAAGAAAATATACAATGATCGTCGGCTTAACTCTTCAAATAATAAAGCAAAAACAATGTGGGAAATTGTTAAAGATGAACTAAGGTCTGGTAAGAAGAATATAATAATGTAGAGAAAAGCGCACAATGTGCATGAGTTACTGGTCTTTACAAAACAGAGTTAGTGAGCATTGCCTTTTACGGCATCGTTTCACATGGTATCTGTCACAGCTGCCCTCACACAGCATGCACACACACAATATGTTCGGCTCGTGGTAGCTCTTGTCTCTGCATACTCTGTGGTGAAAACCGTGAATCGCGAACCTAGTCACTAAATGCCGTAACTCGTAGGATCCCTTCATCCACTCGTCCGTGATCATCGCGTCCGTGGAGTAAAAGTCCGTCCAAATTTCCTCTCTCTTCCTTTCCAATTCTTT
The DNA here is from genome assembly GCA_964059195.1 of Ectobius pallidus. Taxonomy (NCBI): domain Eukaryota; kingdom Metazoa; phylum Arthropoda; class Insecta; order Blattodea; family Ectobiidae; genus Ectobius; species Ectobius pallidus. The sequence goes on along the minus strand of CAXKWD010000004.1, from coordinate 152,854,423 downwards.
CTTCAGCTTCTCGTAGCCCTCTGTAGATGGTAACAGTAATCGCGTCCTTAGTTCTTCGATGAAGAAGGGCTCTCTCTCTAGTCTGTATACTAGTCGTGATGGAGTGTATTTTGATAAGCAGAGCGCTCTCTTTAGAAAGGTCGCTTTCACTCCTTCTATCATTTTTAGGTGACTGTATTTTAGGTGCGTCCATAGGTTCTCTATCCCATATATGGCTACTGGGGCTACTTTTATATGGAACAGCCTAATAGCTGTCCTTAGAGACAGTTCACGCAACTTTTTTATTTCACTGATAGCCTTTGTCGCTCCGTCTACCTTTTCTTTCACGTGAATAGTGAAAGCTGTCCCCGATGTTTGTAGGGTTACTCCCAGGTATTTGAAATGTGTCACTGATGTTAGTGGTCTTCCTTTGTAATTAACAGTTCCTTGTTTGCCACCTTTTCTGAAGGTCATCGCCACTGTTTTTCTTTCATTTATTTGCAGTTCATTGTCCTCTGCCCAGCTTACCATTTTATCAAATGCTGCCTGTAGTTCTTTTTGGCTTGTAGAGACCATAACCATGTCATCGGCGTATGCATAAATTCTCTAAGAAGAATATAAAGAATATACTGATAAACACTAATGGTGAAGATATACAAGATCCAAAACATGTAGCTGACATATTCAATGATTATTATGCAAATATATCACAAAATATTTTAAGCAACAACTTACCACCCAAAGATAATAGATCAACTATCCCTATGACCACAAATAGCAGTAGTATGTATTTAAAACCATCAAGTGAAGAAGAAATCATATCAATCATCAATAAATTCAGTAATAAAAAATCCTGTGGCATTGATGAAATATCTGATTACGTTATTAAGAAATGCTGCATGAATATAATAAAACCACTAACACACGTAATCAATTTATCATTATTGTCAGGTTGTTTTCCAAAAAAACTGAAGATAGCAAAAGTAAAACCATTATATAAAAAGGGTTCACAAAGTCAAATTGAAAATTATAGACCAGTTTCACTGCTTTCAGTTTTCTCGAAGATACTCGAAAAGGTAATGCATACAAGAGTCATGTCATTTTTGTTGAAACATAATATTATAATCAGTAATCAGCATGGATTTTGCAAAGGGAAATCAACAAATACTGCAATTATAAACTTTCTAAAAAGTGTTTATGAATCCATTGATAGGAAGGAAAGAAATGTAGGGTTGTTTTTGGATCTTTCGAAAGCATTTGATCTAGTAGATAATGACATTCTTTTAGAAAAGTTATCAGCTCTAGGAGTAAGAGGTATACCTTACGCATGGTTCAAATCATATCTAGAAAATCATGAACAGAGAGTGGAAATTACCTATAAGCATGGAGATAAAAACGAGATTACTAACTATCTGTCAAATATAAGAAATATAAATTTCGGTGTTCCACAAGGTTTTGTTCTTGGACCAGTATTATTTCTAATTTATATTAACGACCTACAATCACACATTAATTATGGGAAGCCAACATTTTTTGCGGATGACACTAGTGTCTTTATAACAGGTTCCGATAGCAGTAATATGAAAATTAATATAAATGAAACAGTAAAACAGATATTTGATTGGTTTCAGAAGAACCGCTTGATAATCCATAAGGAGAAAACAACAGCAATTACATTTCACCATAAACAGAATAAATTCCCTGAACGTTTACCCATAGAATTCGAAGGTGAACAGATTAGCTTTACAGACAGCACAAAATTCCTGGGGGTGTGGCTTGATGAAAACTTAAAATGGTTACATCATATTCAATATATATTAAAAAAACTAAGTAAAACATGTTTCGCTTTACGAACAATCAGAAAGGTTTCATCTTTAGAAACTACCCGCAATTTTCCTTTGCCTACTTTCATTCAGTCTTAACATATGGCATAATGTTTTGGGGAAATTCACCACATGCCAAAGATATATTCAAACTACAGAAAAGAGCTATAAGAATCACTGTAAAAATAAGTAACACAACTAGCTGTCGACAGTTCTTTAAACATCTGAAAGTGCTACCTTTACCATGTATATATTTTTATGAATCAATATGTCACATAAAGACTAATTTAAATTAATTCCTAGTGAATGCAGATGTCCATTCATATTATACAAGGAGAAAAAATATTTATAAACCTCACTGTAATACCACTTTGTGTCAAAACAGCTTCATTTATACTAGCCTCCAAATGTATAACTCTTTGCCAGGTTACCTCAAAGAAATATCTGTACTCCATTAATTTAAAAGGGGCTTACTATCTTTTTTGTTAGAACACTGCTTTTACTCTAACAATGAATTTTTTGATGAATGCCAACAATTTACAACATAAGAGTTATTCAGACAGTGATCTTTGTTTCCTTGTTTCAGGTTCCCAAGACGTCGGCCAGTTCTGCCAGGATATATTAACCAAAGTTAACCTAATATTATGGACAAAACTATTCTGATTATGTTATTAATTGTATATTTTATAATTAATATTTTAATAATTGTAAATATGTAATATACAAATTTGTTTGTAATTGTTTTGACGTGTCCCATAACATGTACATGTTCAGCTGGACTAAATAAATCTTATCTTATCTTACATAGGCCTACAGTAGGCTATGATTTTCAATTGGATCAAAATCAGAAGGCAGAACTGGCCCTTGCTGGATATGTATATTGTAATAGTAGATAATGAGTCTGCATCAAAATTACTCACTTCCATTCAGTTGGGTGCATTATTGCCTCTGGTGTCATATATCACTCTCACTCTCACTAACGCTGCCAGTAGCGATCTCAGAAAAACATCTCTTACTATTGCTAAATGATAATTTTGAAACTTCACTGTCACTTTGAATAGTTAATTTGTCAATTTCAGAAATTGTAAGACACTTTCTTCTTGCCTTTTTACTGAAAATAAGGTAAAACACAAAACGAAAAGAGCACACCATTCACTAGATATGCCTACCCAATGAAATTCTCTACTAAAATCATCCTGGGCACGTGTATAAGGGAATTCCCAAGATGGAATGATTAACATTCTCCTACCATATTTTGAAATTTTAATGTATTACGTGCATGAGAAGAGCTGGTCACATTATGGGTTGGTCAGAGAACTCATATATGGGTTTTTGCCTGTGAGCATGAGTACAGGCCTATGGGGGTTAGAGCTACAACCTCTGTGTAACTTGAACCTGCAGCAGTCAAGAGATTCATGGAGAAAATTCAATATTGTAAATGTATTATGGTTTGTTCCTATTAACAGTGGGACTAGCATTGTATTAGGATAAAAAATCTGATGTGAAAGTCACATAACTTCCTCTGCCCAAATAAAAGTTAGCAGTATTCACATATACTTGAACAGAATCGCAAGACACAATTTTACACTAATTATGCTATAAATACCTGATAGCCTGTTCTTTGAATGTTGCGACTAAAAATGCAGGCTATGGACAAAAAAAAAAAAAAAAAACGAAACAAGTGACTGCAAACATTTATTGAACTTTCCGCCGTTAAGAATCATTTCTGAAATTTATCGAATATTCCCAAGTAAGCATGGCCAATAATACATCTTTCTCACTTCACGTACTTATATAGAATAAGAGCGTATTGTCCTCGTATTGAGTTGTTCACCAGGCAAGATGGAGTTTCTACAAACAGCTTACAACCACCCTTCAGAGAATATTTTGAAAAAAATTTGTAATAAAAGTTTTAGCTCTTGGTATAAGCACTCCATGTTTTAGCTCTTGGTATTATAAGCACTCCATGTAAATATCAGCAATTGTCGAATTATTTTCATTATTAATGTTTGTTGTTCTCGTTTGTTTAATACACAAAAATAAATCTGCAGTTCCTGTGACATTGGTTTAAATAAACATGTATCTTATAATAAATATATAACAGTTCATAACCATGATTATTTATGTTCCTTGTAATATTTTAATTATACTTAAGTACCTTATTTATATTATTGTAATTAATTATATTTCTGTTCCTAAATTCCTTAATATTTCAGTCCCATCCATAGTATAGGCCTAAATATAATTTTCCAAATTCATAATAATTTAAAATTGGAATCACAATATATGATGATATTTACGAATAATCCTAACTTGTATTCCATGTAATCTCTTTTTATATCTTCCATTTTACTAGTTTCTATGTACAAAGATACAAAAGGAAAGACCTTAACTTGCAGACCAACGAGGTAAGCCTAGGGGTGCGGTTATTGTAGAAGGCTGTAACTTACCTCCACCACCTTCTGTTCTCAACTTCTTAACACACTTGCTCAAGTTTTATAGAAAAACAGCACATCAGATCGTGTATCACCTGAGTACGGGATCTCATATTACTTGAGTAAATTATCAGCTGAGAAGAGCTTGAGACGGGACTATTGCCCTGTCCTCATTTCAAGATGAGAACGCTAACTTGAGAGCTATTCAGGTGATACACTCTTGAGACGAGATGTGAGTACTGTCTATTGCTATGGCCCTCAGTTTCTTGAGCTTTCCTGTTCTTCTTAGTGTCTTGATGTTCCCCATGCCTATGTTGAGTAGACCTTTTTCCGATTGCTCCTCCTGAAACAATTCTCACCCAGAGATCTGAAGGGGAAAGTATTTTACCTCTGGAATGTTTTGCTTCAAGGAGAGAGACATTATTTGCTGACCAGTCTTTCAGGGAAAAAATGTGGTAGTGTTCCCATCTCCTTTCCGCATTGCAGTGCTTCAGCCTTCACACCCATCCATCTTGTTGTGACTGAAGATTTTCAGTCTGGAGCCATCTTTGAATTTGCTCTGTGCCTCCAGTTGATACTAATGCTGATATCTCTTCTGCTCCTCTATTACTGGGAGTCTTGCTCCTCTTCCGTCTTCAGGACTGTCTGATATCCTCTTCTAGATTGCTTCTTCACCTTAAGTCTATCCAGAATGGGAGTCCTTACCAGTCAAGCTACTGCTGGCGTAGCCCTATTGATCCTCAGACTGCACAAGCCCGCCCACCAACGTCAAGATAAAGCAATCCCCAGGGAGGTGTTTTTGTCTTATGTTTCCTATATTGTTTAATATATGATATTTTTTATTGTTACTTTGGTATCTCTCCTTCACATTTTTAATTTTAGCGTATAATGGATTTCACAGTTGATAGATTCAAAGTATATTGTCACTAAAAACATTCTACAGTCGACTATGCTAGAGCACTTACAAGATCCTACCTTCAGATACTGGAACTAAAGACAGAATAATAGAGTGCGTTATTTTCAAAGGTTATCATTTCATTTTTATGAATTGTGTTTTAAACATCTAAGCAGCAAGCCACAGTGATTTTCTGTGAAAATGGCCTATAAATTATATAGCCTTTAAAATTCCCACAACTTACTCCTGAACTATGCGTCCATGAAGGCCCTGGCACACAGAATGTGTGGTCTTTCTCACAAGTACAAATAAGGCTAATATTTCCTCTTCATTAGATCACCACATATCTTCAAGTTGTCAGATCATATGTTTCTCTTCTGCTGACAAAAAGCAAGTGACCTTTCTATCTGCCCACACACCCTACCTTGCTGCAATGTGTGTGTCATCTCCAGATCACAGCCTGCCTTGGGTTTCATGATGTCCTGCCCATAACGGCAGCCTGCACTCTTTGTGCCAAGGCCTTTATTGTTCCTGTTGTTCCTATTGTACTGTTCCTTGAGTTGATTAAGACCATCCTATAAAGAAAGCCCTGAAGAAAAGAGATTATGGTTAGTGACAGCAAAAACTACTAACATGTGAATTGAAGAAAGTGTATGTGAATATAACATGAGATAAAATGAAATATTATTCAATACATTTGATAATCTGAAAAGTAAATTCAAGTTGGTCATCTCGCACAACTATTGAACTGTTACTGAAAAGAATTATGGTTTCATATTTTATTTTATCCTAGAAATAATTAGCCTACTACATTTTATATGGATAAGAGTATAAGAATTGGTGTTTACTATTAAGATTAAAAGCTGGCAAATGTTGGAGGCCACAAACTCTGAAAATGTGTGTAACATTGATGAACATTAAAGTAATGTTATGATTTTATTTTACAAGCCAAAGTGGTCTTGATATTTTTCCCTAAATATCAGATATCTTACCATTCTTTGTAACAATACCTCCCCAATTTTACAAACCTATTCACTATATGTTGGATGAAATAAAACTTACATCGAAGAAGAGTGGTGGGGCAAGCCTCCAACCATTGTTAATTTATATTATTAATTTTATTTAAAATACGCACGGCACTCCTGATAAACCATTATTGGTTTAAAATATATATATGCTTGATGAGCATATTGTCACGTACTCATGTGCCATGTCATCGTTTACAGTTGCATCAGCCAACACAAACAGCCCTCGTCAGTGCGGGCATGCTAGCATCTACTTCAGTACAAAGAAGAACTTCAGACACATTGGTCGTAGCAAGACGGCTCCCGAGAAGTTCAAGAATTCTCTGGTTTTAATTCGCACAAACTATGATCTGACGACTTGAAGTTTAATTAAAATGTATTAGTTTCATTCATACCAAGTTTCAAGAAAATCTGTCCATAAATATGATATTCATGACAAATTATAACTTCTGTGAACTTGCATGTGTTAGTCTCTCATGATTTCATATAAACCAGTTCACACCATCAAATGTGAATAATTACTGTGCGGCGGGGTTTATTTGCTCCTAAATCAGCTCCAGTTGTAGTTGTAAATGCAATGTGTACTTACATCTGCTGATCTTCAAGCAGGAAATGGGTGCCAGAATACAGATGTATTAAAATTTATAACTTCCCCTTTCATGGCTATCAATTGGTTCAAACACTTGACTCCACTTCAGGGCAACAATTAAGGATGCAGTAGGAGTACTAGATTATTAATCAAAGATCGAAAATAAGTTTCATTTTTCTGATTGAGCTTAAGTCTGAAAACTTGTAGTTATCACCATTAGCTCACTTAGTTCATATAGGTTAAAATTGCAATCCGTTCACAATTGCTCGTACATGCATATTAAAAACACAAGTCACTTTATGTGTAAAATATGTAAAACAAATAAAACTTAAAAATATCATTATAAAAGTTTCTCTTGAGTCGACGACATGTTTCGGACTCAAATAGTCCATCCTCAGGTCTGTAGTAATCACTAGGGCCCAGATTTTTCTGTAATATCACAGTGCCAAATATGTACATAAAATGTAGTAAATATCAGGGAAATATGTAATAAAATATGTAATAATCACAAAATATGTGGTCTAAAATTAATATTTTTAATACAATAAATATACGAAAATGTTCACACAAGCTACTACTCGCTACCTCTAATTTTGACAGTCAGTGCAACTTATATGATTTACCAAATTAAAATCATAGTAAAAATGCTTCAGTTATTTTCTAAAAATGTAATGCACAATCATTAGATTCTCTTGTGATATTGTTATCAGTTGATATCAGTTCTAACGGTAGCCTATATGACTATTATTTATGGGGGAAATTGAAAAATAAAATGTCAAGTTCAAACCCCTATACATTAAAAGAACTTAAAGACAATATCACAAGAGAAATTCTATTTTGGAAGCTGAACTTATGCGTGTGAAACAGAATTTCTTAAAAATGTGCCAGTGTTGTGTGGAAGCAAGAGGTTAAGCAAGATGTTCCAACATCTCTTGTTATGAGGTACATGGTTAATGTCATTGTAACTTTAACTGTAATCATGAGAACCTGAATCATTACAGTGTTAGCGGCTTTATTTGCGTAGATATTTCACCCGATCGCTCAGGAGATAGAGCTGTGGCCGCTGTGATGCAGAAACCGACTCTTATGTGAAATGTACTGTACATTGCTATATTATTACTGTTGTTCAGAACAGTAATTTCGTGTGTTACAGTTTCAAACATACATAATTATTATTGAACTCCCAATACAAGCCATTGTGTATCTGTTCTTTTAAGTTTGGTGAAGTTAATAATAACCAGCGACCATCATATTGAAGCTTGCCAACAGCTGTTATACATTCAGAACTCAAGTGAATTAATATTTATTCTTTATTCGTGTGTGTGTATTATGTTATCTACATAAATAAAGTTGTACATAGTTTTAGAACTTGATATAACATGCTTGTAGGTAAGTTTCTGTAGTTCCCTGAACCCAGTGCCTCCTACAGTCTACTGCTCTACCTTTCATTGTATGGTAGTGTATTCGATTTGATCCTCCAAACCTTCCTAGCTACCAGAAACTTGATCCTTTGTGTTCATTGTTTCCTTATGATTGCTCCTTTACTTCCCTTCCGAAGTAGGGAAATTCCTTTCATTTCCTTCAGTGCCGGATTTTCTCATGGATCTTCCCACACACTGTGATGATGTCATATGGTTAGTCACGAGCCTACTCATGCAATTCCTTTCATGGTCCTCATGTACCAGACTTTCCGCATGTTGTGCTACCATACCTTCGATCCTTTGGCCCCTACCCCAACAAAGAGAAATGCTTATCGGTATAGATTTCTAGCATTTTTATTACTTTCCGCTTTCCGTATCTCCGCATTTGCCCACATTTCCTACAATATTACATTATCCTTCCCAGGCAGTTATCTTGGATGGCTGCTCAAATCTAGATCTAAATGATGTTGGTTTAACAGAAGTGTTACAAATGATACTGAAAACTCATTTTTCTTTTTAAATTTCATATTGCTGATTATATTTGATCAGAAGACACTTGGAAGTATTTTATCACTTTTATCTCTAAAGCTTACAAAATATATGTATAATTCAGCTGACTTGTTCCCATCTTATCTAAGAAGTTGAAAATAAGTACTGCAAGGAAACATTACATAGTGAATTTGTAGCCTCTATTAATTATTTTTGTCTTACATTTTACAGTGCTCAACCAAGTGACTTTGAATTTCTACGTGTTATTGGAAAGGGGAGCTTCGGTAAAGTGTTACTTGCAAGGCACAAAGTTGAAAGAAGACACTATGCAGTGAAAGTTTTAAGTAAGAGACTTGTTGTGAAGAGAAATGAAGCAAAACATATTATGTCTGAGAGAAATGTTCTTCTCAAGAATCTAAACCATCCATTTCTTGTGGGCTTGCACTACAGTTTTCAGACACCAGATAAATTATATTTTGTATTGGACTATATCAACGGTGGAGAGGTATGTAAAGTTTTCTATGAGAATCAACATCCATATAATTGTATATAATTCTCACGCAATGCAGAGCTAGTCATGAATGAGGACACAGGGCAGAATTCTGGAATTCTACTTTTAAGTTCCTTCACTTAAAATGAGTCTTCAACTTTCCTTGTGTAACCATTCTTAATATGGAACCTTTCTTTTTAATTTGAAAGCTTAAAGTGAATGTCCCTTGAATGTCTCTTAAACAGCTGATTTCCTTATTGTGAGGGAGTTCCCTCACCTTCAATAGTGAAGAAAGCTGAGTGGTTACCTCTTTTCATCCTCTGTAGTTTTCAGACATCAGTTTTATCATTTTTGTGTTTATACATCACATATCAGATTTCAGAATATACTTCAGCTATGTATGGATAGTGATACAGTGAAATCTTGTTAGAAAAATTATTTACGCTTTATTCTGACAAGTTTGTTATATTGAAACAAGCAAATCTTGTTAAAACCAAAGACGTTTTACAATTTAACCTGTCAAAACAAATTCATTGTGATTTTGCAATAAATAGTGCGATAAGAGTTATCCCACAAAACTCTAGGTCTTGGCAAACGTTCATACTTTTGAAGGATTTCTCTTTGTCCTATAACATGGTTGACACTGTTGTTGGTTTTATACTGTAAACACGTACATCAATCGATTTCAGTCCACCCACAACTTTTCTAATGATTACTGCCTTCTGTTCTATGCTAATTCAAGTAGTGTAGAATGTACAGTACAAAAATCTATTTTAAAGTTTCACCACACAGATAAGTATAAATAATTATGCATTATTTAGTGCATATTTTAATTGGTTATATTAGAAAGGCACCATAACTCAAACACGCTTATCGAATTTTCATTAAACCTGGTATACGTATTTATGACGTCTATGAGAAGTAACCTGTAGAATTTGAACCTAATCGGTTGAACGGTACCGGAGTAAAACCCAATTTAGTGTCTATTTTAAAGGCGCGATAACTCAAATATGCTTTATCGGATTTTTATGAAACTTGGTATACACATTTATAATGTCCTTGTGAAGACGTCTATTGATATTCGACCAAATTGGTTACCCGGTACCGGAATAATGCCCAATTTAGTGCCTTTTATGGTAATATATCAGAAAGTTGTGATAACTCAAATATGCTTTATCGATTTTCATGAAACTTTGTATACCCATTTATAATGTTCATGGGAAGACGTCTATTGATACTGGACCAAATCGGTTGACCAAACTTTAAAGACACGGTAACTCAAATACGCTTTATCGGATTTTCATGAAACTTGGTATATACATTTATAATCTCCATGGGAAGACGTCTGTTGATATTGGATAAAATTGGTTGATCGGTATCGGAGTAATGCCTAATTTAGTGTCTATTTTATATTAATATATTTTAAAGAATTTAACAAATGCAAATCTATTATCCTGGCAACATATCATTTTACACTCTTCATATATGGCTTTGGAATAGTTAGCCATGACACATCCCTTCGCATTTAAGCTGAGACGTACGGTGGTAATAACAAAGTAAATTGGAAGATTTGATTATCAAACTAGTCAGATGTTTATTTCGTTCATCAAGTTGAATACTGTTATATACAGAAGATATGAACTCTGAAATAATTAGGCCTACATACATTAAGTGGAGTTCTTTGCCAGTGTATTTCGTGAAATGTTGACATATTTTAAGAATGTTTTATATCAGTGTATACGAGTTTGAATTAATGTTAAGTATCAAACATTAGACCTTTGTTCTTCCATAGGTCCTGCTTAATGAATCGATCTGCAGCTTAACTGGGAAATCGATAACAAAAATAACTTATTCTCTGCATATCATAGTGCCAATTAATTTTTACTGATTAAACAAAAGCATACTGGCACTTCGTTACATCAGTTTACCTGATTTTATTCATTGTGTAAAGTGAGTTTGATCAAAGAAGCTACAGATATGAAGATGTTTCAGTGTTCAGTCTTTGTAAATTTACATAAGAAACAAGTGAATGTAGGTGCAATACAAAATAAAATGATAAAATTATTACAATTGACAGTTGGGTTTGGTTGAAATTCCTCATATTTTTATACTGGATGGGTCACTATTCATGACCTAAATATTGGTAGTCATGCTAAAAATGATGGCATTAAACATAAAACAGTTGGGGATAGAAGTTGTGCCAAAAGAAAACCAATTTGAAGCAACTGCAATAGAGATGAAAATGTCTACAAAGACCAAGGTGACGATTGGTCCCACACCCATAGAGCAAAGATGCAGACTTGGATACCAGTGAGCATAAGAATTCTGTCACCACTGAGTACAGCAATTGGATTAACAAATCTCATGTTTTGCAACATGTAGAGCCAAATGCAAACGTACTAAACGAGAAACTAAAACATGGTTAAGGGATCATTCAAACTAAGTAAGATTGGGACCAGGACTCCCAAAAACTTTCATACTATGCAGGAAAATACGATAATGAGGAACATGCTAACGAGGCTACTGCTGTTATTCACTAATGTCCTTGCAAATTAAATCACACCTTGGCACTTAGTAAACACTGTACCAAAACCCATTTAACAAGAAGCACATTTCATAATTTATGCACTATTAATGTACTAAATACTATTTAAAGTATTACTAAGTAGATTGTAATAAATTTCCAGTCAGTAATTCTTTAACACACACTGTAAATAGTAATTATGTTATACCAGATTCATCAGGATTTGCATTACGTATATGCAAGGCATATCGTACTATTTCCATTGATGCAGCACTTGTCATCGCAGGTATTCCTCCCCTGCATTTATGCGGCCTTTATTCAGCTGGTATAAATTATATTAAAAAGAATCGTACAAGTAATTTTCTGCACTTCAATTTTGATTGTGAACATATTGTGCCGTTTTTGGCTGCTGGTCATCCTGCCATACAATATGACAGTATTTACAACCAAGACTGTGGAAAAGTGCATACTTATAGTATTTGTACTGATAGATCACAATTTACCAAAGAAAATGAAGTACAAGTTGGATGTGCTTATGTTGTATATTGTGAAGACAGTGAAGTTTTCTTTAAACTTTTTAAACTATCTCCTGCCTATTCCATGTTCCAAGCTGAATTATTTGCTATAAAAGAAGCAGTTCAGTGGTGTACTGAACATAAATGTTGTGCGCAAATATTCAGTGACTCTCAAGCTGCTCTTCAGTCTATCACTGATAAATTTAGTTTGAATCCTAACTCCATTCAAATTAGAAACATGGCACTTTTCCACAGTCTTGGTTGTAATACTGTCATATTGTATGGCAGAATGACCAGCAGCCAAAAACGGCACAATATGTTCACAATCAAAATTGAAGTGCAGAAAATTACTTGTACGATTCTTTTTAATATCATTTATACCAGCTGAAATATTATATAACTACACAAAACATCTGTGTTTGTGTTGGATATGGGGACACCAGGGAAGTGTTGGTAACGAACGTGCGGATACATTAGCTAAATCAGCAGAATTTTGCGGTCTACGTTATTCATATTCCAAGAGCCCCTTATCTTACGTTAAAAACAAAATGTTACATTACATCTATAATTGTTGGAATGACTTTGGATAAAAAGTACAAATGGTGCCTTGACTAAAGAACTTTTCTTCTCTACAGTGCACTTTCTGGTAAATGTTAAAATATTTACACCAAATTTTATTTTAACACAATTTATGACAGGCCATGGAAAATTTGGGACTTATTTTTTACGATTTCAGATTATTTCAGATAGTGGTTATAATTGTGTCAGGAATCCATACTAACTGTAAAACATGTTTTGTTCGATTGTCCTATGTTCGAAACAAAAAGACTCCAGCTAAATTTGCTTTTTGAAGATTGTGACGAAATTTCCATGTGTAAAAAAATTTTCATGAAGCAATATTATTATGATAATTTTATGCAGTATCTAACATAAATTCACAACCATATGTAATTCATATTCTATATTTTACTGTACCTAGGTATATATTGCTGTGTAAGCTGTAACCCTAACATGCCTTTTCTGGCAAAATAGGGTTCATAAAGACTTGGAGATACAATAAATACATATTAATTATGTAGAAAAAGAATAAATGTTTGCTTGTTGTTTAACCCTTGGACTCTGGGGACCCTAGAATACGTATTTATAGTCTAACTTTGACAAATTTCAGCATTGACTACGGTACTTCCTATTTTGCTTTTCAAAGAGCACAGAATTTGCTACTGTTTAATTCATTGTTTTGTTTATTTGTGTTATCCATGTTCGACAACCATTCTGTTAAAATTGCTCTAGTATTATTTCCTTATATTCAACTACAGTGCATGCAGATGGAGAAGAACTAACTACTATTAAGTTATGTGAAGTTTAAAAAAAAAAACTTAGGTTGAAAGTTCATTCTAGCTGATTGTATGCTTGTTTTGTTTTACAGTTATTCTTCCATCTTCAAAGAGAACGAGTGTTCACTGAACCCAGAGCACGTTTCTACAGTGCAGAAATGGCAGCAGCATTAGGTTATCTCCATACACATGGCATTATATATCGAGACTTGAAACCAGAAAATCTTTTGTTAGATTCTCAAGGACATGTGGTTCTCACAGATTTTGGTCTTTCTAAGGAGGGATTATTTCCAACTGACACTACAAACACATTTTGTGGTACACCTGAATACTTAGCTCCAGAAGTTCTTAAGAAGGAGGTAAATAATAATTTTTATGTGTTAAAGAACAATTAATCTGTTTAAATTAATATGCCCTATTGTCATAATAAATACATAAGTGCTAAAAAAAAGTGAATCCATGCAATTTATTATTTCTGAATGTGTTTTGAAATGAGGTCAGTATAGTATTTTCAAAAACATGACGGCTTTATCTCACACCACCGTCAGAGGCATGGGGTGATTTTTTAAAGCCCTTCCAAACAATGTTTATTGTTTGCTAATCCCAGAGTCAGTGTATTTAGAGAGTACACATTCTTCTGATGTGGTGTCAATAATCACTTTTACACCTGGATAAGGAGAAATAAATATTATACACTATTTCAGAGAATGCAACTATTCAGCACCAAACACAATACTCAACTGAACAACCTCCAGAAAAGATAAAACCTTGCTTCTAGGCCTGTAATGAGGGTCGCTCATTGTTCACTAATCCCTTCAGTTAAGTTGCAGGGGGGAATAGTTCCAAGATCTGAGGCTTTCATGTTTTGCAAACTTCTATAAGAGGTAGTTGAATAAAGTTACTTTAGGCTTATTTCCAAGATTATCTTTCAGGAATATCTTGCATTAGAGGTGAGAATGGGAAATGTAACCAGAAAATTCCTATTTTCTTAAGGTAATAATTTCCCTTGTGGCTTATTATTAGCCTAATAGAGGCTGGATATATATATTCATGAACCACAGAATATTGTGTCTGTTGAACATTACACAAAAATATTATAGGACATTCCTTTGAGACTGGGACCCCATGTAATGATAAGATAATTATTTATTTGTCGAACATGAGGATACATGTATGACATTGTCAATATCAACAAACACACATCAAAGATATTATGACAGGTCATGTCATTAGTCAAATTGAAGCTTCCTTCTGGTCATTTTCTTGTAATTAATGGATTTTGAAAACACAAAATGAATTTATTTTAATATATTAAAATTAACATAGACAGAATTTATTTTATTTTAAATGCATGCTATTTATTACACAGTTTTCAGCTGCTACCCCCAAGGTCTCAAGATCATTCCATGTTCGATAACATTCAATACCACACCGATGTCATAATGAAGATCAGTTTTGAAATTAGTTGCATTATGACACCGTTACGTCACATGTAATAAGTGTATTATAATATGGTTGAACAAAAAATTCCTTGGATTGCCTAACCACTGCACAGTGGAAGAACCCTCTGAAATTCTAGAGAGATAACTTTATCGTGTATTATAACATTTTAAAATGCATTATCTTTTCACTGTATCATTGTTGGCTACAAATATATATATATATATATAATTATAGTACATGTTTTATTATTTTCTCTCCCCCAACAGGGATATGATCGCTCTGTTGATTGGTGGTGCCTGGGTGCAGTACTGTATGAAATGTTGTATGGTTTACCACCTTTCTATTCACGAAACACGTCCGAAATGTATGATCGTATTATTAATAAACCATTAAGGTTGCGACCTACAATTTCAGAAAATGCACGTGATATTCTAAGCAAGGTAAGTAAAATAAATCATTTTAGATTTTGTTGAATTTTTATGAAACAAAGTTAATTGAAGAATTAATGAAGCAAAATATTCATGAGCATTCTGACCATTACTAATTAGTTTGATCAAATGTAGCAACTGGTTCTGCACTATAAATAATTTATGAATTCTATTTTTTTATTGTACTGTGAAAGAGTGTTAAGTATTTAATTGAATTATAAAAAATATTGTTTAATCTTCGAAACAGACCACTGTGGACTCTTAATCATTTGAATTCCAAGGGCAATCAGAAAAAATTGAATTATCTAAATTTCGAATCAACCAAATCGAATAGGGTTCCCTTCACTGATTAGTCTAGGTTCACTTGTTAACTCACAGACCAAGCACTAACCATACACACAAAAAACATGCAAAGTGTGCAAAATTTGATTTTTGAATTATTTGAAACTCTTTGCACATAATTATTTGCTATTTCTTTGTATGTTTAGTTTTTAACACCTTCACTCCCATGGGTGACATAATTAACCCAAGAATTCTCAAGTTCAACGTATCAAGGGCAACGTAACTCGCTTCACAACGGGTGTTAATATTTTACTGCATATCTTGTGACCGGAACTGAACAGGAATGTAATTCTTTCTTCAGATGATAGATGGTTTTTGCATGCATATATTCCCTTCTTTCCAGATAGAAACAAGCTTCATTTGAGATTTCTTTTGTGTTTGGAAAAAACACATGAAATCCATGTGACCCAAGCCTCATTCATTGCAGGTGTAAATGGTATTGTCAGTTCTTGCAGTATAAATAAAAGTAGGTTTTGTTCTTAGAAGGCATTGATTAATGAAGTAATATTTGAAATATTAGGCCTTTTCAACAAAGATTCGAGGGATGAATTGATTCTATCAGGTAGTAAAAATGATGGTGAAAGTGAAAATTTTTGTGCTGCATGTGTTTACCGGAAGACGTAAATGTTACAAACATTAATTAATTTTGTGCTGATTTGCAATCATCTTTCTTCTGCCTTTGTGATCTTTCCTGAAGGTATGTAAAAATTCATAATCCTTTCTTTAATAGTTAGGGAGAAAATTAAATTGACGTGAAACTTCTCTAACTTTGTAAAAATGGATTGGCTGAGACAGCTGGTAGTTCACTAGGCGGGTGGGAATGAGCATGTTCAAACCTTAAATTTAATGTTGTGTAACAGTAAACTGAAAATGTACTTTTTCTTCATTACTTTGAAGTTATATGGAATAATTGAAGTGTTATGCTTTTTTTTGGAGGGTAGTGTAGTATT
Source organism: Ectobius pallidus (assembly GCA_964059195.1). Lineage (NCBI taxonomy): Eukaryota > Metazoa > Arthropoda > Insecta > Blattodea > Ectobiidae > Ectobius > Ectobius pallidus. Next base: position 152,837,741 of record CAXKWD010000004.1, on the reverse strand, counting down.
TCTGCTTGAATTTGTTTTAGAATTACCCATTTTGTTGTTGTTGTCTTCTGCACTGCTATACTCAGAAAAATATTTAGGAGGAAATTCTGAGAATGTAGGCTTCCGCAGCCAGTGTCACAATTAAAAACACTTGTACTATGGCTATCTGGGTTTAGGCACATCACTTGGTTAAAATCTGACGTTTCGGATATAGCTTTGATGTCCTTGAGAGAAATAAAAATGAACTAATGTGGTATGCCATGTGTACAACTATCATATCTGTCAACTGATTTCAGTGGAGTCACATGCCTGGTTTTCTTGTGTTTAAGGAGGGTGTCACGCCAGATGTTGTTAATTTTCCAGCCATCTTCCCTGTTAATACTGTGCAGGTTCGTCATGATTTCTATGGTCTCTTTTATTAACCGGGGAAACTTCATATTTTCATGATTTATTAGTTTTGTGTCGTTAAACTGAATGCTGTGTCCAGTTTCTTCTGAATTCTGTGCTAATGGGGATTTGTCAGTGTTCTTTTGTTAATGGTATCTTATGTGTTCCCTTCTTCTGACAGCAAGAGAACATCTCGTTGGCCTAAATATAACCATTCGCAGGATCATGGAATGTTGTAGACACTTTGTTTTTCTGTGTTTGGGATTTTGTCCTTCTCTTTTCTTAGAATGTTCTCTAATTTGTTTGTGGTGTGAGTTACTCAAGCTACATACAGTAAATAAGCCTTTACCTTGGGTTTTGTTCTTTTTTCTAATAGGCTTGGTTGATTTTCTGATAAGCCTAATTTTATTTCCATTTTCTTGAAACTTCTTTTATTCTTGTGTGTTGGATAGCCATGTCATTGTAGAGTGTGTGATAGAGATGCAAGTTCATCATTGGACATTTTACTATCACAGATCCTGAGGGCTCTTGTGTCAGCATGTTGGTAATAGCTCTTTTCACTGAGGTGTGATGATGTGATGTCCTGTTCAAATATCTGTCGGTGTTTGCGGATTTTTTATAAACAGAGTGATTCATGGATCCGTCTGGCTTTCACAGTATACACAAGTCTAAAGTTCACAATGGAAATAGAAAAGGATGGCAAACTACCTTTCTTTGACATGCTGGTAAGCAAAAAGGCTGTAAATTTTGACATATCTGTTATTGCCGACTTGGAACATAATCATATTTGCTAGTTTAAGTTTACAGTTTCCATCTTAAGTGTGTTTACTTCCTTTTTTATTTCTTGGCTTATGATAATTCATCAGACAGCTAATGTTGCAAAACTTTCGACATTCCATACTGTGACTATGTGTGCATGTGATCAAATAATTATAACACTACTCAACAAGGTTTTCATAACATGGATAAGAATAACTGTTTTTATATAATTGTTATGTGCTGGTTACGAATATGGCATTGGAAAAGCTCTTACACATCACATTGTTTTAGAAAGTTACATTTTTTAGTTAGTGAATTACCTTACTATGCAGCTGCACAGAGGGTAGGTAACGTCTGGCTCTAATTGACTAATGAAAGGAAATATGGTTGCTGTTGTATTGTGAGACAAGAAATAAACAATTTAGCAATTAGTTTTGACTAAAGAAGTGTTTTGAACGGTACTAGTTATTCTGTAATAGCATTAAATAGATCTCAATCGTCATTCATATAAGTTAAACACTCTGCAAATAGTTTTTGCTATGCTTGTGGGGAATAAACTTTGAAATCCCAACATTGATCAATTACAGATAATGTAAAAAAAAAAGCATATTACTTGTATAAATTTGGTTGTAAAGTGGGTGAACAAGACCAAAATTGGGCACCACACATGTGTTGTATAACGTGTTACGTGAAGTTAACAGAGTGGTTGCAGGGGAAAATAGCATGTCTTTTGCTGTTCCAATGATTTGGTGACACCTACCAGTCATCTGGAAGAGTGTTACTTCTGCATAACCAAAAAAAGAGGGTTTTTCAAGAAAAACTAGAAGATAAAATTGTGTCATAATCTCCCCTCAGCCACAAGACCCGTGCCATATTCTCCTGATGATGGGTGAATTAGGTATTGAATATACAGTGCACACCGCTTATTGTGATCACTTCAGGACGCAGCTAATCTGATAATGTCAACCAATTGATAACAGTAGCCAAAGGAATTAAATGGATATTTATTCATATACAGTATGTTTCGAGTTTTAGCGGTCAACGAAGAAGTGTGTGTCTGCTTTATTGATTGGCAAAAAGCTTTTGACCGAGTGAACTGGGAAAAGTTAATGGACATACTCAAAAAAATAGGCATTGACTGGAAGGACAGGAGACTAATCCGCAATTTGTACCTGGGACAAAAAGTGAAAGTGCGTCTAGAACATGGAGTGACCAACAGTGTAGAAATAGGAAGAGGTGTGCGTCAAGGATGTTGTATGTCACCCATCTTGTTCAACCTTTATGGAGACTGGCTAGCAAAAGAAGCCTTAGAAGGAGTTAGGGATTTTGTGATAGGAGGATACGCTATTAACACCATCAAATATGCGGACGACCTGGTGATTCTGGCAAAGAAACAAGACATATTGCAAGGAATGATTGACAGGCTGGTGGAAACAGGAAGAAAGTATGGAATGGAAATCAACATAGGTAAATCGAAGGTGATGAGGATATCGAAGAGAGAAGAGCCGCTTCAAATTATCATGGGAAATCAAGAATTAGAGAACGTGAACTAGTTCAAATACTTAGGAAGTGTACTGACGAAAGATGCCTATTGCACCAAGGAGATAAGATCAAGAATTGCCATGGCCAAGAAAGCATTTATGAAGAAGAGAACTCTGCTAACTAGTAGTCTGAACCTAGAGCTACGTAAAAACCTGGTGAAGTGTTATATTTGGAGTATTGCTTTGTATGGATCAGAGACATGGACTTTGAGGAAATTAGAGAAGAAATATTTAGAAAGTTTTGAAATGTGGTGCTGGAGACAGATAGAAAATATAAAGTGGATGGACATGGTGACAAACGAAGAGGTTCTGAGTAGAGTGGGTGAGAAGAAGTCAATCATACACACAATTCGTCAGAGGAAAGCAAACTGGTTGGGCACATTCTCAGAAGGAACTGCTTATTACATGATGTAGAAGGAAGATTGGTGGGTACAACTAGACTTGGAAGAAGAAGAATTCAGCTGTTGGACGATTTAAGGGAAAAGCGGAAATATTGGATGCTGAAGGAGGAAGCAGAGGATAGACAGTTTTGGAAAACAAACTTCGCGTACCAAGTTTGAAAACCTGCCGGAAGGCAGAATACTTACTACTACTACTACAGTATGTTTCACGCAAGAGTTGGCGATCATGCGGGTTTCTGCATTGAGGCGGCCACAGCTCTAACTCCCAAGCGATTGGGTGAAATATCTATGCAAATAATGCCGCTAATGGTGTAATGATTCAGATTCTCATGATTACAGTCAAAATTACAATGAAAATAACCACGTACCTCATCATAAGAGATGTTGGATATGTCCTCCTCTTGCATCCACACAACATTGGCACCTTTTTAGGATTTATTTTTCACACGCTTCAGCTTCCGAGATAGACTTAATTTCAAGTTCTTCTAACAGTATGTGACTATTATTTATGGGGAACTTAAAAATAAAGTGTAGCCTATAGGTCAAACCCCCATACGTTAGAAGAACTTAAGACAATAACACAAGAGAAAATAAGTAATCTCGGAAGCTGAACTTAAGTGTATGAAAGAAAATTTTCTAAAAAGGTGCCAGTGTTGTGTGGATGCAAGAGGAGGACACTTTCAGCATCTCTTATGATGAGGAATGCTTATTTTATTTTCATTGTAATTTTAACCATAATCATGAGAACCTGAATCATTACACCGTTAGCGGCTTTATTCGTATAGATATTTCACCCGATCACTCGGGAGTTAGAGCTGTGGCCGCTGCGACACAGAAACCCTCAAGATAGTACAAAACAGAATTTAAAATATTTATTCATAAAATAATACATAACTGTGAATCATTGAATCACTCATAAATCAAGAGCTGCAGCTTAACCTGTGGGGTGAAACATGTTTGATTGCTTAAAAGAGAAAGTTAAGTAATGCTCGGTAATACCATCCTCTCCAACTGGTCATCCTGTGAGCTGGAAACAGAATTGCTACCTCCAGTACAACACAGTTGACTTAGAAACGAAACCCTTAAAAACTAAATTTTGAATGACTTACAGTACTTGGAAATAAAGCTGCAAAAAGGAAAATGTGATAACGTAAACTGAATCTTTGATCACAATAAACGGCATTTTTTCAATGTATCAGTATTAATCCATACGGGACTTCATAAAAGTGATAACATACCCGATTCATAACATCATTTTATTTTATTTTATTTTATTTTATTTTAAGTCTACTAAACTAAAAAAATTACATAGTAGACTCTATTGACAATCAAATAAAGAAAACAACATTAAAAACAACAACAAAAGGACACTAAAACAAATCAATTAAAACAACACACACTCAATTACAAGATTTACAAATGAATAAAGTTAACAAATAGAAGAACAATAATTACATTGCTTTGTGATTTTATGACTGCATGCTAAAAAATTTGTAAATATTTCTATAAAAGATTGTTCTGGATTGAAATAGTTCTGTATCAAATTCACTTCATAGATTATTGTACAAAATGCATAGTCTTAAAAGGAGAACATTCCTGTAATTATTTGTTTGTGCATAATTTATATCAAATGTTCTATTAAGTCTACAGTTTTTAGGAGGAGCATACAGATGTAATTTTGATATTAACTTACACAATTCACCAGCATGGATTAAATTATACAAAAATTTTAAACCATTAACTCTTCGCCTAACAACTAGTGAGTCAGTGTTGAAAATTGGTAATAACATAGAATAGGGAATATTGCTGTATTTAGTTGGATAATATCCAAAACTTCTAAAAAATACACATTTCAAAAATAGTTTGTGGATTTGTATGTTTAATCTGATGAGGGTTCCACACAACACTGCAGTATTCTAACCTAGACCTTACAGTAGATGAGAATACTATTTTTAAAGCATCAGTACCGCGATTACAGTAAGTGGCGTTCACTGTAATCCAGAAGATGGAGACTGGTCATTGATTCGTCAAAACTGAGATTAAAGCAGTTTATTTTTTTTTAAGTCATCCCTATACAGGCCATGGAGGCCCAGAGGGTTCCAGGAGGTTGAGGCTCCCAGATTTTGGACATTCGGCACATGAAGGTGGTAAGGTTGTCAGCCTTATGCACCGGCCGCCTTCACCCCCAGGATTGCTCCTGGTACTCATTTCTGTTAGAGGCTGAGTCGACCCCAGGGCCATAGTGCCACCAGAAGGATTAGGCCAATTGAAAAATCTCAACGACCTCATCGGGAATCGAACCCGCGACCTTCCGGTTTGTAGCGCAGCGCCTCAACCACTACGCTACGGCGTACCCCAAAGCAGTTTATTGCACCATGGTAATACAAGACCTTCCATTCCAGTGGCAAATTCAGTCGATATGGAGGAAACTTATGAAAACATGTCACTAATATTGAATGCAGTAAATTGTAATGAACATTATTGGGAAATTTGTGGGCATTTGAAAGTTTCTTGGATTACAAGTAGGGTTTACTAAGTCTATTATTTTTTTATGTTTGTGGGATAGTCGAGCAACAGCACAACGTTATGTGGTGAAAAACTGACTTATCAGACATGGTTATATTTGTAGTGAGCATAATATTAAATATCCTCCGCTAGTGTAACATGAAAAAGTGCTTCTTCCACTACTGCATATAAAACTAGGGCTAATGGAACATTTTATGAAAGCATTAGATAAGAGTGGAGAAGTCTTGTATAAACTCAGTTATGCTAAATTAAAATAAGGCAGATTTATCTGTTCACAAATTAGAAAACTTTTGAACGACAGCATTTTTGAGAAAAGACTTAACCCTATGAAATTACCAGCATGGAGATGTTTTGTATTTGTCGTCAAAGGATTTTTAGGGGATCATAAGGCAGAAATTATTGCCAATTAATAGACATTAGTAAGAAACCACAAAACAATGGGCTGCCATATGTCATCGAAGATTCCCATCTTACATTCACATTTGGACTTTTTTCCTGAGACCTTTCCCCCCCCCCCCCCCCCATAGTTTGGGGTGGCCCTTCTGTCCATTGATGGATGCCTGTCTCTTTGGCTGGCATATTACGCAGACCCCTTGTTCAGATCTCATCAAAAACCTTTGTTTTCCTTGCCAGGCCTATCAAAGTTCTAATGGGATCATTATGGATAGCTTCCAGCTCGGATCCCGGGGGGCCGAGGAGAAAGTACTGAGTGTTCGCAAGAGCTTCACACTCTGCTGTCTCTTCTTCCATGCCACATTTCTTACAAATTGGTTCTTCTTTATAGATACCCATTTTGTTATTCTGGTTTGTTCTCTTGTTAACTTCAACAAGTTGTTGGTAAATTTCTTAGAAGGCTTTGGTATCATCTTCTTAGAAAATTCAAGACCTGGAACTATTTCCCAAGATTTCGTTATCTTGTCCTGTAACCAGTTGTTTACTGCACTTCTCATGGTCTTCATTGTGATGCCAAGAGAAGGTTCTGGACCATAGAATGGTTCCTTTGCTCCCATTTTTGCTAATTGGTCTGCTTTTTCATTTCCTTCTACACCTCTGTGTCCTGGTACCCATATGAGTTTAACTGTATTATGTGCTGCCAGTTTCCAGAGTTGTTGTGTACAGTTCCACACCAGCTTTGATATAACGCTGGTTGAGTTTATAGATTTTAAGGCTGCCTGACTATCGCTGAATATAAGGATTCTTTTCCCCCTATAATTTCTCCTTATATTCTCTAGTAGGCAGTAGATTATGGCATATACCTCTGCTTGAAACACTGTGGCAAGTTTGCCAAGGCTTATTTTATAATTCGCTCTTGGTCTAATGCCATGTATTCCAGCTCCTGTGCCATGTTTTGTTTTGGATCCATCAGTGTACCACACTAAATCTCCATTTCCAATTCCTTGCTCCTTAGCATGCCATTCTTTCCTTGTCCTGATTATGACATCAAAGGGTCTTGCAAAGGAGTATTGTTTCACCATAATGTCTGTCAGCATTGTTAGTGTTTTATCCTTGATTTTTCCAGATATTTCTGTATGCCCTTTCTTTACATGATTAGGGCTCCAATGTTCTGTGGTTTTTAATCTATAGGCGCTTATTCCTGCCACTCCTTGGATAAATAGATCCAAGGGGGTCAAGTTTAGAATGGTCTCCATAGATTTTGTTGGTGTATTGACCATTGCCCCTGTTATCCCAAGACAAACCAGCCTCTGAAGACTGTTTAGCTTGGTTCTAACATTGGTTTGTTCCACTTTCGTCCACCATACTACGGCGGCATATGTAATGATGGGTCTTATAACCATTATGTATATCCACAATACCACTTTTGGTTTCAATCCCCAAGTCTTCCCAAAGCTTCTCCTGCATGCTGCCATGCAGATTCTAGCTTGGTTTAGTTTGGTATCAATATGTTGGTTCCAGAGAAGTTTACTGTCTAGTGTCACTCCTAGGTACTTTACCTGGTTCTCCAAAGAGAGTTTCCCAGCAAATAAGGTTGGTGTGTCTACTACGTTTAACCTTTTCCTAGTAAAAGGTACTGACGTTGTTTTTTGTGGATTTACCTTTAGACCTTCTGCCTTGCACCACTTTTCTACTACCCTTAGAGCATTCTGCATGAGAGCCTTAGTTATGTTGTAGTCTTTACCAGGGATTAGGATGACCAAGTCATCCGCATAACCTTGGGTATAGTATCCTCCATTGTTGAGTTCTGTTATGAGTCTGTCAATTACCATGTTCCACAGTAATGGGGAAAGAACCCCTCCCTGTGGACAACCTCCATGTAAGGACACCTCAGTTGTTTCCCCAAACAATGTCGCTTTTATTTTCCTCCCACCAAGCATGTTCTCTATCCACCTACAAAGGGTGTCATTGAGTCCTTTTCTTTTGGCAGAACGGATGATTGATGGATATGAGGCACCCTCGATATCCAAGAAAGCTCCCAGAGCTATTTCTTTGTTGTCCAGAGTTTTCTCAATCCTACCTACCAGTTGATGTAGGGCTGTCTCTGTTGATTTCCCTGGTTGATAAGCATATTGGTTCTTATGTATCGGAGAAAATTCCTTTAACATGTCCCTTATATGGTAAAAACTGCTCTCGGGTTTCCAGTCGGGTAGTTATAGATGTGTACTCTAAGCTTTCGGCGACTGTCTGCGTCGTCATCTTCGGAGAAGACCTTGGATTACAGAGACCCGGGGTTTATGGAATTTCTTGCAGTTGTGGCAAGATTTATATTGGACAGACAGGATGCCACATTTTCACCAGGATTGAGGAGCACAAACGGCACTACCGTCTTGGGCAACCTGAAAAGTCCGCCATCGCCGAGCATTGTCTCGACATGGGCCACGAGATGGACTACCTCAACACAGCGGTACTGGCTTCTACCACGGGACTATGGGACCGTCTCATCAAAGAAGCCTTTCACATCAGACTGAACCCAAATAACATCAATAGAGACGGAGGGTTCCAATTGGCCGCTTCCTGGCAGCCTGCTATTTCTCTGCTCCAATCACGGAAGGAGAGATCGTTTACTTCCACCGACCAATCAGGATCCACGACTGCATCTGACTAGTCCTGCCATGGGTATATATACAACACCACAACCTCTGGATCTCACTTCTCCGAAGATGACGACGCAGACAGTCGCCGAAAGCTTAGAGTACACATCTATAACTACCCGACTGGAAACCCGAGAGCAGTTTTTACAATGTATTCGTCGGGAGAACCTACAAAGTTTTATGTCCCTTATATGTCTGTTTATTATCTTTTCCAGGGTTTCCAATACAAATGATGAAAGACTAATTGGTCTTAAAGCCCTCGTCTGGTCAAGTTTCCTTCCAGGTTTGGGTATGAAGACTACCCTTGCCATTCTCCAGCTATTGGGTATAGTGAAGCTCGGTATATTTTTGTTAATATTGGAACCAGTAGCCAGTCAGCCTTTTGTAGGTGTACTGGTTGGATTCCATCCAGCCCTGCAGATTTATATGGTCCAAAAGAATTTAATGCCCATATAATTTTCTTTGGGGTTATTATTTCCTTGGCAATGCCCCATTAATCATCATGTGTTGCCCTCCTAGAAGGTCCAATGATGTGATTGTTTTCATACTTATCCAAGGTAGTTGACTTTGGAAAGTGGTCCTCTATTAAGAGGTCTAAAGTCTCCTTTCCAGTTTTTGTATATTCTCCCTGGGAGTTTTTGAGGGATCCTACAATTTCTTGTGGTTCACGTCTGAGAAGTCTTTGGAGTCTGGCTGCTTCAGAGGTTGAATTAACGTCCTCACAGAGCCTCCAGGATTTCCTTCTCGCCCTCCTTACCTCTCAATTATAAATGTTGCGAGCATCTTTATATTGCTCCCATTCATTCCGAGTTTTTGCTAACCTGAATAGTCTTCGTATTCTTTTCCTCATATTCTCTAGTTCCTTACACCACCATGTTGTGCGGCGGCCCACTTTCCTAGTTTTAAGAGGACAATTATTGTGGTGTGATGAGAGAATTGCTTCTTGTAGGTTATCTACAGCCATTTCAACATCGTACTCATCTTTGATGCTGGAGTCCATGTAACACAGGGCCTCCTTCAAGTCATCACTGTACTGCATCCATTTAGTACTCTTAGGATCCCTGTATGTCCTCACTTCCCGCATCATAAGATTTACTTCAAAATCGATGTTCTGATGGTCAGATAACTAGGGGCCATCAGCCACTTTCCATTCTTTGATTATTGATAATGTATGTTCATTGGTAAGAGTTATATCTATAACCTCTTTCCTATTTTTTGTGATAAAAGTAGGTTTACCCCCATGATTCAATATGTGTAAATGGTTTGCTACAATAAACTCAAGTAGTGACTCACCTCTTTTATTGATGTCAGTACTGCCCCAGGCAATGTGGTGTGCATTGGCGTCACATCCTATTATCATCTGTGTGCCACATCCGCCACAGTACTGGACCAGTTGTTTCACTTCTTCTGTAGGAGGAAGTGTTTTGTCATCATAAGGAAGGTACGCAGAGGCTAGAATGATCTCTCTCTTGCACCCTTCCTCTACAAGTTGAACTTTTACAGTTGTTAAATCTCTGGAACAGAGTTCATGCATTGGAAAGTGTAATATTTTGATCTAACAAGATACATGTTCTTGTGGTCTGGTTAAATTTATTAAAGAATAACTTACCTCCAATTTCTCCTAGCCCTAGGATCCTCCCTTTGGAGAACCAAGGTTCTAGGATTAGGGCTATTTTGATTCCTTTAGTTCGGATCTGTCTACTGAGGTTGAGGGTGGCTGCCCGACTGTGTTGAAGATTGGCCTGTACCAGCTTCATCTTCCTTTTGGTGTGCCTCCTTTGGTTTGTCTAAAACCTTCATCTGAATCTGGTGGAGTCCGAAATAAACTTTAAATCCTCTCCCCTTCAGAATCAGGTAGTCCTGTTCTTTCACCTGAAATACTAAGGTCTGTCCTGTAGGTTCTACCTTCCGATTTAGGTTTATCCATTTGCAGATTTGAAGTCCTGCATTTTGTGCCTCCATTCTATTCTGAATCTTTTCCACATTAAAGTCATTATATGCTTTGGGCACTTTCATGATTACTTTAGAGGTCCGTATGAGATCACTTGCCAGACCTACTGTTGAGGGGTTTTTATTAATTAATAATAACAGTCGTAACTTAAACAGCTCAACTCTATTTATTAAGTGATCGAACAGAACAGAACTTGTAATTACACAGAGTGGGCATTCACTTTGACCCACTTAGAACAGGAAACTATACAACACTGATACAAGCACCAGCACATACAAGCAAGGCTGACATCTCACTTATCACCATCTGGCCGAGATAGAGCTTCTTCAATTGATGTAGGATCATCAAGTATGGCGATGTCAGCTTCAAAGCGAGCGGGTCGACGTATATTTGATCTGTCACGCAACCAGGGTAGATTATTTTCCCCAGGTTGGTTATCTTTACGTTGTCCACTGCTTCTAGGAATATCCTGGAACACTTCGTCGTATTCTTCATTATCACTGCTGTCATCGCTGCTCTGTGTTTGACCTTTAGGATCAAAGAACATTGGCAAGTTTACTTCCTCATTCAAGCTATCCTTGAAAACACATGGAATTTCTTCATTGAAAGTGACATCTCTGGATTCATAGATTTTCTTCTTCACAGGATCAAACAGCCTGTAATTGGTGGACTCCCCCTGTGCAACGCCCCACCTTCTTAACCCTTTCTTCTTCTTCACCTGTGGAGCATACTGACTCAGCTTGGCCGACCCTAAATGAAATGACTAGAAGGGAAATACAAAGATGGGAACATTACGTAACGAAGACCATATAAAATAACTTTAGATGGTCTTCGCAGCTGAGAATTGAAAGTTAAAATGTGAAAGCTAAAACACCTTTTATTAAAATAAATTTCATTAAAGCCTGATGGGCTAGGAATTATAAAATATTTACACAATTCCCTCAAGCGGGATTAATCATATTACAATTACTGAAATAAATTATATTACAGCCTGATGGGCCAGTGAGATGTACATATATGAAGCACTATTTATTTAAATAATGATAATTCATAAGGTCTGATGGACCAGACATAAAATACATATATCCCTGTATTATATTACAACATAGGTCTATTGGCCAAAAACAAATTAAATAAAATTACATATTGATTGCAGGAGGGATAAAATAGAAACAATGTCACTCTATTCTTTACATATCTTCAATTGCAACGCCCCAACAAATTATTTAAACATAGTTTTAAATACACAAAATTAAATGGGCGATGAAATAGTTTTAAAATAAAATATATTTGGTTACTTACATCTAGATATTTCCGCCAGACATTCCTGGACAGGAAAATTGGTCCGGATCGCAATCTGGTGTCACCACAATACTACGTGGTAACGTGTATCAAGAGCCATAACAAGAATTAGAAATAAAAAAAAACACAAGGGTGAGGCCCAAGAAATAACTTCAGAAATCTCGCATATTTCCATAACTAATTTACAAGACCAGCACTAAATTAAAATGCAAGAACCCGACCTCACAAATCCTGGATGAAATACTAGGTACAGTTAATGATTATACAGATAAAACATGATACACGTACCTCAGAATTCCTAGCCTGGTCGTCCATCCAGACGCCATTGTTGTTGTTTATGCTGCATCATGGCTGCACCAAGTTGCGATCCCGACCACACAGAAGCTTTGAAAAAGGAGAGGATAAGGCCTACGTTACCTGGCCTTATATACTGTAGTCCCCCTCTCTTCTAATTATCGGGAGACCGGAATAACCAATTAAAATAGTTATTACATTGATAAAAAAACAAAAGACTGATCAAAATGAATACGACTAATAGAAAAACACAAGACAGGGCAACGCGGAGATGTTGTCTGACCTGCGCCTCAAGCCGAGCTGACGTCAGGCATCTGCGTATGACTTGCCAATTCCCGTCTCTACACGAAGCCGTCTCCCCCTCAGAGCGAGCGCTTCCGAAGCATAACGAAGGTACAGACAAGAGAATGGAAGGCTCTCTCTTTCACGCAACAATAGTCATGTGACATATGATTGACACATTCTTCATGCTATCCACTCCCATACTACTAATTAAAACTTTATCATACTTCATACTATTATAATCCCTTTGAGCCAATGGACTGCCTTACAAAATAAATATTATTTTTAATATTGGCTCAATTCTCCCAGTCCCTGACTTGGAATATCTTACTTAATATTCCAACCTAAGTAAGAAAATTATCACTCTTTAAATGTTCATACAGTAATGGCCTTTCCACAACGGCCCCTGACACACTCATGCACAGAATACAAATCGGACAGATCATACCTTCATTCGGAGAATTCACTCTCTCACATGGCTTTATAGTCCATACTATGGTATGCGTCCTTGTTTTGGTGCTCACTGCCAGTACACTGTTGCCTTCTGAGGCGAGAGTAGACGAAATTGCGAGTCAGCGTCCACAAACCCTCACAGCGACTGAGCAGCTGGTCAGGTAGCTCGTTGAGGAAGACGCCCAACAGTATGACATCTAGAGAAACTTCTCACCCTCAGACACTGCTTCTGAAAATACAAGGCAAGCGGCAGACTAAGGCAAGACAAGACAGATACATGAATCAGACCCTCCTACGCCTATTGATCTTGAAGTTACATTTAAGATAAAAAAATTTAGATTACTGTTTAAAAGAAATGTAATTTGTAGATAATCAAACATCTAACTTTACTGAAGGGAAAATAAGACGTCCTAAGAAGAGAAGGAGATTACACTTATTGTTACAACAACAATATTGAAATACATAGATTAAATTCATTTTAGTTAGATTGAATTCATTTCAAAATAGACATAAAAACCAGCTGATGGCATCAGACTTAACCTACAAATTTAAGAAACTGATTCAAATTTTACATAAAGATAATAACAAGCTATATACAAAATATACAAGGCCTATTTCGGGAAACTAATCTTCTATGAAAGATTTTAATATAGCTGACACTATTGAGTTATGAATTCTAACTCTAGATTATTTAAGACATAATTAGTAGAATGATACTTTAACAAGACGAGATGAAATTCCTCTTCTCCTATGGTGTGGATCTCCCTGTTGAGTCCAGACCATATCTCCCCATCCCGTCATCTGCAAGGAGGGACTCCCCGGAACTTCAGACATCGAGGTTCTTCTGTCGTACTCCCCAGTATTCATCATCGACTCGCCTAGACATGATGTCGGATGACAGGAGAAGCCGAAGACCAACTCTTCTTATAACCATGCTGAAATTTATGTCTTACAAAGGGAAAGTCAGCTAAGCAGTCAGGGAATTACTATGTCTTTTTACAGTGACTAACATGAGCTTTTATAGTCTTATTTGAATCCGAGTCTTTAAGTAAAACAGTCACTGGAGTAAGAAACTTCACCACGTTGAATGGACCGCGGAACTTGACCGCGAGTTTAGCGGCAAATCTATCTATGGCCTTACTTTTAGGGAAGTTTTTAACATAAACCCTATCTCCAACATTAAAATTCACTGGAATCCGATCAGCATTATATCTCTTCTCTGTTTTCTGATGCGCTAATTTCAGATTGTCAGCAGCCTTTTTCCAGATCTGCCTGACCGTAGCAGCATCCTTGACTTCTGGTAAGAGATCACTGATTTCCCAGGCATTAGAAAGAGGACTGTTGGGTTTAAATGCAAACATCATCTGAAAAGGAGTCTGTTTGTGCGATTCATGCTGGGCTGAATTGAAGGCAAATTGCAACCAGAACAGCTCTCTGTCCCATGCAGCATGATCCTCTGAGTGGTACGCTATTAGAGCGGCCCTCAGGTTCCTATTAAAACGTTCACTGTGATTGGGCGACGGATGAAAAGGGGCAGTCTTTACGTGTTGAATTCCCAGGGAAAAGCAAAACTGTTTGAACTTTCTCGAAATGAAATACGAGGCATTATCCGATGCTATACTGCGCGGAAAGCCTACTGTAGAAAAGATTCTTTTGAGGCACTCTATAGTTGAATTAGCAGTGGCTACTCTAACAGGAAACATCCAGACAAATTTAGAAAAAGAATCTACAGCTACCAAAATGTAAGAATTACCGGATCTAGATCTAGGAAATTTCCCCACGAAATCTATAAAAAGCCTGTCCAAAGGAGCCTTGGGCACTTCGGATGACAAGAATCCGAGTTTAGTGCACTGAGCAGGTTTTGCCGAGCCGCACTTCTGGCATGCTCTAACCTGAGCTCTAATAAACCCATCTATACCCTTCCAAGTGAAAGTTTCTCGTATTTTGGCTCGCGTCTTATAAAATCCTAGATGGCCACCCACCGGAGATTCATGGTAATACTTGAAAACCATGTCCCTTAAGGCAGAGGGCAGCACAATTCTAGATTGAGATCTACGCGCAGGAGCACTATATAACACACTATTCCTAAAGATGTACTGCGGTACATCTTCTCCGCTTTGCAAGCGGGCGATTAGAGGAGCAAGATCTTCATCACTGGCTTGGTGATCCGTTAATGCCGTAAAAGCTAAGGGAAAATCACCCAGAATGTTACCCACCATCCCTGACAACTCTTTAGGCTCCTCGATACTGCAATCAGGACTGCCCAAGATCTCCTCCGGACTGAACATCCGGGTTAGAGCATCGGACACCTGATTCTCAGTAGCTCGGATATGCCTAGCCTTAAATTTGAATGCAGAGAGACGCACTGCCCACCTAGCGATCCTGCCGGTTGTCCGTGGCTTCGCTAAGACCCAGCTTAAGGCCTGACAGTCTGTCTCAAGATCAAATTCCACATGTTCAACATAGACCCTGAATTTCTCTACTGCAAACAAGACAGCGAGAGCTTCAAGCTCATACATTGAGTACATGCGTTCAGGAGCGGTCAAAGTCCTGGAAGCATAAGCTACAGGCCTTCTTCCCTCCTCGAATTCTTGCAAGAGAACAGAAGCTATGGCCACCGGTGAGGCGTCGCACTGAATTACAAATTTCTTAGAGAAGTCTGGCATGGCAAGCACGGGGGGATTCATAATGGCGGACTTCAATTTTTCAAAACTTTCTTGGCAAGCAGGAGACCAGACAAATTTAGTACTTTTCTTTCTTAGATCATTCAAAGGGGAGGAAAGTTCAGCCATATTTGGTACAAACTTCCTGAAGAAGTTGACCATCCCTATAAACCTGGCTACGCCCTTGGCATTCTTGGGAGGGGGAAATTTTCTAATTGCCTCGGTGCGTTCTGGGTCGATGGCAACGCCGTCAGCTGAAACCAGATGACCCAGAAATGACAGTCTCCTAGCGGCTATAGTAACCTTATCAGGATTAACTGTAAGTCCTGCGGCTCGTAGGCGCGAGAACACTTCTTGAAGATGCTGCAAATGCTCTTCAAACGAATTCGAATAGAGAACCAAATCATCCAAATAATGATACACAAATTTAAACTTTACGTCTGAGAAAATCTGATCTAGGAGACGAGTAAGTACCTGGGCTCCTGTCGCTAATCCAAATGGGACTCTTAAAAATTCGAACGAGTTGTATGGTGTCGAAATAGCTGTCAAACGCCTTGAACGTTCAGTAAGGGGTATCTGATAGTAAGCCTGATTGAGGTCAAGGGACGAGAAAACTTTAGCACCCGAAAAGAAACTGAAAGCAGTGTTAATGTCTGGTATAGGCACCGAATCTATCTTTATTTTGGCATTGAGGTGCCTGAAATCAACCACTGGCCTGAAGCGCCCATCACCCTTTGGCACCAAAAAGATAGGACTGGAATAGTTGGACTTGGAGACCTGGAGGACTCCTTGTTCAACCATTGCGTCAATATGCTCTTTCAAGATCTTCAATTTTGGCGGATTGAGGCGATATGGTGCTCTACGGACCGGTTGATCATCAAGTAGCTCAATGTCATACTCTAAGACATTAGTAAGACCCAGTTCCGGAGTCAAAACATCAGGGAAATCTTGTAAAATCTTACTAACTTGACTTTTCTCAACGGAAGGCAAGTGTGACAAGTCCACACACACATTATTTACCGTATCAGGGAAAAAATCAAAAGGCGGTAACATATTTGTCTCTGAATTACCCTTAGAAGAAATTAATTTAGAAAAAGGAGGTCCATAGAAGAAATCGATCTTACAAGATTCAAAGAATTTAAACTTACACTGTTTACTATCAAAATCTAGGATCAATCCTACTTTCTTCATAAAAGGATAGCCTAAAATCACAGGCATAAGTAAGTTCTCCGCAACAACAAAGGGACAGACCCAAGTGAAGTTAGCAATTCTCAATTTCAGGCTTACTTGACCTACTATGGCAAGACTTTGGTCACCAGCCGTGCGTAACTTAAGCTCACTACTAACCATTTTCGGAACGTGTTTGTTTACCAAACACATCCTACTATATTCGTCTTTTGAGAGCAGAGATACAGCCGCACCACTGTCTAGCAATGCCGACATTCTATATTTGCAAATTTCTACTTCTATCATAGGCAACTTGGCATCTACAATTGCTTCTAACTGACGTGGGAAAACTTTTTTCTTGTCAAATCCATTAATGTCACTATCAGGAGTCAAATTCGGGACTTTCTTTTCTCTACGATTACTTCTCTTCTTTCTTTTACATGGTGTTTTCTTTATACGATCCGGATCGTCCATATTTACAGGCAAAATCTTCTTACTAAGCACCTTTTTATTTAGAAACGCTGCACTATCATCACTATTGTCTTTCAACCTAGGCCTAATGTCTTTGTCTGAGCGCCTTTTATGAAATATGCTATTAACAAAAGTCCTCGTGGCATAAAAACGGTCTGTCTGGCTTCTACTGTCCGTACCGTGAGTCTTGTCAAAAACAGTAGTCGCAGTCACCAACCTAGAGCTGATCAGTTCCCTAGCCGGCGTGTCAACGTCTTTACAGTGAGTAGAGTTTGTCATCACCACTTCGTCAGTCATCTTTCTATCACATTTAGCGCTACTAGACATCTTCGGTTTACCCAGGGCCCTTGGGTAAGACCAACATCATTGCGAAGAGCGTTTCTGAACATTACCATTTTGCATCGTTTGATTTTTCCCACTACGACAGTATTTCGCAATATGCCCTAATTTCCCACAATTGTAACACTTGATAGGCTTTCTGTCGCTGCCGCCTGCAACTTGTTTAGCTCTATCATGACTATCACTTAGTTTGACACGACTACTACTTAACTGGCATTGGTTATCCACTCTTAAGGAGTCGGAAAAACTGATAGCATTTACTCTAGCACATAACGACTCTAGTTGCCTGAAGGAAGACGGTCTGCTCTCAAAGACTACTTTAGAACGCGTATCAGGCGACATTCCCTCAATGACAGCATCTACTATTTCCCTCTCTGGCATGGCTAGTCGAAACACCTGAGCACACTTCTTGATGCTACGAGAGTATTCGGCAAGTGTCTCATTGAATGCTTGCGTGCGGTAGAAATGCTTAGTAATCAAAGCCGATCTAGCTCGCACTGGCACATAGGTGTCCAACAGCCTAATGTGAAAATCTTCTAGCCCTAACCCACTGTTGACGGCTTCTAAGGCAACGTCACGCAAGGAACCACCAAGTTTAGAAAATAAGTAAGCCAGCAGATTGCGTTCATCAAGGTGAAACACTGCGGCTTGACTTTTCAAATCACAGATAAAGTCCAGAAAATCTAAAACTTTCTCTACACTTTCATCTGAGAAAAGTGAACAGTTTTCCAAAGTGGAGGCAAGCGGATGGGGAAGATTAGCGAAGGCAAGAGGAAAAGTATGAGTTTCAGGAAATGCCCTAACATTTTCTCTACCAGAATCACTATCACAATGTGAGAAGAAAGTTTGACCTGTCGCGCTCATTTCAAATCTCGATTGTCTATTTGGGTTAACAAAAGAATCCATAACTTCCCTATTATGTGACTTCTTTTCATTATCAAGCTCCTCGCTCACTGGAGCATGTACATTCTCCCTATCAGTTGATTTCACTCGGATTAGAATTACACTGACTTGGTCTTGAAGATCTTGAAACTCTGCTAGGAAGTCGGTTCCTGCAATTACCTTCTCAAGATCTGCTACTCTCTGGCAAGCATGAAGTGCACGATTTTTTACTTTTTCGGACACCGGAACACTTTTATAAAGTTTTTCTCTCACCGCTTCTACTCTGTCTTTAGCTACTGCAAGCAAAATAGGAATAAGGGACTCACCGCAATTTTTTATGTCAACATCCTTGTCCTGGTTATCTATTAGTTGCTTCTTAAGGTCGGCTACCAGATTTTTCTCATCAGGAGACAGACCTCTGACTTGCAGCTCATAGATAATGTCCGATTTCAGTAATAGGTCCGGGTCAGGAGTAAATCGAGTCACAGGAGATGCCATTATACATGAAACACAGATTTCCACATCTATTAGTATATACACTCAAAATAAACAAGATACACATAGAAATAATTTACAATAATAAATCTTAGCTTTCACCTGGGACATTTTTAAAACTTTAAAGTTCAGAAATTAAAAACAAAGTTAAGATTTAAGCTGAAAAAAGGCAACAGCAACTGTGGAATTTAACCACAGCTCTGCTACCAATTGCAACGCCCCACCTTCTTAACCCTTTCTTCTTCTTCACCTGTGGAGCATACTGACTCAGCTTGGCCGACCCTAAATGAAATGACTAGAAGGGAAATACAAAGATGGGAACATTACGTAACGAAGACCATATAAAATAACTTTAGATGGTCTTCGCAGCTGAGAATTGAAAGTTAAAATGTGAAAGCTAAAACACCTTTTATTAAAATAAATTTCATTAAAGCCTGATGGGCTAGGAATTATAAAATATTTACACAATTCCCTCAAGCGGGATTAATCATATTACAATTACTGAAATAAATTATATTACAGCCTGATGGGCCAGTGAGATGTACATATATGAAGCACTATTTATTTAAATAATGATAATTCATAAGGTCTGATGGACCAGACATAAAATACATATATCCCTGTATTATATTACAACATAGGTCTATTGGCCAAAAACAAATTAAATAAAATTACATATTGATTGCAGGAGGGATAAAATAGAAACAATGTCACTCTATTCTTTACATATCTTCAATTGCAACGCCCCAACAAATTATTTAAACATAGTTTTAAATACACAAAATTAAATGGGCGATGAAATAGTTTTAAAATAAAATATATTTGGTTACTTACATCTAGATATTTCCGCCAGACATTCCTGGACAGGAAAATTGGTCCGGATCGCAATCTGGTGTCACCACAATACTACGTGGTAACGTGTATCAAGAGCCATAACAAGAATTAGAAATAAAAAAAAACACAAGGGTGAGGCCCAAGAAATAACTTCAGAAATCTCGCATATTTCCATAACTAATTTACAAGACCAGCACTAAATTAAAATGCAAGAACCCGACCTCACAAATCCTGGATGAAATACTAGGTACAGTTAATGATTATACAGATAAAACATGATACACGTACCTCAGAATTCCTAGCCTGGTCGTCCATCCAGACACCATTGTTGTTGTTTATGCTGCATCATGGCTGCACCAAGTTGCGATCCCGACCACACAGAAGCTTTGAAAAAGGAGAGGATAAGGCCTACGTTACCTGGCCTTATATACTGTAGTCCCCCTCTCTTCTAATTATCGGGAGACCGGAATAACCAATTAAAATAGTTATTACATTGATAAAAAAACAAAAGACTGATCAAAATGAATACGACTAATAGAAAAACACAAGACAGGGCAACGCGGAGATGTTGTCTGACCTGCGCCTCAAGCCGAGCTGACGTCAGGCATCTGCGTATGACTTGCCAATTCCCGTCTCTACACGAAGCCGTCTCCCCCTCAGAGCGAGCGCTTCCGAAGCATAACGAAGGTACAGACAAGAGAATGGAAGGCTCTCTCTTTCACGCAACAATAGTCATGTGACATATGATTGACACATTCTTCATGCTATCCACTCCCATACTACTAATTAAAACTTTATCATACTTCATACTATTATAATCCCTTTGAGCCAATGGACTGCCTTACAAAATAAATATTATTTTTAATATTGGCTCACCTGGTAACCCACCATAGTCATTTTCTTCGCCTTGTCATCCAGCTTCTTTCTTAGTATACCAGGAACGTGAATGTAGGCCTCCGAACCAAATGTTTTCATATGCTTCATGTAAGGTTTCTTGCCATACCATGCTTCATAGCATGTCATAGTCTTCTCCTTATTGAGTGATGTTCGATTAATGATATAAACTGCTGTCCTCACTGCTTCAGCCCATAGCATTTTTGGTAGATTGCTTGCTGTCAACATGGTGCGAACACTTTCCATGATGGTTCGATTGTCACGTTCAGCTTTACCATTTTGATGGGGTGAGTAAGGAGCTGTAGTTTCCAACACTGTCCCTTTGGATTTCAGAAATGCCTTCATGTTGTCATTGATGTATTCAGTTCCTCGGTCTGACCTCAGAACTCTGATAGGATGACCTATCTTTGTTTCTACCATGGCTGCATACTCCTTGAAACAATCGAATACATCAGATTTATGCTTCATGAAATAGACATGTCGGAATGATGAACCTTCATCTCTGAACAATAAGTAATACCTTGCACCTCCAAGCGATTCAACAGGGATTGGTCCGCAGACATCACTGTGCACAATATCACCTGGTTTACAGTCAGACCTTTTGCTGTCTTCGGAATGTTGTTTCTATGAGATTTTCCAATTTGACAGGCCTCACAGAAAAACTGTTTGTACTCATTTTCCGAGATCTTGTTGATCAAACCTGTTTTTGCAAGAGTCACTATTGTTTTCACATTTACATGTCCAAGTCTTTCATGCCACCTTTTTAGGTTGTTTGCGGTAGCAACATTTGCACCACAACTTGCATTTACAACAAAAAACATCTTCCAAAGTTCATTGTGTTGTTTTATACCACTTGCAACAGTCACTTTGTTTTTTTTAATGTTTACAGTGTTGTTCTCGAACATAACCTCAAAACCTTTTGCTGTACACACACCAACCGAGAAAAGATTTTTCTTCAATGATGGAACGTAAAAGACGTCATCAATTCGACCATCTGTCCATTTTCCATTGACGTACTTCTTGATCTGAACTGAACCAACACCACGAATTTCACATTCAGAGTTGTCTCCCAGTGTGACATTCACACCACGACCACACTCTTTCAGGTTAGAGAACCACTCACGTCTGCAAGTCATATGACGAGAGGCGCCACTGTCGAGGAGCCATACATCTGCACTATCAGCTGCCAGAAATCCTTGGTGTACAGAGTCATCTATCGACGAACATCCAACTTTGTGTTCACCATCTTGATTGTCGGTAACGATGAACGCATCCACATTACCACCTGATGCTCTGCTTTCTTCCATCGATTCATCTGTCATCTTTTTCTTCCGATGCCAACAGAACCTTGCAGGATGACCAGGTTTTCCACAGACTGTGCAGTTTTTCTTTGCTTTTCCATTGTTCTTCTTTTCTGAATCTTCTTTGTTGTCGGTTGCCTTCACATTTTGTCCCTTCTTCTTCCACGGTTGATTTCTCATCGTGGTTGCAGCTAATGCACTGGTAGTTTCTTCCAACTCTTGTAACCTTTGTTCAAGTTCAAGAGTCCGATCCTTGGTAGAAACATTGTCCCACACGGTTGCAAACGAGTGATATTTTGTCGGCAGGCTACCCAGAATTTTTGCCATGATAGCAAGATCGGATATTTTCTCTCCCACATCTTTCAATTGGTCGGCCATGTTTAATATTCTGGACACGTGATGAACAATAGAATCACTTGTGTTCATTGTGTAACTGTAGAACTTTTTCATAAGCAATAGTTTGTTTGCCTCTGATCTTTGTTCATGAATTAAACACAGTTTTGACCACATTGCTGATGCATCTTCACACGTAATTAGATATTCTAATTGTTTGTAGTCTACTGCTGACGAAATCATGCACTTGGCACGTGCATTGTCCTTCACCCATTTCTTCCCGTCTGTGCTACTCAAGTCCTCTGGTTTTTCACGAGTTCCAGACACAACGTCATAAATATCGTGTACATCGAAAGCAGATTTTATTTGAAATTTCCACAATTGAAAATTGCTTCCATCAAACTTGACAATATTCTTCAATAAATTGTCGTCCGCCATTTTACCAATCACGCGACCTCGTTGTGCTCCAACTGGTTAGAAAAACTTCGATCACTTTTAACTGTTATTATATTCAAGCGTAACTCTGGGCCCCATAACCTGTTGAGGGGTTTTTATTAATTAATAATAACAGTCGTAACTTAAACAGCTCAACTCTATTTATTAAGTGATCGAACAGAACAGAACTTGTAATTACACAGAGTGGGCATTCACTTTGACCCACTTAGAACAGGAAACTATACAACACTGATACAAGCACCAGCACATACAAGCAAGGCTGACATCTCACTGGTGAATGTATCCTTCCGCACTGACGCGTGACGTCATGCACTCTCCTGCCATCTGCAGGGTAAATTCAAATGTTCAAATTTATTATGCTTCAACACCTACTATTAATGTTTTTTCTTTCCTTGAGTTCATTTTCTCAACAGTCTTCTGCAACCAGATTCTGCTGTGATCCCCCATGCGTATGATAATGACTGCACCATCTTCAAGCTTGCAAGTCTTGAACATAGGAGCAGTTCCTGGGGTAAGCCCCTCCATCCTGTCCGTCAGTTCTGCTTCCAATCAGTCCAGGTCTTCATCTGTGAGTATGTTATCAGGATGATTTTCACGAATGATTGCCATCTTGATACCCCTCACAGCATCCCTGTAATCTGTTTTAACCACATCTTCACTTCTCAACTTTTTGATGGATTGTTTTTGTGTGGGTGTTGGAGTTCCATCCTCCGAGCCTTGCCGTTTAGACTGTTTCGGAGTTTTAGTATCCTTCACCTCCTGTCTCCGAGGTCTTTTGGCAGGCTTCTTGTTCTTTTTAACCCAAGTACCTTCTGCCATTTTCCTCTCTTTCGTTTGTCTCTTTTTCTGAGCTCCTGAGAGTTTCTTTCGTGGCTCTAGTCTGATTCTTTTCATCGCTGTCACCGCTTCTGTCACTTTGTCCTCCTCAGGTCTGAGCACAGGCTTTTCCTGAGTATGAACAGTGTTTTCTGGAGTTTCTGAGGTATGCCCTAAGGCTCCCCCAACTACTTCCATTTCTTCCAGGGTCTTCTCTTTGGATTCCCTGGTATTGTTTCCTTTAGTTAATTCTGATGAAGACTCAATTTTGGTCACACGAGTACAGGGGAATTAAAAATCACCTTCAGAGGAGCCCCCATCTCTGAAGGAAGGCTTTTACAATGAGGTTTTGCCCTTTTCCTCAAGGGGATTGTTTGCAACACGATTTTTAACTATCCTGGTGCCATTCAGCCCTCGGTACGATACCATTACATCTTGGCTTGGATAGACCAGAGCCTTATCTCTTGTCAGTTCTCCAAAGGAGAGGCCTGGCAAGTGGTTGTCCAAGGGGAGTCCCTGTAAGGTTGGATTTTTATAATTAAAACTCCGTGGCGCTACATCCCTGGAGGGACTTGGCCTACCACCCGACCGCTGCGTCATCTCTCGTAGGCAGATGGCAGGATTGGGGGGCATGTGGTCAGCATGCCGACACCCACGGCCGTTAATGGTGGTTTTCTTGACCGGAGCCGCTACTTCTCTATCAAGTAGCTCCTCAATTTGGAATCACGAGGCTGAGTGCACCCCTACCAGACCTCCCTACCTCAGAAAAATCTGAGGAGGTACCGGGAATCGAACCCGGACCGACGGATCTGTAGTCAGCGATGCTAACCACAAGACCACGCCGGCGGACTGGATTTTTATAATTAGCTGCTCCTTAATCTGACACCTCGCTTGTTACCTCTCTGGCTTGAGTAGCTCTGCCAGTACAGCTCACAAGGTCCTAGGTGTACACAAGCCCCACCACCTACTTCAAGGTCTCGCAGCTACTAGGTGGGGTTCCTGAGACCTTGGGGGCTGCAAGTGATGAGAAAAAGAGAGCGACTTCACCAAGATACTGCTGCAATAGAGCACCGGTATCCAGAAAGATGGGATCCAGTGCTGATGGGCAGTTATTGCTAGTTTTTCATAGGAATGATTCCAGTTCTGATAAGAAGAAGGAAAAAAAAAAGGATTTTGTTGTCTTCCTCCATTTTATTGCATGAAGAGTGGTTTTAATATGCTTTAATAGCTGGTAAGGTATTACATTATTAGTTTTGTCATAGCTGAGCTGCCCTTCAAAAAATTTCATACAAAAAATAAGAACAAAGTAATAGGTCAAAAATCCCGATTTTCAATGTATCAAGTTAATATCTATAACACAAAAACATGATGTGTTACGAACTTTTCACTAGCATTTTCGTGTTCAGCACATGCAAGTTAGTTATGGTCAGCCTATTTTGTTCATGTTATGGAAAAAAGGTTCAAATTTGTTGAATAGTGTAATTGATGTGTAGATTGCTACCAAAATTAAAATGCTACCTTTAAAGTTGAATCTTGTTCTAAGAGATATAATTATTTCACATATGTAACCTTTTTGTTATTCATTAAAATACTATCATAGAAAATAATGCAATACACATGCATTAGATGCATTAGAGAATCTCAGAAATTTAAAAGGCTTTTCTTCGGCTTGTTTTTCCAAACTCTTCTTCGATTCTCCATTGTTGCACTCACCATTCATTTTATTATCCTATTAATAAGGATGACCTAAGCAAGGATGTATGCGAATTTTTAAAAATATGTACAGAGAAATGTTATATTTACTTCTTTATAAGCCCCACATTTTTTGCCACATTTTTCCATAACAGGAGTGGGCCTAAACATGAGATATTGCAAGGAGCAGTAGTAAGCAATGTGCTGTGCTCTTTTACTGAGGAAGCCAGCCAGATTGGTAAATTGACTCTGGTAATGTCTGGCTCTGTAGCAAAGAAGTTGTCCTCATTGCTGACTACTACTGGCTTCAACTGATAAGCAGATGAATGTGAATGCACCTCAAGCAAACAGTTTCAACAAACAGTGCATTTTCACTTTGGTATCTAACAGTTTCACAGTTGTAGGGTACCAGTAGCAATTATACTTATATTCTTTATTCAGAAGGCCTATAGACAGGCTGAGCTTATCCACAAAGCAATACAATGTATACCATCAAGGCATTCTGAAACTGTTTTCTGAGATGCTTTTTCTCATATTTTCAGTTGCTACAGAAGGATCGACATAAACGACTAGGATCAGGTTATAGCGGTTTTGACGAAGTAAAACGCCATGACTTTTTCAAATTAATCAGCTGGGAAGATCTGTTGGCTAAACGTATACCTCCACCATTCAATCCTAATGTGGTGAGTACATTTTGCTGTAGCTAATGCATTTGTTATATTTAATTCATTTCTTACTTTCTTCTTGCATTTATGCATTCTATGAAGTTCTTAACAATATTTACTTAGATTGTGATATAAATTCATACCCCACCATATTCTAAATTTCAGTGCTGA
Source organism: Ectobius pallidus (assembly GCA_964059195.1). Classification (NCBI taxonomy): domain Eukaryota; kingdom Metazoa; phylum Arthropoda; class Insecta; order Blattodea; family Ectobiidae; genus Ectobius; species Ectobius pallidus. The sequence continues at coordinate 152,811,640 of CAXKWD010000004.1, read as the reverse complement.
AGTTGGGCTGGAACAAACCAGAATCATGCTCTGGCAAAGTAAAAATCTACTATTCATCGCTCTGTCATAGACACAGGAGGAAAGTAGTATATATGAAATCGGCATATACGAGGGTTGTGCAAAAATTAAATTTCCCTTATTTAAAAAAAAAAAAAAAAAAAAAAAAAAAGTACAGGAAATATCAAAAAAATTATATTATTTTTCGATTCTTTGACTCGAGAACTATTTTTCTACTTACAGTGAAACCTCTCTATAACGGACATGTCCGGGACCGTAAAAATCGTCCGCTCTAGAGAGGTTAAAAAATTCTGGAGAGGAATACCACTAGACCACTGGTGGTCCACGAAGATGGTGCAGATGGTCCGCACACATAATTAAAAAATATCATAAAGTAATTGGAAAGTAAAGAAGTAAAATTTGTTCACATATTTCGTTATAATGACCTATTATTATTATTAATACCCCAGATATTAAGAATATAGGCCTTCTTTTAAAAATGGGATGTAAAATTAGGGGTCCGTAAAATTTTTTATACATTTTAGAGGTCCTCAGGTTCAAAAAGTTTGAGAAACGCTGGTATACACTAAACCAATACACTGATATGCTATGCAGTAGGCCTACATATTGCAAAAATCCCGAACACTATAGTCCACTTTAGGCGTACCATCAAAATTAAAACCACACTTTTTACAATGGATTAGGCCTACACAACTGTAGTTCTGCATGTAATAGTCGAGCACACTATTACTAAGTCAACAGAAGAAGAAAAGAAGTTCAGTACAATATACTGTAGATATATGATTTTCTCGTCAAGTGTCCGTTACGAGAGGTTTGAAGAGGCTTTTTAAGTGGATTTTTTGTGTCCGTGTCCATAATATAGGGTGTCCGTCTTAGAGGGGTTAATTATTATGAAGTTTCATTATAGTGACCTAGGGACCAGAAAAATCGTCCGTAAAGAAGGGGTGTCCATTAAGAGAGGTTTCACTGTAGTCACTGTTTTTCTCAATGCATTTTTGTAACTATGGTACAAGAATTTTCAGTCCGGCCTCATACTCTGCTTGCACCATCTCCTTCAAAAATTGGTTGACTTCCGTCTTGAGTTCGTCATTGTTGTGGAAGTGCTGTCTGCCCAGGTGAACTTCCAACTTCGGAAACAGGTAGTAGTCACTTGGGGTAAGGTCTGGGGAGTAGGGTGGATGTGGCAGAATGTCCCAATTGAACTTTTCAAGCAGCTCAACTGTCTTTCTTGCTGAGTGAGAGCATGCGTTGTCGTGGAGGAGGACACCTTTTGACAACATTCCGTGTCGTTTGTTTTGTACAGCCTTTCATAGGTCTTTCAAAACCTGACAATACCTATCAGCATTGATAGTCTCCCGCCTGGGCAGGTAGTAAACGAGCAGAACACCCTTCTTATCCCAGAATACAGTTGCCATTATCTTGCCTGCTGAGAGGACAACTTTGGCTTTTTTGGGTGGAGGGGCCCCCTTTTCTTTTGCCAAACCATGCTCTGCTGTTTTGTTTCAGGAGTTGTATGGTGTACCCATGTCTCATCCCCAGTCACTATACGGTCCCAGATGGCATCCCCTCCAAATCATGCATTTCAAAGAAAGTTTGAGCTGCTTCAATACAGATTCTTTTGTGCTCAGGTGTCAGTAACCTGGGGACCCAACGTACACACACTTTTGTCATTCCCAACTTCTTTTTTAAGATGTGGACTGATTTCAATGTGGGGAGGCAAGGCAGCAACAATATCGTCGAGGGTGAGGCACCCATAACATTCAACAATCTCTGAAACGCACTGCACAGCGTCCCCCTCAGCGGCGATCGAAGGATGACCGGAGCGCGGTTCATCACAAACATTCTGACGGCCCTCTGCGAAAGCAGAACACCATTTTTGCACCATTTGGACGCTCGTCGCACCCATGCCATACACAGAAACAATTTCTCGGTGGATTTCAATCAAATTTTTGCCTTCAGCATGGAGAAAACGGATCACAGAACGCAATTCGACAGCAGCAGGAGAGAGTAATGGTGTTTCCATGGTTAAGAAGCTACTGATGCCAAACTGATTTTTGTAAAGAAATGGTAACAGGTTCAGTGTTGCCACTACATATGTAATAAAAATCCCTGAAAATATGAGAGTCCCACAAAATTTTTCCCCCTTTTAACAAAACAGGGAATCTTACTTTTTGCACAACCCTCGTATTTTGGCAACACTGTTTTAATAATTTAATTACTAGCTTAAAAGACCCAGCATCACTCGGGTTTTGTATTTTTCTTGAACTTTGAAGTAAGCATATGAAGTACTCCCAATTTTCAAACTCCAGGCCCTTTTATAACCTTCTGTCTTTTAGGTGCAAGGTTTATACGACCATTACCCTTTCTTTTATTTGGTGGCATTTAAATAATTCTGGAAGAAAATTGAAACTTTGTGATTGGGGATAAAGAGGGAAGGGCCCAAAGGCTACAAATGCAAAATTTCCTCAAGATCGGATTAAAACAGTAAAAAAAGTAAAATGATTGAGGATCCCAGAATGAAGGTGGAAGGGTTGTCAAGATTGCTCCTGATAGTAATTTCTGTTAAGGATGACTCGACTCCAGGGCCAAGGTGTCATCAGAAGGATTAGGCCATTTGAAAATTTCTAAAGACCATCGAGGATCGAACCCGCAACCTTCTGGTCTGTAGCAATATGGATCGACCAACTGTGCTATGGTGTACCGCCGAAATAAAACTGTAGATTTGTTTTTTAAACAGACAGTCAAACAATCTTCCTTTAAAATATATTCAGATATAGACTATTTTACCTTAAACCTAAATAGGCCTACATATTAAGTTATAAATTACATACCTCGCATTCTCAGATAATAGATGATCCAGGGAGAGGCCACAGGCTGATAATATCCTCAATACCTATTAGAACTAAACCAGAAGTGCAATATAGACAGAAGAAGACATCATGGAACTTTAGAAAAGCAAAAATGGAAGGATTTTGAGGACCGCATAGAACAGAATGTATCCAAAATAGATTTTAACTTTGAAGAGGAAACCCCAGACAACAACTGCAAAAAACTCTGCGGTCTAATATTACAGGCTGCAAAAAACCATATTCCAAGAGTTAGGATCCAAAATTACAAACCTTTCTGTTTCATAGAACCTTTACACCTACCCTTACTTCAGTTATCAAGTACGTTTCTGAAAGATATAGACAAAATCATTAGGAGCACTGTGAAGGAAATCATGATGTTACCCGATGATACGCCGAATTCAATGTTATACAGTGCAAAAAATGTAAGAGGACTAGGTATACTTTGCGCTGAATGGGAAGCAAGTATACAACACTTTAATATTTGTAGTCGCCTCATTCCTCTTACAGATATTCATTTACATCATGTACGGAATCTGTATGATGAACAAAATGCAGCTCTTCACAAACTGAATATCCGGAAAGACACACTTCCGCCTAAAGTTAATAGGAGAAAACTTAGAGAGATAATGCGTACTCGATCCTTTGAGTCTTGGTGTCTCCTACCTCATAAAGGAAAGGGAGTGAACATGTATGCTGAGCAGGGTTGTAAAAAAGCCGGCTAAAATTGAAAAATACCTGACCAGCGATTTTTTTCAATTTTAGCCGGATAAAATCATGATTTTAGCCGGCTAAAATCAAATTTAGCCGGCTAAAATCAATTTTTCCTGGTTGGGGGAGGTTGGAGCGGGTTGAAATTTTGAAAAAATTATATTTAGGGCCCTATGGTGTTTAGAAGGAAACTTAGTATGCATAAATTAGACACCAATGATTCAGTGGTTGTGGGGGTGAGGGTGGAAATTACAAATTTTTAAAACCATGTTTGTGGGGTATCGTTGAAAAGCTCTTGATGAGTAATCTCTAAATCAACGAGTTTCTCAATAGCGCTCATATAAGGAGAGATTTGAATTTTTGAAAGTCAAAAACACTTTAAAATATACCTCAGCAAAGAGGCATGCCGAAATGAATTCATGAGGACCAACTGAGGCTAAAATTACCAATGAAATAAAGTTTGAAATATTAAAAATAATAGTTAAATATCTTTAGAACAATAATCCTTGGCCAAATTAAAAATGAAATAATAAAAGATATCAATTAATACTAAATAAATTACAACTCTCTTTTTATAAAAAAAAATATTTCAGTTTTTATTCTACACTTACCCCAATAAATTCATAAAAAGCACTATGAAATTTACCTCAGCCTGTGCCCTGTAGGCCTACCTAAAGGGATTTTTTATACTTATTTCTCCATCAATTACACAAATCTGAAGCGTAATCACCTATCGCTGGAATTTTGTCAAGCCATAGAATCTTTATATCGTATGCCAGCCAGTTCTGCATCAATCGAAAGAGTATTTTCTTCATTTGGGTTAATACAAACAAAATTGAGAAACAGACTAGGCAATGAAAAAGCCCAGAAGCTTGTATACATCAACAGGCAGAATAAAGCAAATATGCAAGAGTCTTATAATGAATGGTGAATTTACCATATTTACTTGAATATAACGTGCCCTATTTTTGTCCATTTGTAGATTTCAATACTGAGGTGCGCGTTAAATTCTAGTACAAATCCATTTCGTAGGTCGGAGGTAATATTGATCTACATAACAAGGCACTGCTATAATTCTTGACTTTGTTCATTTTATCGTTACCCTATGCCATATGAAATTTAATTTCTGAAACATAATGAAAAAATAGTTTTTGTCAGTTCTATAGTGCAAATGTGGAATATTGTGCATTGTCGATTTTAAACTCATTTAAGAGTGGTATAAGCTTTTATTGTGAAACATGCATTTAACATTTTGTTTGTCCATTTAGCAATAAAAATAAGCACCTCCGAGGATTCCAGTGATGAACACATTAGTGAATATTGATGAGCCATGCCTATAGGTCTACTTGTAGGCCTAAAACTGGCAGTTAACTGTAAATGTGTATATGTTGGTTCATTATTCTATAAATACTAAGACAAAATTCCAAATAAAATATCCTATTGATGCACATTACATTCGCTAACAAACTATTTTTTTATGATTTTGAGTTTCAAAATCAGGGTGTGCATTAAATTCGAGGGTATATTGGAGTAAATACGGTAATTAACTATTGCTGGGAATTACACAGTGAAGTGGTACAGTGAGTCCCACGCAAGAGTTGGCCAATGACGTGGGATTCTGCGAAGCGGCGGGCACAGCTCCAACTCCCGAGCGATCGGGTGAAATATCTACGCAAATAAAGCCGTGATTGGTGTAATGATTCAGGTTCTCATATTTACAGTTAAAATTACAATGAAAATAACCACATACCTCATCACAAGAGCTGCTGGAAATGTTCTTCTCTTGCATCCACACAATACTGACACCTTTTCAGGAAATTTTCTTTCACACGCATAATTTCAGCTTCCGAGACAGAGTTAATTTCTCTTGTGATATTGTTTTTAAGTTCTTCTTACAGCATGTGACTATTATTTATGGGGAAACTTCAACAAGAAAAATTAACTCTATTTCGGAAGCTGAACTTAATGCGCGTAAAAGAAAATTTCCTAAAATGGTGCCAGTATTGTGTGGATGCAAGAGCAGACATTTTTAACATCTCTTGTGATGAGGTACGTGGTTATTTTCATTGTAATTTTAACTGTAAATGTGAGAACCTGAATCATTACACCGATCGCGGCTTTATTTGCTGTGCCCGCCGCGACGCAGAAACCCGTGTCATTGGCCAACTCTTGCATGAGACTCACTGTATTAAATTACACTAAATACAATTTTAGGTTTCTGAGCTTGTATCTTTTAAATTTGTGATGTTTGGAAATAAAAACAAGAAAGGAACTTCAATTACTTTTATTCAATTTGATTTTAGCCGGATAAAATGTCTGGCTTTTATCAAGTGGATAAAACTGAGGCCTACTACAGGTTCTGAGCTTGTAACTTTTAAATTTGTGATCTTTGGAAATTTAAACATGAAAGGAACTTCAATTGTTTTTATTCAATTTGATTTTAGCCGGATAAAATTCCTGGCTTTTTTAAAGTGGATAAAACTGGTAGCTCTGCATTTGCACTCAGTAGGCCTAAGTAGGCCTACTACAGGTTCTGAGCTTGTATCTTTTAAATTTGTGATGTTTGGAAATAAGAACATGAAAGAAACTTCAATTATTTTTACTCAATTTGATTTTATCCAGATAAAATGCCTGGCATTTTTCAAGTGGATAAGACTGGTAGCTCTGCATTTGCACTCAGTAGGCCTAAGTAGGCCTACTACAGGTTCTGAGCTTGAAACTTTTAAATTTGTGATGTTTGGAAATAAAAGCATGTAAGAAACTTCAATTATTTTTATTCAATTTGATTTTATCCGGCCTGGCTTTTTTCAAGTGGATAAAACTGGTAGCTCTTCATTTGCACTCAGTCGGCCTAAGTAGGCCTACTACAGGTTCTGAGCTTGTAACTTTTAAATTTGTGATGTTTGGAAATATAAACATGAAAGAAACTTGAATTATTTTTATTCAATTTGATTTTATCCGGCCTGGCTTTTTTCAAGTGGATAAAACTGGTAGCTCTGCATTTGCACTCAGTAAGTATTACAGGTTCTGAGCTTGTAACTTTTAAATTTGTGATGTTTGGAAATAAAAGCATGTAAGAAACTTCAATTATTTTTATTCAATTTGATTTTATCCGGCCTGGCTTTTTTCAGGTGGATAAAACTGGTAGCTCTTCATTTGCACTCAGTAGGCCTAAGTAGGCCTACTACAGGTTCTGAGCTTGTAACTTTTAAATTTGTGATGTTTGGAAATAAAAACATGAAAGAAACTTGAATTATTTTTATTCAATTTGATTTTATCCGGCCTGGCTTTTTTCATGTGGATAAAACTGGTACCTCTGCATTTGCACTCAGTAGTCCTAAGTAGGCCTACTACAGGTTCTGAGCTTGTAACTTAAATTTATGATGTTTGGAAATAAACACATGAAAGAAACTTCCATTATTTTTATTCAATTTGATTTTATCCGGATAAAATTGCCTGGCTTTTTTCAAGTGGATAAAACCGGTTAAAACCGGCCGGTTAAAATCAGGCCGGCTTTTTTCATAACAACCCTGATGCTGAGTGCCCTAAGGCTAATTCATGGATGTCCAGTAAGTCACCTCTCTCTTCTTCGGAATATGTCAATGCAGTGAAAAATGTCATGTAACGTGACTGCAGTAAGATCGGTTCCCGGAAGAACATTCAGCACAACCCGCTGCCGCCAAATAGGATGCAGCAAGACAGAAACATTTGGTCATGTGTTGGGATTCTGCCGGAGCACTGAACTTTTGCGTAACAACCGTCATAACAGAGTTAGAACATCTATAACTCAAATCCTGCAACAACAAGGATGGGAGGTACATGAGGAAGTTCATTGTGTTTCTGAAGATGATTCTAACAGGAGAGCAGACATCGTAGCTATTGATAGAGCGAATATTAAGGCAATGATATTAGATCCCACTGTTCGCTTTGAAAGAGATCAAAAGCAAGCTGAGGAGGTAAACTTAGAAAAACAAACTATTTACAACCCATGCATTCCTTACCTGTCAGAGAAGTTCAGTATCCCAAAAGATAGATGGGTCATCAGAGGTCTCCTGTTCGGGGCAAGAGGTACCCTTCCTAGATACACCAAAAACATTCTAGAAAATCCTGCACTCCACTTCAATTTCCAGGAAATCAGGGAAATTGTCATACGGATACTCAGAGACTCTCTGCAGATACTTCATGTCCACCTTTATCTGAAGCAGAACTATACTTTTTTTTTATTTTTCTAACAAGCTTTGCAATTTTGAACTGTTAATTTTTAAGGTTAATTGTAAATATTCTTTCATGATTTTTGTTGTATTCTGGATCCTTAGTGGTCATCCTCATTGGAGGTCGGACAATAAATCTTACTACTATTAGCAAAAACATAATAATATTAGTTAATTTTATTAGTCTTCTGTTTCATAAGAATATTAGCTAATATTATTACTTATGAGTTTATGGCCCTAAATTATTGGTAAATGTTACTAATATTATTAGTGAACTGTTTCATACACACCAATGGTAATAGAATTTGCTCATAATATTAGTTGTTTTTCTATGAGTGAATTTTCTCCCATAAGATTAGCAGAGAGGTTGAATTTGTGACATCAAAGTTGTGTAAATCAAGAAAATAGCTGATTCTGATTCAAGTAACAGTGATGAAGAAGTATATGTTCGCAGACCAAGGAATCTTAGGCCAAGAATAGCCTATAATCTTATGGAACAAAAATATGAATTTAATAAAATTTACTAATAATATGAGGTGCTTTTCTATAAGTGTATTTGGGCTAATAAGTTATTCTCAAACCCATGTAATTCAGATTTTGTGATTTTAAATTTGTGGAAAATGAATCACTCTGATGTAATTATCAATTTAGAAAAAGCTTACATAGGCCTACACTATCAAAGGAATTTTTGTCAAAACGAGTTTTTAAGATTTGAGGTTAGATTTTAGTACATAACCCTATTTTGAATAAGTGCCTGGCAGGTTTATTCATTTCTTAGAGCTAGTTATTATGAAGATATATGTAGGCCGTGCTGCTTTGAAATAGTATTGACAAAAACACAAACAACAATCCAGACATAACCTCCAAATCAAACAGCTGACTAATGAACTAATAATATTAGTGAAGAGATTTTATGAGTAGTGTTCATATTTCTATGAAACAAGATTTTGATAACTAATGAATAATGTTATGAGTTCTAATATTATTAACTAATATTATTAGCAAGTTCTATGAAACAGGGTCTGAGAAATTCACAGAGCTGAAAAGAGAAAGGGGAAGTGCAAGAAAAACAGCTGAAAGAACAAAGAACCCAGAAGACGTAAAGAATTGGAGGTATAAGGCAGCAGTATTAAGAAGAGAAATAACAAAATCCAAAAAGCAGACATTTCAGAAATTCCTAGAAAATATGGATTATACCTAGGTAGAAAAGATGGCAGTAAAATATATAAATTTGTGAAAAAATTAGACAATAAATGAGGAATAAAGGAGAAATAACCAGTAATCTCAATGGGAAAGTCTATTAGCGAAGGTGGCGAAATACCTAAAGCATTCACTAGACACTATACTAAAACACTACCAAACGATAAAAAGACAGAAATTAATGATAAATAAGGTTAAACAACAAAGCAGAAATTTCCACCTTAACATCTTCAACACAGATTTCAGTATCCAAGAATTGAAACAAGCATTGTTAAGCTACAGAACAAGAAGCAACCAGGACCAGACAATATCCTCGCAGAATTCTTGAAACACATAGGGCTAAAAGGCATGGAAGTATGTCTCAAATTATGTAACCAAGTATGGAAAACATCATTTCCAACAATGTGGAAGAACGTGGTACTAACACCCCTGCTCAAACATAATAAACCAGCAGAAGAACTAGGCAGCTACCGACCAATATCCCTGATGAGTATTATGGGCAAAACTGTGGAAAGAATGGTAAATTCAAGATTAAGTTGGTACCTGGAAACCCAAAATCTCCTATCAGCCGGACGAGCCGGCTTTAGATCCCACCATACAACTTCCCAACAAATACTAAAATGAAGCCAAAGCATCAAAGATTCATTAGATAACAAAGAAACTGTATTAGCAGTCTTCGTAGATTTCAAAGATGCGTATGGCAATATCTGGAGACCTAAGCTAATGGAAAAATTATGTACACTTGGACTTGAAGGAAGGATGCTTAATTGGATTTACTCATTAATCAACGAACGCTTTTGTGCCACAAAATACGGAGAAATTATATCCTCATACAAACAACAACGACGAGGTCTACCGCAAGGCTCTGCCATTAGCCAAATGCTCTTCAATGCAATGATAAACGATCTTCCCAAAAATCTAACTCAGACTGGAGAAGCAAAATGCGCTCTGTATGCAGCAAAAACATTATATAAGACTTTTACCTTGGCACACACCATCCCCCAGATGGACATACGAATCAATGGAGAAAGAATAAACCAACAGAGGGACTGCAAATATCGGGGTATGCATTTAGACCAGAAGTTAACATGGGAACCCCATGTCAAACATAACTAAAGCAAACAAGAGATGAAACATACTAAAACGCTTAGCACAAACCAAATGGGGATGTTCAAGAACTGTCCTGAATATAACATACTAAACCTACATCAAACCGGTACTTCTGTATGGAGGGGAAAATTTAATTATGGCTAATAGAAAAACACTACATAAATTAGAAACAACACAGAGAATTATCACAGGCGGTGTTAAATCCCTCCTGGTTAAAGCGATGCAGATATTAACAAAAAATAACCCTACTGAGCAAGAAATCAAAAGAGCAGCATTAATCCAGTATGAGAAACAGATTAGGATGTCCCAGGACGACTACTGGGCAAAATACCAAAAACCCAGAGGGACCTCAAAACCCAGAAAGGCTACATGCAATGCATAGAGGAACTAAGACCAAAGGAACTCAGCAAAATTAAACCAAAAAAGTTACTACCCCCAAGATCACCACTGAACTACCAGGATATTTCGTACAGAATAGACCTATTAGAAAACCTAAAGAAATCAGAAAGCTCACCAGAACAATTAAAACAAGCAGCACTGGAAACTATACACACACGGTACTCACAAGGAGAGTGGATCCATGTATACACGGATGGATCATTACTTAACAAAAACGAGAATGCCGGAGCTGGAATACACTGTAAACTCTTCAGCCAATATATCTCAGCAGGACCCAACTCTACACATTTTGATGGTGAATTACTAGCAATAGATATGGCACTTACACAACTCCTCTGTAGAATAAATGAATATCAAAAAGCTGTTATACTCAGTGATTCATCAGCAGCTATACAATCCATTGTAACATACGATGTCATTTCGTCCAACAAACGAGCACATGAGATAACGATACAAAATAAAAACACTAACAGCCCTTAATAAGAGCATTAAACTACAGTGGGTTCCTGCACATTGTGGGTTACAAGGAAATGAACTAGCAGATCAGTTGGCAAAACGAGGCACAAGAATCCAGCAAATCACACAATATGAACTCCCCTATCAATCAGCAAAGCTAATAATCAACAGAATGATTAAGGAAAATGTAATAGGACAAAACAGAATTGCCAGTAATAACAAGTCATGGGCTATCCTAAACAACAAAGGAGTGCGGGAGATTCGAAATAAAGTGCGGGAGATTCGAAATAAAGTGCGGGAGATTCGAAATAAAGTGCGGGAGATTCGAAATAAAGTGCGGGAGATTCGAAATAAAGTGCGGGAGGTTCGAAATAAAGTGCGAGAAATTTGAAATGAAGTCCAGGAAATTCGAAATAAAGTGCGAGAAATTCGAAATAAGTGGTGGAAATTCAAATTTTCACTCATGGATAAGCCACCCACGGATAATCGTGAATTGACTTTATACTTGCATCATAATATAAAAATCGAGGTTTTAATTTTTTTAAATGTAAAAATTAGCGTTTTTCAAAGAAAAACATTAAAATTCGCAAATAAAATTGCGTTATCGCAAATGCGAATTATGCCTGCCCCTACAAATTACATAACATTCAATGATGAATTAGTCAATTTTACTCACACTTAAGTAATGAGATTGTTTATGCACCGTCATTTGTTCATACATAGGAAAAGTATATACATTACGTTATGTGATATTAAGTGCGTTGAAAAGGTCACAATAATTGTTTCTTTCAAAATGAAATGTAGACATTGTTTTTACTCTTGCTTTGAAGGCTAGGTATGCAAAATTTCATCGAGATTGGAATAAACTGTAGACTTGTATAAAGGACAAACAAACACCAACTCTGCTTTATTTATTATATAGAAGATAAGGTACTCCTGTTCTTGTCTTGCCTGTGTGGTTGCCATAAATTCAATGCATATGGGACAAAGTTGGTTGCATTGGTTGTTATTGTAATGTAATTTCTATGTGATTCATTTAAAAATGTAATTTGACTATAAAGTTTGATATCGTAAAATGAAAAATAAATAAATAAATACAGTCGAGCCTCAGTATCTCGAATCACTAGAGGATGCAAAAATAAATTTGAGTTATCGAAAATTCAAGTTGTAGAGAACACGATTGCTGTAGGCCTAAAAACTACACTTAAACAGTCTTACCTTTTCTTGAATGAAAACATTAACCTTAATAAAAGGAAAAAAATTCTTAATCTAATTAATGATATAGTGTAATTAAAATTATAACAAAATACTGTATTGTTGATAAGGGAGCCAAATTTTTATGACTTCAGGAAATCGGTATTTTCTTCTGCTTTACTTTTTTTCTCTAGCTTCTTCCACAAAGTTCTCGACTATGTTCAATGACATAAGCACACATTTATATATGGCTGTACATTTATAAACATTCTTCGAATTTGTAATGCCTGGAATGCTTGATTGGAAATTCGTAGCATTTACATCTTCGTCTCCCTCTCCATCATCAGAATCTTCATGATGCTTTACTGCATTCAATATGCAATGGTAGATTCTTGCGGTAGAATTTGTGTCAGTATCTGTTGGTACTTGCAACAATCTGGATTGCTTTAGTTAATTCTATAATACTGATTATAAAGAATGACTTGTATCTGTAAGTTCAACTTATACTTGTAATACTTGAATCTGGGTGAAACTTGAAAAACTGGTTCTACCACTTGTAGTTCAAATACTTAGGAAGTGTACTGACGAAAGATGCCTATTGCACCAAGGAGATAAGATCAAGAATTGCCATGGCCAAGAAAGCATTTATGAAGAAGAGAACTCTGCTAACTAGTAGTCTGAACCTAGAGCTATGTAAAAACCTGGTGAAGTGTTATATTTGGAGTATTGCTTTGTATGGATCAGAGACATGGACTTTGAGGAAATTAGAGAAGAAATATTTAGAAAGTTTTGAAATGTGGTGCTGGAGACAGATAGAAAATATAAAGTGGATGGACATGGTGACAAACGAAGAGGTTCTGAGTAGAGTGGGTGAGAAGAAGTCAATCATACACACAATTCGTCAGAGGAAAGCAAACTGGGTTGGGCACATTCTCAGAAGGAACTGCTTATTACATGATGTCGTAGAAGGAAGATTGGAGGGTACAACTAGACTTGGAAGAAGAAGAATTCAGCTGTTGGACGATTTAAGGGAAAAGCGGAAATATTGGATGCTGAAGGAGGAAGCAGAGGATAGACAGTTTTGTGAAACAAAATTCGCGTACCAAGTTTGAAAACCTGCCGGAAGGCAGAATACTTACTACTACTACTACCACTTGTAATAGCAATGATTGACAATTAATATTAATAATGTGTAAGAATAAAAATTTATCAACAAGGAGATACATCAACTCTCATGTCTTAGCCTTAATTGCAATAAGTTATTAAACTGGGTAATAATTAATGAAACAAACTGTAAGTACATCAACTGAGTAACTTTGAATAAGCTATCTGGCAAATTTACTATCTCACAACTTAGTTCAATAAATGTATTCCACTTAAACAAGCAGAACAGAAGCGTAAGAACTGGGATCATTTACCAAAGGAATGTGTAGATCGTCTCATTCAGGGATCAAGAGAAGGAATGCGTCATCACCCTAATCAAATCCACTAGTAGTGTAGAGTAAATATATTTGAATATCATAATACAGGGTCTTTATTATAAGTTGAGACGGGGGCGACGGAAGGCGCGCGCAGCCGGTCTGACCTTGATGCAACATCGGCACGTGCAGTTATTGTTAAAGTGTCAACATGGTGAGGCCCATTTCGCTGCAGCATCGTATTTTTGTGTGTAAACATTATTTTAAGTACGAGTCTGTTGGACGTGTACGTGATGAATTTATTCGGACATTTCCTGCTGATGTGCCACCTTCAAGAGCACAAATTTACAGAATTGTCAATAAATTTGTAAATACTGGCTCAATGCAAAACAAAAAGCATGTGCGCACACGAACAGTGTTAACAGAAGAAAAGCTAGACGAGATTGGCGCTTATCTTGAACATTCACCAAATAAATAACTCTCAAAATTAGCCCAACAAGTAGGGGTTTCAGTTTCTTCTGCACACAAAGCAAATTAGGGGCATTACAGTGGAAGAACTCACTCGCATCAGCCGTCAGAATGTGGTTTCCAGATACAATGCCTGTATAACACAGGAAGGACGACACTTCCATCATATGTTATAAGGTAAGATATGTAATACTTTATATTGCCTACACTTTAAGCAGGGAAGCCGCGCGCGCATCACCGGCGGCTAATGCGGACTCCGTAGCAGAGAGTGAAAACACCGGTCGCCCCGTCTCAACTTATAATAAAGACCCTGTATATAAAAAACAAATATACATATATTTAATTTAACATGGTACAATCCCAGAAAGACTCGGTTCCAGTCATAAACAAGAAGATTTTTTGTCATCTATCATATGACAGTAAGTATGCACTGACTCATGTTACTCACCAATCTGCATTATACGACTTTTTCCAACCTAACAGAGTTTGAAGCATACGGAGTATTCACTGCTCAATAAATAACTTCAAAATAACTTGAAATAGCATAAAGGTTCATGCACTGCGTGACGCAGCTGACAAAGCTTATCAAATAATGAAATAATTGCAAACTCAGATTAATTCACACAAATAATACTGACGCAAAATTATCAGACAAGAAAGACAAATCTAAATAAGTTTACTTGGCTTGAATAAATACTTATTATGACAATAATTTAAGGTAACAATAATCTATACTGAAGGTGGGCAATGAAGAAAATTAATAAGTAAAGAAATGGCTAAATGTGTAATAAACGCCAAAGAGTAAATATCTATATATTATATATGCTGCAATATAATTATAAGACAATGGTATGTACGAAATTTAAGTATAAGAAAAATTCAAGTTAAGATAGGCAGAGCAGAAAAATAGTGGTTAGCAAAATATTTGATCCAAAAATAACGATAACTGATTTGAGGAAAGATACTAACGGAAATATACCAAAATAAATTTAAACGTAAGAAGAAAGGTCTAGAACACGCAGTGTGACGTCAGAGAAAAACCAGTAACTGTAGTATCAATTTTACATTTATAAAAAGAGAAGAATTAATATTTCCAAAAACTAATTATGTGAAGGACACCACGACGGTAATGTATTTAAAGAAAACTTCAAATGAGAAAAAGACTTTAGTAATGTGAACTAGGCTTATGCACAAGTAAACCTTACGGCAAATGCAATTCTAGTTATAATAAGAAAATACAGAAATATTAGCTATAATTTAATTAGAACGTAATTCTCAAGAATATACTGGCAGAGAAAAAGAGTTTACAATTAAATACACAGAAAAACTGGGAATGCATATATGTAACACGCAAGCAACCAGAATGAGGTAATTTTTACGCAGCATTGACATGACTCTCTGCCTACCGAATCATACATGTCTACCTTTAGCTGAGATGCAAGCAATAAAACAAGGTGAAATATGCGTAGAATGAAAATGGGAAGTTTTACTTATACGTTTCTGTGAGAATTTGGAAACATCATTAATTCAATGTGAATAAGAAATATAGAAAAGAGAATAACTGGTGCTGGTTTGAACAGAGTCTGACTAGACATATCAAACATTGAACATCTTAAAATTTATTCTTATAAAATCTCACGGCCTCTATCAGCATGGCTGCCTGAGCTTTGACTAGCAAAATTCCGAAACTAGGTTTGTGTGGGAAACCCAAAACCTTACTTGAACTTGCATACTAAAGGATTGATTAACTACCGAACAATATAAAACTGACACTATGCGACATCACTCACCTCGAGCAGAAAGATGGCAAAACACCAGAGAAAACTTGAAAAGCACTACATGGCTTGGCTCTTAGCAACACACTGACTGTGCAACAGCTGCATCGCGGAAACCGTCCTGAATGCAAGGAAGACCTGCGCGCGCATACGTAAGAAACAAGTGAAATACGCAAAGCAGACCATGTTGAAAATGCTCGCGGACCAAAGATAACAATTTCAACTATGTCTTCATCTGATTCAACAATAACATCGGAATTCACTGCCAGGAACTCCTTGTAGTTTGTTTGCTGCTACTGGAAGGTAGACCACACTTCGGGCTCTGGAGTGGTCGTAGCTCACTTTTTTTTCCATTACAGTTAGTGTTAACTAAACACGCTGTTTAACACAAAGCTCTTACTGAATCTTCAAGGTTTTTCTTTCTTTCACCCTAGCAATTTTAGACAATGAAACACTCCCATCTGAAATCGCATCTGTGAAGAGTGTTGTTCACGGACAGTAAAAATTGCCAAGGTCAATGCACCAACTTCCTTCTTGTCCATTCAATGGCATACCCTCGTCCAGTACCTGACTGGCTAACAACATTCTTAGTTGGGGTTGTAAAATTGCAAGATCTAGGAAGTTTGCTATAGACTTTGTGCTGTATTCAGTAATTCATTATCATATATTGCAACGGGTCTTTATGACATTATTATGCCCTTAGATATAAGTATTCGAGTTATAGAATTCATTTAAGTGTTAAAGATATAATTTAAGCTTCGAGATATCGAAAATTTCGAGTTGTTGAAATTCGAGTTAAAGAGACCAATTATATTGTAATTATAATAATATTATAATTATATTATATTAATTAATAATTTTTATTATATATAATAATATATTAATAATATTATATTATATTATATTGTAATTATAGGGATTTTGTTCGGGAAATACAAATTACTTCGAAAAATCGAAAATTTGAGTAATGGAGGTTCGACTTATCGAGGTTCGACTGTACCTGCAATATTTCCAACTTCAGCACTGCTCAGTTAAAAGTTCTTACTAGCTACATCTGAAACACAAGGTAACTGATCTTTATCCCCTAGAAATCCATAAAAAATACTATTTCTATTTTGCACGAGTAACGGCATAGCTTCTTCCTCTTCCTCATACCCCAGCACCTGCTGTCGCTCATGTTCCCCGGCATGCGAGCTACTCAAGCGAGCTGTGCAAGTGCCCGTTGTTGATTCCTTATGGGACAATACAAACATGATTTCATCCGTTTACAGTTCATATGAGCATCTAATTTTTTTGCTTGTTTCTATCTATAATGAAGACCTATCGATATGCAAAATTTGAGGGTAGGTTTCGACATGACACCTCATACAGTTCCCTCGTAAGAGAGTTTATGACTATATGTGTTTCCGTTTGTACCACTGAAGAAATTTAGACTATAGTGCAATTAATGTTTATTAATGAGGTAATTTTAAGAGAGTTTGTGGTTGTATGGGTTTCGGTTTGTATTACTGAAGAAATTTAGACTGTATTCAATGTTGGAAAAAAAAAGAAGATTTTTTTTTGGTTTAAACCCCCTTTTCTTTGCATTAATATTGTATGACAGAAAATTGAGTCTTCTTTTAATTCTTAATCCTGTAAAACTTCATCTAATGTAGGCTTACTAGGAAGAATGTAAGAAATTGAAAACATTAAATCTGACCAATTAATATTTAATAAAACAATGCTATCACTTATCTCAAAATTAATTTCTGCTTAAAAGGCATTTCACTGGTATTGTTATCAGTTCATCTGTCTTAAAAAAAGTACTAAAAATGAAAAATTATATTATTTGAACAACAGAAGCATAACTACCATTTAGCATTTTGAATAGTAACACAAATTTGGAGGCCTTTTTTCAGTTCCCAGTCTATTTGGAAGATTTGAATGCACTAAAACCAAAGGAAGAAAAAATTATTCCTACACTAGGTGAAGATGCTTCAGTAGTCAAAAGTTGGCCCATAATTGGGAATACATTAGGACAAACTTTTACAATAGCATTTCTCAGCTCTTCCAGTAGTAGAAATATCAAGAATAAAATTTTAAAAAATTATATATATATTTTTTTTTAACAAAAAACATTTGGTTTATATCATGATTTAAACTAGCCAACCCAGACTGTATTGAAATTTAATGTTTAAGAGAGTTTATGACTATATTGGCTGGTTCCAACAACATTCTTTAAATATACCTAAACTAAGACTTTAGTATCGTGCCATTACTGTATAATGTCTGCGTAAGTGGACACTGTTCCACCAACGCTCTTTTCGTTGAAATAAACACCAGTTTTCAAACACACATTAGAAGGGAGGCAATCTTGGTACACAAGCTTCTCATACAATCACTGTCACTACTGCCAACATACAATGTTAAACCCGAGAGTACACACTCCACACGACCAGTAAATTTCATATCATACAATTTAAAATTATAAACATGTTGAGTGAGTATTGTTTCTTTATTTATCAAGATGCAAAAATGTGATGTAATTTTGTTTTCATGCCTGATTCCTTCGCCGTTCAAAGTTATTTTTCCATTGGCAACGTTGGCTACTATGTTTCACACCAGCAGAAAATAAACAGGAGTAATAGAACACAATTAATAATATTAATGTTAATAATACAGTATATTATACAATTAATGATATTGCACTCACACTATTAACCTATCATAACTTTATCACAATTTATTAATGTAAGCTCAAAAAATAGCAATAAAACTAGATCTGTGACCTGTAGATCTTTTCGTAAGAATTGTAGTGATAGTGTTGCAAATTTCACATTTAGCCTAAGTAAAATAAACTGGTTAAGTGTGTATTGTGAGACAAATGTAAATGCACAATTTAATAGGTTTTTTTTTTATGTTTATGGAAACAGTCAATTCTGAGCTTGCATTGAAAACTATTTTGGTAACAAATAACCGACAAACATCTTCCATTAATAAATGTTATTCGTCTGATATGCGGAAGCTTAAGAATGTTCGAGATGAATTTTATAATCTTTCAAAAAGCACATCAAACCCTCAGATTAGAAGTATCTACAAACAATCTAAATACCAATATAGAAGTGCGATAAACCAGGCAAAACTAGAATATAACAACAATTTGGTTAAAAATTGTGTAAATAAACCTAAGCAAATCTGGAAAATTATAAATGAAAATAAATCCACTAGTTGCATGCGCTCAAAAGCAACATCTTCTCTAGATGCAACTGGTCTTAATGATTTCTTTATTAACAGTGTAAATGAGGTAATTTCAAATATCCCTAAGGGTAATTCTAGTCCCAATCACTACCTCAATCATTCTTACTGGCTTTTCAAATGAGGTTGACAGTTTTTTCTTTCGCCATGTTACAGTTGAGGAAGTTTACTCTGCAATTATGTCTCTTAGCAACAGTAATAGTTTAGATATATATAATGTAAATAGTAAGATACTTAAGCTTAGTAGTTATCACATCTCAGAAGTTCTATCACATGTTATTAATAAATGTTTTGATAATGCATGTTTTCCTGATAAGTTAAAGATATCTAAAGTAATTCCTGTTTTCAAAAAAGGTGATATAGATACCTATAGTAACTATAGACCCATTTAATTAGTCCCGACTCTTTCCAAAGTTTTTGAATGCCTTATGTGTAACCAAATTGTTAAATTCCTTGAAACAAATTACTTGTTATCAGATAGTCAATTTGGATTTAGGAAAAACCGTTCTACAAGTCATGCTGTTATGAACTTCATTCAGGATTGTTTAGAAGGTAAATAAAATAAAATGTTTGTGGGAGTTAGATTCTATGATTTGTCAAAAGCTTTTGATACTCTCAATCATATGATGTTATTGCTCAAACTAAAATCAATCGGGTTCTCTCCAATTGCTGTTGAAATGGTTAGGTCTTACCTAGACAACAGATTACAAACAGTGTACTATAATAATGATTACTCTAATCTTAAGTTTGCACATAATGGGGTACCTCAAGGTTCTATCCTAGGCCCTCTCTTATTTATACTATATGTTAATGATCTACCTCAAAATATCAAAACCGAAAATATCAACTGTATCTTATATGCGGATGATATTTGTTTGACTGTTAAAACAAAAGCTGACGAAAATTTAGATTTTTCTACTCTCTTTAAAGATGATTTGCTGGTAGAATGGTGCTCATCTAATTCACTCTCATTAAACATGAATAAAACCCAAGAATTACAGATACAGTACTGTAATAAAAAAGATATTAGTGAATCTGTTAAGTTCATAGGAATTGTCATACAAAGTAATTTACGATGGCAGGACCATATAAACTATATTCTTCCTAAAGTCTCTAAAGGTGTATTTATGATTAGGAAGTTGCAATCCACTGTATCTACTGAGGTCCTGATATCAGTATACTATGGATACATACATTCTCGTATTTCATATGGAACAATTATATGGGGTAATAATAGTTATTCAAATAATCTACTCATTGTTCAAAAGCAGGCGGTGCATCTTATCTGCAAAGTCCCATATAGGCACCCATGTAGGAAATTATTCATTAAATTAGGCATAATGACCTTACCATGCATATGTATATTTCAGTGTCTCACAAGTGTAAAAAATAATTTTAACAATTTCTGCCTCAATTCTCATGTACATAATTACCAAACTAGACATTGCAGTAATATTAAAATAGACTATTGTACATATTCCACAACAATAAATAGTTTTAAGTCTACCTCTGTTAAATTGTTCAATAAGTTGCCCATGTCAGTTAAGAATCTAGACTTAAATAGGTGCAGAGGTCTTATTAAAAAGTTCTTAATTCAAAAATGTTTCTATTCCACAGAGGAATTTTTAGCCTGTAACATGCAGGAACTATCTATAAGTTAGTTTTTATATATTGTGAACTGGTTTTGTTTTACCATATTTTTAACAAATTTATAATACTAATTGTAATCCTATATTATGATTGGGGGTACGCCGTAGCGTAGTGGTCGAGGCGCTGCGCTACAGACCGGAAGGTCGCGGGTTCGATTCCCGATGAGGTCGTTGGAGTTTTTCAATTGGCCTAATCCTTCTGGTGGCACTATGGCCCTGGGGTCGACTCAACCTCTAACAGAAATGAGTACCAGGAGCAATCCTGGGGGTAAAGGCGGCCGGTGCGTAAGGCTGACAACCTTACCACCTTCAAGTGCCGAATGTCCAAAATCTAGGAGCCTCAACCTCCTGGAACCCTCTGGCCTCCATGGCCTGTATAGGGATCACTTTACTTTACTTTACTTTACTATATTATGATTGACGATGCCTTTGCAGACTTTGTACAGACATTGTACTGTTTATGGCAAATAAACGAATTGAATTGAATTGAATTATAAGCTAACCTGTAACCCTTTCAACTGCGATTGGTATAAAAAAGTATCAAACATAAAATGTGAATTGGGCCTAGGCCATATGCCTATTGCTGGTGGACTGTTATTACAATATATTATACCATATCATAAAATTATTGAAAACTATTACAATGTGATAAATGCACAGCTTAGCTCTTACCTTAATTTTGTAGACATAGGAGATGCAAAATTACCCTTTCCTGGATAAACACGGGAATAACAAACACATAACACACTCAAAAAAGATTTGATTTTAGCCTAATTTTTCTTCAATAACAAGAAACACTGTGCACTGTTAATTTATTGATAAGTAATCCAATAGAGATATTATAATCAATTTCATATCGTCAACCTACCAGTAATAATACAAGCTAAAAACTGACAAATACACGGCGGCATTTTCAATGGCATGTAGGCCGAACTATGAGCGAAATACTTCATTTTGTAACCACTCACCTGCTTCATTGTTACAGTGTCAACTGATCCTCTCATCTGAGTGACTAGTTTGTCTTGTGGAATTTGAGAAAAACCCAGATCATACTTTGGTGTTCATGCTAAATGAAGCAGCAGGAGGGTTCCATTATGCTACCTGACTGTTCTACCCTAGTAAAGGAAATAAATGAATCACTCCCTTGTATTCATGTTATTCTTCAGAAACTATAATTAATGCATTAATATTCTGGGTTTACTGTTTAATGTGGATAATACTGCATATTCTAGAATGCAAGCACCTTCGGCCATCTTGATTTCAAGCGAACTCGAGATAATATAACACAAGGAATTTCTGTCTTTAAGTTAACGCGAGTATTAACAGGCGTGATGGACTAACCAGGCTCGGTGGGACATAAACAAGCAGGAGAAAACAACATGTTTTAGCCATAATGAAGGTCGGTGGAACGTGCCATATATGTTTCAGTTGGTACCACTGAAGAAATTTAGACTATACTTCAATTTAATGTTTATTAATCAGCTAATTTAAGAGAGTTTATGATTGTATTAATTTCAGGATGTATTACTGAAGAAATTTAGACTGTGCTGCAATTTAATGTTTATTGCCCACCTAATTGTAAGTGAGTTTAATCAAATATCTTTCCACATAACCTATGAGAAAAAATAAAATACCAAAATTTGTACATGTGTCAATTGGAAAAAAAAAAAAAAAAAACCTTCCAGAAGAAAAAAGACTAGAGCTTTCAGAAAAAACTAACCTTAGACCTGAAATCAGCATCCACAAATTAGTTAATAATAACTGTTGACAGAAATGCAACAAAAATTTTGTTACAAGATTTGGTATAACATTTGTTGGCGGGTGCAATCCTTGCAAGAATTCAGTTTCCATTAACACAAATAATTGGAATTCCATTAACAAATAAAGATTTTGGTTCATTTTGTTCATATCGTAGTTAGGTATAAATGATTAATATCTGCTAAAATATTGTTATCTATGGAGATTATCATGTAAAAGACACATGAGTGCACAGTAACAGTACTTCTTTGATATGATCATCAAATGTTTTTTTTCTGTTATCAACAAATAGTACAAAGCCTACAGCAGTGAATAAAATAACAGTGGATAGGATTTTTTACTAATGTAGCATACCCAGTTTATGTTAAAATGCTATGTTTTTTAAAACTTGTATATCTATATTAATAAAAATGAATTTACAAAAGGGTTGTTGCCGCATCACTTGAGAATGGCTCAACCGATTTGGCTGATTTCTTTTTTGTTGTGTTCGTAATTGTCAGGACAAGGTTTGTATGAAAGAAATTTTTTGAAAATCCACGGGATAAGTCGGAAAAGTGAAATGATCCAAAGTTAGAGAGTTCTGCTGTCAATTGTTTACATAAAACAAGATTTAAAAAATGGAAGTGTGACAAAAGAAGTGTGACATATTCACAGTTACATGTTTTCATAAGAAAACAAAACAAAACAAAACAAAAAAGTGTGAGTCTTGCAACCAAACCAAATTGAAAGTGTGTATTATCCATTCATTTTGAGAATGCAAGTCCGTGTAAACAAATGCACGCGATTTGAACCGCAGCACATATCATGCCACAAGACAATATAGTGCGGTATTAGATTTGATTTTTATAACAGTAAAAAGGCTCATAAAATGTGACCAAAATTATTAAGATAACAATATCAACTTATTGCAAATGTTTCAATGTATTGTGAAACGTGGCATTCGTGATATAACCCTCCAGTTTGCGAGAGTCATTGTTGTGAATAATGTAAACATACAAATTTCAGTGAACAGCGAAATGTGGCGTTTATAATTTATAACCCAGTCTGCGAGAAGCATTAAACATAATGACTGAAATTCAACCAGGCCCGAGAGCATAGTTAAAAATAAAAGAGGTAAATCTTTGCGAAGTGGACAGAAGGAAATTATATTGAATGTGTTTAATGGATTTAAAAAAAATATCCAGCACTTGCAATTGAGGATGTTGTAAAATTGACATCTGAATTCACCGGTATATCTACCAGAAGTATCTGGAAAGTGCGTAGTGAATATAGAGACTCTGGTGTAGTGAAAACTCCTCCAAAAAAGGCTCAAAAGCTGCGTAATGTTTTAGATAACATTGACTTTGTGAAAAGTGCTATTCGAGCAAAAGTTCATCAATTCTTTTTTGATAACATACCTCCAACTGTGGATAAACTTCTTTGTGCTGTCAATGAGGATTCCGACCTACCTAATTTTAAAAGAACAACATTTAAGAAGTTATTGTTGGACATTGGAATGTAATATATGAAAAGAAGTGAGGTTAATGTTATAGTAGATCATGATGATATTGCACTTTGGAGAAGACGATATCTTAGAGCTGTACGGCAATACCGAGCAGAGGGTCGAAAGTTTTATTTCTTAGATGAGACATGGGTAAATGCAGGACACACCACCCCTAAAATTTGGCATGACACTACTGTTGAATCAAAGGAAAATGCTTTTAGGGCAGGATTAAGTCAATGTTTAAAAATCCTATGGGTAAGGGGAAACACCTAATAATTATGCATATAGGTAGTGACACAGGCTTTCGTAGATGGGGGTTTGCTCATTTTTGAGTCAAAGAAAACAGGTGAGTACCACAATGACATGAATGGAGAGGTATTCCATAACTGGTTTGCTAATGCTTTGCCGAAACTTGAACCCAACAGTTTAATAGTTATGGACAATGCATCATACCACAGAATGAAACTCTATGTTGTGGAATGGATTTCTGGGCTGTTTTCCACGAATTGAAATCTATCCGCTGCTACGTTACTCATAACTGTAAGCTTCGTATAGGGATGTTTACCATAGGCGCTAAACATCTACAAGAAGACAAAATAAGATGGAACATTTTCAGTCCTATGCCCGCAGTATAGCCTATTATGTCCCAGGTTTTGGGGGAGGAAAGTATGAAAGTGATATTGAATTTTTTTTATAATTTCAGCTCCGAAACGGTTGTATGGTAACATGAGAGTGAAAAATAAAAATTTCCATAAAAACAATACAATCTTAGCCTATGTAATCGGAATTTATGTTTCTTCTTATTTCAGCCCCTTCCATGGTGTGTAATGCAACACTCGACATCCTCTGTGAGCCATAAAAAGCTATATCTAGTGTTTTCTGTGGGAATAGTTTGAGTGTGATAAGTCGTTCTTCCTCATTTCAAGTTCTTTGTAGGCCTACATATTATACAAGCCCATAGAGTTTGAAAATCGAAACCCTTCATAAGTTAATTTCAAATTACAAAATAAAAACCCGGGCGAAGGCAGGCGTTTTAAGCTAGTATGTAATAATTTTTTTTACTCTAAACTCACCAATGGAATTGACACTGCATGGTAATGAAGCCAAGGTGGAGTCTTCATGGCAACATTATTGTTTGCAGTGTACATAGCTGGCATGGAAAATCACATGACACTGAGATTTGTCATAGAGAACAGACGTTAGGCACTTAAAAAATTCAAAATAATTAGCAAAAAGGCATTTAAATGTAGAATAGGCAGTTAAATAGGCACTAAAACCATCAAAGTAGGTGTCTAAAACCCTTACAGCTGCATACAAAAGAAGGCAATAGGTCGAGAAATATGAGCACAATTTGGATCTCTCTTGTTACCAATTGAAATAAAACATTTAAATGATGCAGTATTTAATCAAAATGTCATACCTGATACAAGTAGATTAACACATCTAACCTGAACACTATATGAACAATATTGCTAGTTTCATTAATACACAGTGTCACTCTCGACACACAATACCTTTTGCCAATCATTAACTAACACACTGATTGCACATACCGTATTGGCCCGAATATAAGACGATGTTTTTTCCCTGAAAATGTGCTTTTAAAAACTATACTCGTCTTATACGCGCAGCCTAAGACTCAACAACTCTCCATTCCTGAATGCAGCTGTGCACGTGGGCAGTGGGTATCCCCAAGCAAATGACGTGCGTCCGACCCAAGGTCAAAGCCGCGCGGAAATTCACGAACTTTACCAAACTAATTCTTCCCAACTTCTGTTTGTACTTCACCAGGACCTTCTGATCCTGACTGCACTGTTACTTGCCTGCGCATCTCTATTACCGGTAATAACAAGATTCTTTTTCATTTTTTCTAATTTTAGGTTATTCCTCCTATCAGAGAGGAATTATGACAATAAAGTATGAAATTACTGTTACTTTGGATATTGGTAATAGTAACAGCACATTGGGTGAGCCACTGCGCTACAAACTAGGATTTCATATGTTCCATTCCGGATGACGTTATCATGATTATTTAAAATGACTTCATCCTCCCAGATAAAGCTTTTTAAGGTCAACTTGCTTGCTAAAAAATGGGAACCTATTTCTTTTCAGGAACAGGATAAAGCAACTTCGACTTGGACTGTTGTCATATATATATAAGATCTGTTTATTTTGACTTTTTCCAGTCAGTCATGAGATATGGATTATTATTTTGGGGCAGTTCATATAGAATTGGAGATATCCTGAGGTATTGCAAAAGAGAATTCTTAGAACCATTAAACAATTTACCAGCAAGTCTCACTGTAAAGTTCTCTTCTACCTCTACCTCTAGACAGATGGGGTAGAAGCGCTTCTACTTAAACCTTGTCATCATACGATAATTTATATAAGCATCTGATAGTGGGTACAAGTCAATTTCTGTAATGTAGGCCTACAACATGACATGAACTGTACAACATGCAATGTAAATTGGGTGCATCTGAATTTTTATCCAATTTTCTAATAAAATGCAGTTTTTTCCTTGGAAAAGCAGAAATAGGCATTATAAGTTGAAATAGGCAAAAATTGGCAGATTTAACTTTATGAAAAGAGCTCTAAGGGTAGTGGATTGACCTTATATTAATCCATTTTTATGATATCTATAATGGCTAAGAATAGGCATTTTGCCTAATATCTGGTCTCTAGTAACAATATATGATAAAAAATACACGTGAATAAAAATCTGATGTGATGTACTCATATAATTTTCTCTACCTTGGGCATGGACAATATTTACTCACTTAACATTTTGATATAGATTAAGAGGCCAAATTGGAAGGTTCGGTTATGTCAGTCTCACACGAATTCAGGACTTAGAGCCTGAGTTTGTGTAAGTGATGAGTACAGAGTATGCTATTACAGAAGTCCATAAAAAATCTTGTCTACTGATACCCTATTCATCGCTGTATACTTTGAATTAAGTTTAGTTATGAAATGGGGTTGATAGCAAAAATGATATATATGAAAATTTTAAATAAACATTGTTTTTTAACATGGAGTAAAGTTGGTAGAAAATCCTATCCAGCGTTACCTTATTTATTGCTATAGACTGTATTAGCTGACAAAAAGGATTGACAACACAAATTATATATATATGAAAATGTAAGCAAACAGCATGTTTTAACGTAAAGTGAGTATGTTATGTTGGAAGTCTGTATGAAATCCTATCCACTGATATTTTATTCATCTTTGTATGCTTTGTATTAGTTGAGAAAATACTAATTCGTTTTGTTTTTTTGGGGGGGGGGGGGGAGAAGGGAAGGTAGAATTTGCATAATTTTGAAATGGCTTTACTGGTAATTTATACTCATAATAGTTACATTTTTAATAAATCTGGAACTAGTCACTATCATTGTAAAAATAGTATATACCGAGCATATCAAATTATGAGGTGAATGACTCATTGGTTGCTTAAGAAAAAAAATATATTGAACTTGAATAATAATTCTTGATGCTGAAACCTGCTGTTTACCTCAGTGAAGAGCTTGGAGGTGATATAAACACTAGTACCACATTTCCTTGGAATTTGATAACAGTAATGGTGATTTATTATTTTTTTCAGCAAAGTGTGATGGATTTGCGTCACATAGATCCTGAATTCACAAGGGAACCAGTCAATTCATCAGTTGGACGCTCTCAGTCTAATCTGCTCTCTGCCAGTGTTCGAGAAGCTGATGATGCTTTTGCTGGATTCTCATATGCTCCGCCCATAGATCTACAGTAACAACTAATTCACTTTGATAATTCTCTAAATGCTGATTATGACAGATACAATATGCTATTGCTATCTAAGTAATCCAAGTTTGGAGAATGAATTGATGTGCCTTAGAATGATGTCCATTTGTATATCAAGAAATATAGTGTAAATATTCCACATACATAATAATATAATACATATATATATACAGTTACATAATTTATATATGACATATTTAATACTACTACAAACTTACTGAGAGAACGTTCCCAGCCATAGTGCTGTAAGTACTTGCCTAGTCGACTTTGTCATAAATATGTGAATTTTTACATGATTTAAGTAGGACTGAAAACTTATCTCCATAAGAACATAATTTGTTCTATTTTAAAGCGAGATAAATTCTGTAGTAATTATATCTCCTATCAACTCAGACAAATATTCAGTAAGTCTGCATTTATTAATAACTTTCATTTTAAGTGATAGATTTGTTAAACTATATTGCATGCTATTTTTATTGCATTTAAAAGCAATTTTCTTCTAGGATCTCAACCGAACCATTCTGTGTGTTAGGGACAATAATTTTAAAAAACCTTAATGAGGATAAAAGGTCCTATCTTGTCAGTTCAGTTAATAAAATGAAATGATTAATTCTTGGAATTTTAATGGCACTTCTTCACTTGATTCTATTAATTCCAGTCTTTCATTATTAAATCTTTTCACATTTTCATTATCACAGGGTTGTATCAGTAATAGAAAAAATCCTTACACTAAAAAGTTTATAACGTCTCCCATTGCTTCTGTTGACCTATAAGAACATGTCTTTGTTTCACTAGAAACTTGATAAAAGAATAGTTTCATCTTAAATGAAACCTTAATCTCGTCAAATCAAATGAAACCTTAATCTCGTCAAATCACATCATCATCTTTTTTTTGGGGGGGGGGGGGGGAGGGGGGGGGGGGAAAACATGTTTGTTGGTT
The DNA here is from genome assembly GCA_964059195.1 of Ectobius pallidus. Lineage (NCBI taxonomy): Eukaryota > Metazoa > Arthropoda > Insecta > Blattodea > Ectobiidae > Ectobius > Ectobius pallidus. The sequence continues at coordinate 152,782,996 of CAXKWD010000004.1, read as the reverse complement.
TGAAATTTTAATAACATTTATCTAATTTCTTGAACTCTTAACAAGAAGTATCTAACCTCCATTAACATAGAACATTTTATTTCTTTATATGAAGTTACCTTTTTCAGATGATTTTGTATTTTTGTTATGGTTTGCAGTTCTTGTTAACTTGATGTGTTTTGTATATTTAGATAGATCTAAAAAAGAAGTGCTTCCCATTTGATCTTTAACATTATTGCCAAAAATCTTTCATTTAAAGACTAGTTTACACAATGAAACTAGGTTTTGTAATTAAATTTCAATGTCAGTATGCGAGGAAATGTGAAATTTCGACTTACACGTGGTTCTTATGTGTGTGTGTGTGTGATTTCAGTCAGAATAACAATAATAAAAAACTATTGTTGCATTGGAGTTAATTCTGAAGAAAATGGTTGTAATTAGTTTCAAGAAATCACTTTCATGAAAGTGTCATGAAACCCAGTATGATGATGTAAACTGGCTTTTAGTTTCATTTGTGTAGGAAAAACAATAATAAGATTGACAATACTAATTTAGAATGTCATTGTACTTCATATTTGTACACCAATCTTCCAGTTTTTTAAAAAGATTGCAAGAATGTATTTTTTCAAAACACATTTGGGAGTATAGTTATAAAAATGTTATTTCTGTTTGATGTGTTTTAAAAACTGAACCTACGCATTCTTTCATATTACTTATGATAATTAGGAAGATCTGTTCTGAAATTAGGCTTCCAGATAATTGAGTGGCTCATTTGATTGGTTGAGTGATTATTTCTTTGCCTTCGTCTTCTTTATCATTATAGACTCTTGCTTTAAGTGAAATATGTACTTTGCAACACAATCAAGTGCAATCATTCAGATGTAGAGATTATTAAATGTGCTGCCTAAATATCTACAAAATCTAATATTATGTGGTTTAGACAACTATGGCTGTGACACACTTAATTGGGGAGCGTTCTTTTCATAACTCAATAGAGCACAACATTATAATTTTACAGGAAGCATTTTTTTCTCAAATTTTATTGTACTAATTTCTTATTCAATATTAAAAGTCTTTTTTCTTGAGACAGTTTCATAGAGGGTTGAATTGTCTGGGGATGAAAAATGTTTTTCTTAATACAGTATAGGTAAAAATGGAGGTTTTTTTCAAAAGTTGATAGAGAACACAGACCAAAAAATTATAAACCTTTGACATTGAACATTAATTTGCTATTGAAGTTAGTTTTATTTACTTTTTAAAAAATTGTTTTATTTTTATTTTCCACATTCGAGTCACATGCATGAATAAACATCTATGTTATTATATTTCCCATATACTGAGAAAAACTGCATTGTTGTCCACGGGATAGGGCTGGCTGGCTGGTAAAACGTAACAGACTTTTGTTCCATAAACGAAGACACTAAGTCGCACATAATGAATGCCTAGTTACATTGTTTCAGTAGGTAAAAACAATGTTTCTTTAAATATTTAAACTTCAATGAATTCGTTTCTGTTCAGCGGTTAAGTTGTCTTTATTAAGTTGCCGTGCTCATGGAATACTGGAGTCATCTGCTGCTTAAACTACCTGCAAATATGGATCAAGGACACATCAAAGATGTTTGTTCGTGCATATGCTTTTTTTATTTATTTATTTTTTTATTATTTTTTTAACAGTATGGTGAATATATAATTATGTACAATAAATCACAGATAAATGAAAAATAATGCACATGAACAAAAATTATTTCAAAATCAATAAAATATACAGAAGGTGTTGATTATAACGTATAAAACATCTTTTTTTTTTACGTTTTATTAGGTATTAATATCCTAGAAAAAAATGAAAGAAAAATTTGTGAACATGGAACAAAAATAATTATTACAGTATACAATTAATTAATCAACTCCAAAATGTTATTAATTGCCAAAAATATAATTGGTTTTTATCAACTTCTGCTTCCATTCCTTCAGTGGCTGGTTTTACTCTTACTTTGAAGTCTCAAAATATTCCATTCATGTCTAGCTTGCGAAACATCCAATACCTGTAAAGATGATTCAGAGATCCTGCACAGGTGTCTGTAATATCTTATGTAATATGTCAACAGTGGATCAGCAGCGTCGCCAGGAATTGTATTAAGGGGGACAACATCAATTTCGGACCTCAATTTGAAATTATTAGGCTAAATACATTAATATTCACTTAGTTAACCGGATCGTTACTTTGAACCCAAGCTGAATTCGACGAGGCTACAAAGTTTTTTAAGTTAACAGAATACGCTCTTTTGAACAATGGCCTTGGTTAGATATTATTATAAATACATATTATAGTTATAATTAGTTAATACTTGCTAAACTCATTATAAAGTAATTCTATTTTTTTTTATTCTCCATGCTACAACTGTAGGTTGACGAAGAGTACCACAAATAAATGAATCCATAAGGCAATCCAGAGGGGGCCAATTGCCCCCCTTGCCCCCCCCCCCCATGCCGACGCCCATGCAGTGGATAGTTATCTCAGCATTGCACTCCAGAAAATGCAGTTTGATAAATAAGTAGTAATGTCATGCAGTCTGTGTGTGTGTGTGCGTGCGTGCGTGTGGGGGTATGTGGGTGTGTGTGTGGGTGTGTGTTTGTTTGTTTGTTTGTTTGTGTGTGTGCGTGTGTGTGTGTGTTTTTTTTTAAATTTCAATAACTATTTATTGAACATTAACTGCATGCCCCATTACGAATAACATTACATGCCGAATATTCCTAAAATTCCAGTTTGTGTCTTTTTGTGTCGTTCATGGTTTGTTCTAATGTTCTATTACTTGAATTTATTTACATTTGTTCTGTTAGAATTGCTTGATATGTTGTTCCCAGTCAATCTACTGTGTTTAGTTGTGTTTTTCTCTTGTATACTCACTAATACACTTTTCACTAATACTTTTGGAAAACTCCAGGATATTTTGTCACTAAATGATGTGTGGTGGCTGGCCAGTGTCCTCCTTTCTTCCTGATTTCTGTTATTAACTTGTTTCTCTGTTGTTGTAATTCTGAACATTCATATAATATATGATAGACCTAAAAATAAAGACAAATAAATATCCACTGGAAACAATTTCTATTTAATTTTGTGTAAATATATTAATCAGTGGAAATCTGGACCATTATGACAGATTTATCATATGATAGACCGTTTGTTGCCCTGCGTTGCATGAGCAAGTAGGGTCGTCTGAGATGTGGAATGTATGCTCGTAAGATGCCATGACCTGAGACTATTCTTGTGAACCTTGGTGTCATTGCTATTTTAATCTTGAGTCTTTCTCTAATGGAAGGGAAAAAATATTTCGTTATTGCTCCTTTTCTTGTGTTGTCCCATCTGTTCTGCCAGTCCTTAAGCCCTCTTTCTTTTATTTCTTCCTCGAGATTTGATTTCGGTATCCTGTGATAAACTGTTTCTATATCCATTTCCTCTCCTGCTTGTTTTGCAAGTTGATCTGCTAGCTCGTTTCCCGGAACTCCGACATGTGCTTTCACCCAATTGAAGTAAATTTTCCAGTTTTGCTGATTGAGTGCTGTTATAATATTGTGTATTTCTGTGACTATGGACTGGTGTTTCTTGTTGTTTTTTAGAAGTGCCAGGGATACTTGACTGTCTGTATAGACTGTCACTGATTTCTCTTCCTCCACCACCTTGATGTTTTGGATTTCCCTCAGAGCCTATAGGATAGCAATCTGTTCGGCCTGATTATTTGAGCAGTTCTGTTGCAACTTACATATTAAGGATTTTGAATAATTTCCAGCCTTGAAAATTGCAGCCCCTGCTCCATCTTTGCTTTCTATTTTACTACCGTCAGTGTACACTTCAAAGTGGGTTGCTATATTTTCAGCTTCCATAATCTGAACTTTATTAGCTGGATGGTCCCATTTGCTCAGTTCCAGTGGTGAGTCGTAGTCTTTTTCTTTAATCATCTTGTAGAGGGCGGCTTTTCCTTTTATTGTGATTGCTATGGGTTGTACCCCTGCTATAACGCAGGAAGCGTCTTATGAAATGGTTCTGTAAGCTTTTGATATCTTTATGTTTATCAGCCTTTGAACTCTTTGCAATTTTACTGCATTCTTGACTTTCTGTGCTGCTTTTTCCCATACTGGTGCTCCATACGTTAGAATTGGTGTGATTGCCTCTTTGTTTATTGTCCTGAGTGCTTTATGGCCCAGTCCCCACTGTAATTTGGCTGTTTTCCCCAATGTGTGTATTAGCTGTGTTTGCCTTCTCTGTTATGTGGCTGATGTGGCTGTCAAATGTGAACTTACTGTCAATATGTACCCCTAGGTATTTAATTTCTGTTACTTGTTCTAGTCTTTTATTGTTAATATAGATATTGATTCTCTCGTTATTTCCTGCTCTTTCCTTTGTCACCACCATTACTTTTGATTTGTTCTCGTTGAACTGAAGTTTGTTATGCTCTGCCCAGGTCTCAATTTTTCTCATGTCTTCATTAGTATAAGCTTCAACTCCAAGTATACTTTTTCCCTTTGTTAATAGTAGGAAGTCGTCAGCAAAGGCTATGACTTGTGTCCATTTATTAAATTCCAGATTTAAGAGGGTATTATATAGAATGTTCCAATAGCCTGGTCTGCTGCATGACCCCTATGGACATCCTCTCTTCGCTTCCTTCTCTTCTCTGCCTTCGTTAGTCTGAAGTATTGCTTTTCCATTGCTGAAGTAGTCCTGCGATAAGTTGTACAGGTTCCGGGGACAGCCAAGATCCTTAAGATTTTTAAGTATGCTTGGCCACCAAGCTGCGTCAAACGCTCCTTTTACATCTAAACTGGTTACAGCTATGTAGTTGAATTCTTTAATGTTTTGATCTACGAAGTCTTTCATTGCCATGATCGCATCAGTCATACTTCTCTGAGGTGTGAATCCATATTGATTTTTATTCATGAGATTTCTAGAATGTACATGATGGAATATTCTTCTCCAGTACTTTGCCTCCAACATTAATTAGGCTGATGGGTCTATATTTCGAGACTTGGTTTACTTCCTCCTTTCCTGGTTTGATTATTGGTATCATAATGGATCTTTTCCAAATTGATGGGAATATTCCCTGTCCAAGGCATTTGTTGTAAATTCTTGTATACAACAAGGGATAGCATTTGTAGGCTCTGAAAATGATGTCACTAGTCAATCCATCTTCGTCTGGTGCTTTCCTGGGATTGAATCCTTGTAATACTTCTAGGATTTCAGCTTGAGTAAATTCAATATCATCAATGCAATCTGTGGGTTCTTTGACTTGTTGTCTGATCATTTTATGGTAGTCGCAGTCTTCCGACTCGTCGTCATCAGGTACAAAGTGGTCCAGCATTAATTGAATTGTGTTCTCCATGTCCGTACTGTAAGACCCATCTTCTTTTTGGAGTGTCGTGAGTGTTGTTGGCTGCCGACACTTTCCAGCTGCTTTTTTATAGACTGCACTCCAAGGATTAGATCCTTCTCCAATAGAACAAAAATTTTTCCATGATGTTATTCTCTCAGAGTTTAAGGAGGATTGATACGTCTTTTCCCCTCCAGGTATTTTGTTTTCCTCTCTTGGCGAAGGTCTTCATTGTTTTTGGTTCGCTGAAATCTCCTCCTAAGTGCGTTTACTTTTTTTCTCATAACCGTTAATTCGGTATTCCACCAAGGAACAGATTTGCCTACGTGGTTTTTTTGTTCGTCTAGTAGTTCTGAAAGCTTTTTTACTTGCCTTACTAATGGAGTTAAAGGCCCGAATTGCATTTTGCTCAATATTAGTGGAATTTGTTATTTTTTCAGTTAGTTCTACGTCTAGAGTGGTGTTGATGCTATTGACACACTCAAATTCTTTTTTCAAATTTGTTGTTAATATTGTGTCAAATGTGTGGAAACCCTTTTCATTCACAATATACTTCCTTCCTGTATAGTTTCTCTCTTGTGTAATGGTCGTCTCCCCGATCTCAAAGGATATTAAGTTGTGGTCGGAAGAACTCTCTTCCTCTCTGCATTTCCAATTTTGTATGTACTTCAACAGTCGACCATTAGTAATTGTTAAATCGACCCAGCTTCTTCCTCTGTTCGTCTCAAACGTAGGTACATCGCTGTTATTGTTGACTACATAAAGGCTATTAGTTATAATAAATTCTTCTACCATCTGTCCCCTCTGGTTGGTTATTTTGTCGTGTCATGATGTATTTCTTGCATTGCTGTCCATTGAGAATATTATTCCTTGTCCAGGATTACTATTTATAATGTGTTTAACTTTTTGCAAATCTTCTTCGACATCCCTCTCATAGTCAAAGTACATGCTTACACCAATGAAAGTAAAGCCATTGTATTTTGCCTCTATAACTAGGCAGTCTTCTTCTGATAGTTGTGTAATGGCTATTGTTGATAATTACTAGGGACCGGATTCTTAGGTTTTTACCTATTTTTTTCCTTACTTCCAAAACAAAAATAGCTCATACACTTTTTCGAATCATGTCCATAGGATTCACCCACATTAATTCTGTGGTACCTAAAAATACCTAAATGGGGTATAAACACCTAAATACACCTAAACGGGATATAAAACCTAAAATATCTAATTTAGGCTCCTTTTTTTGTCTTTTTTGTTTGTCAGTTGAGAAATCGATATTTTGCGAGGAGAGAATAATTTTTGTCGGGTAGAAATTAATACCACCAGCGTTTCATTCAACCCATTGTCGTCTAGGATGGACAGTATCAAGAGAAGAAAAGAGTACCGGCGTATTCCTTTTTAAATATTAATACGAACAACCATTGTTGCCGTGTAAGAACAAGGCTAAAGATTTCTGTGTTTTAATGCCCTTTTTTGCCTTTATTACTGCCCTGTTATTCATACTGAGCGGTCACACTGTGAGTTTTAAGAAGACGTGTTAATTATGCCGAAACAAATAAAATCGAGTTTATTACGGCAGTGGATTGGCAACGACCTGAATTTCACTACAGATGGCAAAGTAATATTTTGTCAAGCCTACCAGAAACAGGGGAAGTTTTCGTCCCTAGTTGATCTGTTGTGCGGTTAGCATGCGTAACAACCGAAGAAAGGAAAATAATCAGTTTCACATTATCCACATCCAACAATAAAGTATTTTACTCACTAAATTAGAAGCATCGGATTCGAATCCTGAGAAGGGTAGTGTCTAGATACAGTATTAACTATTAACTAAGAGATAACAGGAAGAACTTCACAGTTGAGAATCTTGAAAGATATTTAGTGATATACTGTAACCAGGAAATGTGAGGCAATCATATTATTTTCACTGCTTCTTTTGAGTGTTTATGCTTTCTTTCTGCAATTGTATAATATTGTCCTAAAGCAAGTTTACAAAAATTTAAGTCAATTTTGTTAAGTTAAACTTTACAAGTATTATGTATTCAATCCTATGTAGCACATTCAAATTCATTAAACCAATTATTCCACCCGAAAACGATATTTTGGACAAAAAACCTAAAAAAAACTATTTCACCTAATGGAAAACCTAAAACAGTGTTTTTAAAAACCTAAAAATCCGGTCCCTAATAATTACTGCCGCTCTTTTTCTTAGATTGCCTTGGGTGTATATTTTCATGGACTTTGGTATTCCGGCCAGCTTGTTTCGTATGTTGTAAGGTTCTTGTATAAATGCCATGTCAATTTTATGACTTATCATGTGTTGGACCAAGTTTGATGTTGCTGCCCTGGAATGTTGAGCGTTAAGTTGTACACATTTCAGTGGTATTTCCCTATTGTCCATTTTAGTAATCTATGGATTGTTCCAGCCTTCTTAGTGCAATTTGGTAACTGTGACAGTTTACATTGAGTGCAGAGTGGTTAGCATTTGCCATGCTACCGGTATTGTATGTATTAGAATTACTGCAGTTGATACATTTGTATTCTGTTTCCTGAACTTTGCAGTCCTTCAATGCATGGTCCTTTGCGCAGTTGGGACATGTCAGCTCCCCTGTACAATTCTTTGCTGTATGGTTGTATTTGCTGCATTTGTAGCAGCGGGTGATCCTAATATAATCTCGCCAGTTACATATGCTCCAGCCAATTTTCAGCTTTTTATTCATGATTTGCTTTCTTACTGCCGAATTGATTTCAAGAACAAAGGTGAACTTAGAGTGAATGTGATTACCATAATTTTCCAGATGAGTGTTTTGCTTTGTAATTGCTCTACAATGTTTTCCATTGTTATTTCTTCAGATATATCAAATATAATAATTCTTGAATTTCTCATGTTAGTTGCATTGGCTTCTAGCTCATCCCCACATTTTTCATTGATATTTCTACTAACAATCTCAATTTCATTCTTATTCTCAGATTCTATCATTAGCTGTCCATTCTTTAGTTTTTTGAGGGATTTTATTCCGACTCTCATTTCCACAAACACTCAGTTTCGTTTTTATCAGTGTTTTTATATATTCAGGGCTCTGCTTGTTCTTACTTTTGACCATTAACTTGTACGTTTTCCTGTAGTTGCCTTCTTGCCCGCTGCCGCCGAGTAGTTCCTCCGCTGCTCCGTGGAGGGAGTCACGTGCCGCGGAGTGCCGTTTCTCTCTAGTGATGTCCATGTTCCTTCAGATGGCGCAGCATTCCATGCTGTTTTACTGCTTCCAGCACGTTGGCTATCCTGTTTGTTTTGGTTTTGATGATATTTTTTATTTCGTTAGACTTTTCTGCTAGTTCCCCTTTTAGGTCAGCAAATGCTTTTCTCAATGCACTCACTGATTTAAGGATATCTTGCTTCAAATCCTTCCTTAAATTGCCGCTTTCTTCAGTAACATGCATCAACAGTGTGTGTGTGTGTGTGTGTGTGCGTGCGCATGCGTGTGCGTGTGTGTGTGGGGGGGGGGAAACATGGAGAGTATTCCTAAAAATGGGTGAGTGCATCTTCTCTATCGAGTTTTGAAAAATCTGTCATGATGTGTTTTATTGAATTTTGAAAAATCACTTGTGTTTCCCTATTCTGTAGGAACGGGAAGTTTTGAATTACGTGTAGGATTCACAGATTGATTATAATATATAACTCATTTTCTCAAACTTTATGCTGTATCGAGTTTAGAAAAAAGATATGCTCCTCAATTTGTTTTTGAAAATATTTCATGCCAGGTATTTTATTAAAATGAAGTTTAACCCTACCATTGTTATAACCATGTTAAGTTATATGCGTAGCCATATGCATCACTGCTGGCCATGCTAATGTCGAATATATCTGGGGCACCTGTTTGCATGGCTAAAGACAAAATAAATTCTCCTTTGGAGTCATTCAAAGTGTGAGCATATATAACTATCTCACACCATCAGTTAGCTGGGTCATTCCATGCAAAGCAATAGGTCAAAAACCCTGTTCACATTTCTTTTCATTTAAATATATTTTCATTCTAGTACGCTCTATGTATTATAAACAAATTTTTAGAGCCTTAGATGTAATAATTTTGATAATGATATTATTGAGAGCAGAACCAGTTGAAGATATTTAATTAACTTTATGTAGCATATTACATAACACTTGAATACAGAAAGCTTCATGTAGCACCATGACGCTCTCAACAGTACAGCAAAACATGTCCGACTTTCTAGCACAAAGTGAAGAGGAAGGTTACAGTGTGGCCAACATAAAATTACAGTTCACACACAGTCCACAAGATGACGCCACATATTCATATTTTTCTTTTTATATTAACACTTCCTCCAAAAGAAAAATATCAAACAGAAAATACAGTACAGTTTACACAGACTTAAATCTTCTGTACTCCAATCTTGTCACACAGCATCTCGAATCGGACCCTCTCTAATGGCTTGGTCAGCAAATCAGCCAATTGGTTTGCTCCCTCGATGTGTTCAAGTCCAAGATCCCCATTCAAAATCGTTCCCTGACGTAGAAATGCCGAACTTCTATGTGCTTTGATTTTCGATGATAGGCTGGATTTTTGAACAGTTGCACAGCACTAGCATTGTCAATGTAAAGTGTAGGAGGTTTTCTTGGTTGACAGTTTCAGATAATTCAGAAAGCAGTCTTTTCAACCAAATCAACTCCTTCGCTCCTTCACTTGCTGCTATTATTTCTGCTTCCGTGGTGGAGGTTGCTACTGATTTTTGTAGCTGACTAACCCACGATATAGCCCCATGAGTGAAAGTTGCAACGACACCTGTCATTGATCGTCTCGTGTCCTTGTCACCGGCGTAGTCGGCGTCACTGTAGACTTTCAAGGCTTCCTTTTTCTTGTAGATAATTCCATAATCTACTGTACTCTTCAGGTATCTGAAGATGCGTTTCACTCGATTCCAGTCTCGAGTTGTAGGATCTTCCATGGCTCGAGCTACTTTGTTCACTGCGAAAGCAATGGCAGGACGTGTGGCTGTAGTCAGGTACAGAAGACAACCTACTGCCTCACGATAAGGAATCTTGGTTGTGATCTTCTCTCCGACATCACTTTCCTCTTGCCCAATTGGAGTCGAAACTCCATTCGACTCGTGCATTCCAAATCTTTTCAGGATTTTTCTAGTATAGTCTTCTTGACTTACTGCTATCGATCCATCTTCATTTTTCTGTATTTTCATACTCAGAAAATTGTCAAGAGATCCTCTTGTTGTATGAAATTCCTGCTGAAGTGCTTCTAGGAATTCTTCAATTTCAGCTCTGTCGCTTCCCACTACTAGACCATCATCTACATAGATTGCAACATACAAGAAATTTTCATTCCTTCTGCGATAGAAAAGACATGGATCAGCATTACTGTTTTTAAATCCTGTTTTCTTTATAAATTTATCGAAACGCTTGTTCCAGCAACGTGGTGCCTGTTTGAGACCATACAGGCTTCTCTTTAGTAGACATACTCGTCCTGAGCCATCTTCAAACCCTTCTGGTTGTTCCATGTACACATCTTCTTCAAGTATGCCATTCAGAAAAGCTGTTTTGATGTCAAATTGATAAGAGTTCCAGATTCTCTGCAGCAGCTATCGCTAAAAGGTCCGAATAGTATCATAACGTACCACAGGACTGAATGTTTCTTCATAATCAATTCCTTGCTTTTGTACGTACATCCTTTAGCTACTAGTCTAGCCTTGTATCAGACTTTTCCTTTTTCTGCAGATTTCTGGCAAAGAACCCATCGATTTTTCAAGACTTTTATGCCTGCAGGGCATTCGACTAAGTCCCATGTGCAGTTCTCCTTCAGAGACTCCAGTTCTTCATTAATTGCCTTGAGCCACTGATCTTTATTTTCAGATTGCAATGCTTCAGCAATTGAACTTGGATCTATTTCTTCAGATGGTCCAGCAAGATATACATAGTCTCCACTGGTCATCCAATTAGGTTTCTTTCTTTCACATTTCTTTTCCTTTTCTTCCTCTTCATCAGCTGACTCATCACTTCCTCCGGAGCTAGACATTGTGTCAAGTTCTTCTTCTCGTACATCTTCTAGTCTCTCGTGATTTTCTTCTGGAATTGAAAGTTCAGAAACATTGGTGTGCAGATTGCAGACAACTTCAGGCTTAAACTTTACATCATGGCTTAGAATAACCTTCCTCTGAGATGGAATCCAGACCCTGTATCCATCTCTGTCATTTACGTATCCAACCATATGTCCATGAACAGCTTTGTCGTCAAACTTTGAATGCAAATTCTTGTTCACATGTACATAGCACTCAGTTCCAAAAATCTTCAAATGAGTTAGATTTCCTACTGGACGTCGATACCATAAGGCGATTTGTCTTCAACAGATGACTTCCCAGTGTGATTCAAAAGATATGCGGCAGTATTACAGGCTTCTGCCCACAGTTCTTTTGGCAATATACTTGGATTTAGCATAGAACGCGCACACTCCACAATGGTTCGATTTTCTCATTCTGTAACACCATTTTGTTGCGGTGTATATGGTATAGAAATGCAATGTTCTATACCTCTGTTTGCAAGCAATTCAGAAATGTTCTTATTATTAAACTCTTTCCCTCCATTGCACCTAAGTTGCTTGATGACATGACCATTTGTTTTAGCTTCATTCAGGAACTGTTCCAAAACTGTACTGACTTCACTTTTCTGCTTCAAGAAGAAAATACGACGAAACTTACTGAAATCATCTTTAAAACACATATAGTACCGTGCTTTTCCAAGAGACTCAATGGTCATAGGACCATTCACATCAGCATGGATTTGTTCACCAGTTACCTTTGGTCGATTCACTCGATTTTTGAATGGCAGTCGATGCATTTTTCCCAATGCACATCCATCACAGAATCCTTCGTTACACCCATCCACATTGATGTCCATCCGCTTCAAGACTCTCTTCACATGTTGTTTGTGTTGATGGCCAAATCTTTCATGATAGACTTGCAGCATATCCGTCGATGTCACTAGATTCACTTGTGCAGGCTGTGCCGGTTTAACAACACGTATATCAAGCACATACAAACCATTTCTGGCATGTCCAGTCATCATTGTTTTCCCAGTGACTTTATCTTCAAGTACGACACTTTTGTCATCCAATTTTGTACGAAAACCTCGTCGTGCAGCTGCTTTCACAGAGAACAAATGAACACTTGCTTCAGGAACATAAAACACATTTTTCAGTTCAGCGTTTTTCCAGGATATGTTCAAATGCATTTGAATTTTCACAGTTCCCTCTCCATGAGCTAGCATGCTCACACCTCGTTTTCCAAGCGAGATCCTTTCAGGTACAGCAAATTTTGTATAAGTTTCAAAGTATTGTTTATTTCCAGTGATGTGATGTGTGGCACCACTGTCACAGTACCAACTGTCTGCTTCAACAGAATTATTTACTGAGGCACCTAAAACACATGATAAAAATGAAACATTCTCTTCATGCTGTTTTTGCCTAGTGCTGCCATCTGTCTTTTTCAACGAACACTCCACTGCCCAGTGGCCTAACCGCTGACATTTACGACATGGAAATTTCTGTTTTGCACGTCCTACATTCTTTTTCGATTTTTCACTGTTTAGCTGATTTTTCTTCACAGGGGCACAACCACATGCAACATACGCAGCTGATTCCACCGTAGCTTGGTCACATAATTCAATCGTGCACAGTTTTTCAAGGAATTGTATCCCACAAGTCTTTAAAATGATCGTACTCTTTTCCCAGCGTGGATAAAATTTGGCCATTTAAGATTCGTTCCGACAACATTTTCTTTGTGCTTTTTCAGTTCGTCGTTCAAATCAACAAAAAGCTTCTGCAATTTTGTTACATGCGTGCTAATAGCCTCTTTGTTATCACGTTGAACACAAAAGAAGGCTTCAATCAACATGTTTAATCTTTGTGTACTGCTTCTTTTGAATCTTGCGTATAACTTTCCCCACATTTCGCTTGCATGGCTGCATGTCAACACGAGCTCAGCAACGGCTTTTCCCAGTGTACCTGCCAACAAGCTTGATGCCTTCGCGTCGTCTTTCCGCCATCTTTGTTGCGCCTCTTGTTCGGCTGCAGTCGCACTTTCTGTAAGTTCAGGACACTTGCGCGTACCTTCGACAATATCTTCAAGAGCATAAGTTCGTAATAACATCGACACATGCCACTTCCATTTCGCCCAGTCATCGGGACCTTCAAGTCTATCCACTTGAATTTTGTATTCACTGTTACCGTTAGCCAGTTTGTCACATGGAGTCCAGTTTTAACAGGCAAATTTACATCGATCTTAATCGCGAGCAAGAGTTCTCATGCACCAGTTCACACGCACACTGGGCCCATAACCTATTGATAGCAGAACCAGTTGAAGATATTTAATTAACTTTATGTAGCATATTACATAACACTTGAATACAGAAAGCTTCATGTAGCACCATGACGCTCTCAACAGTACAGCAAAACATGTCCGACTCTCTAGCACAAAGTGAAGAGGAAGGTTACAGTGTGGCCAACATAAAATTACAGTTCACACTCAGTCCACAAGATGACGCCACATATTCATATTTTTCTTTTTATATTAACAATATGTATGCCCAAAAAAACTATTTTTTAATTCTTAAATATAAAGATAACATGAAAAAATATGTTCAGGCAGAAAAATATTAAATATATTTAAAATAACAAAACTTACCTCTTAATTAGTTTAAAACTTTAAAGAAATAATAGTAGTGCATATTATGCATTGTGTAAAAGTTTCATGATGGAATCTAAAAAAATGAACTTGTAACAAATTAAAATGTACTCACTCTGATAAGATATTCCCATCAGCAATACACCTGGTGCCTTGACTTTGACACGCTAAACTGGCCTACTCCAATCGTGTGAGAAGGTGCGATGCTATCCCTGATAAGGAACATCACACGCAATTTTGAACCATAAGCACAAAACTCACAGTTAAATAACTTGTATGCTTTTGTTGATACAGTCATGAAATTTAATATAAATCAGGTACAATGACAAAAATAAGTTTACTGCATAGTAATAATAAATTTGGTTTAAGCCGACAAAACTGAATTACGTGAAAGCGAAAAATATCAAGACTGCAAGCAAGAATTAGCCCAAGTTACTGAACAGCAAAAGCGTGGTCATCCCTTCTCAGAACAGTAGAATTACGGTATTGAACAGAAAAGAACATGAAACTGGTGGTAAATAGTAATTTAATGTAACATAAAGTGAATAGAAGATATAAATTGAAAAGTCAAACAAAATCCACCAGCAAAGCAAAAATTTAAAGATATAATTAAATTAGGACATACCTGCAGAATTTAGAGAGAGACAGTACAAATAGATCGTTTCACATAACTGTACCAAAGTGGATGGACTGTTGACTAAATGGCATCCTGAGACAGACTCAGGATCTAGCCAAGAAACGCCTCCTCGAGAAGCAAGGGCAGTGACACCACTGCCAAAACGGCCAAATAAATAAATGTAAAAATACTGGCACTGAGATTAACGAGATTAAACAAAACACTAGCAGGTAGCCAAACAAAACAAAGATGGCGGAAAAGTTACCGAGAAGCGAAGACCATGCTTGTAAGCACCAAAACATTACGAGACTACATATTATAATACGGGTGCCGAGAAAACTAAATGGCACAAGCAAGTGTTTATCTCGTGGTAAACAAAGCATAGTAGATTAAGAATAGTCTGCATTCTCAATATAAATATTTAATTTGTTGCCAGTGTTCACCAGCTATACATAGATTTTAAAAAAGCATATGATTCAGTTAGGTGAGAAAAACTGTACAATATCCTCATTGAGTTTGGGATACCAAAGAAGTTAGTTAGGCTGATCAAAATGTGTCTAAATGAAACCTATAGCAGAGTCAGGGTAGGGAAATTTATATCAGATAGGTTTGTCATTAGAAGCGGCTTGAAGCAAGGAGATGCACTATCACCTTTACTTTTTAATTCTGCTTTGTAATATGCCATTAGGAAAGTTCAGGAAAACAATGTAGGCCTAGAATTAAATGGTAGTCACCCGATTTTAGCTTATGCAGATGAAGTTTGCCTGTTGGGTGATGACGTAAACACAATCGAGAGAAATGCAGAAAGTCTTTTCGATGCGTGCAGGAATGTTGGATTAGAAATTAATACAGAAAAAACTACGTATATGGTCATGAAACATCAAAATAATGCTCCACAAAACATTAGAATAGCCGGTAAATCGTTCGAACAAGTGGAGGAATTCAAATATCTGGAAACAGTAATTACAGATACAAATAATATTAAGGCAGAAGTTAAGTGTAGACTCAAATCAGGAAATGCTTGTTTTTGTGCAGTTCAGAAACTCTTGTCGTCTCGTCTTCTGTCTAGAAATCTAAAAATTAAGATTCATAAGACCATTATCCTGCCAGTTGTATTATATGGATGTGAGACATGGCCGCTAACTGATCAGGAGGAACATTAATAGTCGAAGTGTGTTTGAAAATAGGGTGCTTAGAAAAATATTTGGGCCCAAGAGGGATGAAAATGGGGATTGCAGAAAATTGCATAACAACGAGCTTCAGGACCTATACGCTTCACCGGATATAGTAAGGGTAATTAAATCGCGATGGATGAAATGGGCTAGACATGTTGCACGCATGGGGGAGGAAAGACGTATCTCAAAAATATTGATTGGGAGACATGAAGGGAAAAGACCTCATGGAAGACTAGACATAGGTGGGAGGACAATCTTAAAACGGACTTATGGGAAGTAGGATTTGTGGGGGATGATTGGATGGAGTTAGCACAGAATAGGGTTGAATGGCGGACTCAGGTAAGTGCGGCAATGAACCTTCGAGTTCCATAAAATAGATAATATTCTTTTAGCTTGCTTAGGAATTGTCTATTGCCATTGAGTAAGTAAGCAAGTCAGTATTCAGTTACTCTAGATGAAAATCCTTAGGAAAATATTAAGGATTTATAATGTACAAATCTCTTTTTAGAATGTTATACATTTTATTTTACTGCCATGAGGTATGTGCTTTTGGAATATTTTAAATCAACACTTCCATCTTAACACTCCTAACTATTCATCCATCACTACAGTTAAATCACCAATTGTATTACTTTCTTACATGACAACCTCACTATACCTGGGCCGCTGTAACATTGCACTTTCCAGTTTCAACTATATGCATATTTACGTTGGCTGCACTGCACTGCAATTCTATTCACTGACAGACAGAAGCCATTCGGCTTCGAACATTGCATGCTTGAATTAGGGGATTCTATCTCATTTTTCCGTAATTAATGTATTGCGTCTCAGTATTAATAGTATTTATACAAATACAAACACAAATACACTATTAATAAAAAATCGTATTGTTCATATACAAAGGCTAATGGTATCGGAGAAAGCATAATGCTTTACATCCCTATTATTCTCGTTCCTTGACAAAGTTATAAGTGGTGTAATGGTTAAGATACTAGATCGTGGAGCTAGGGGTCCTAGGTTCAAATCCCACCCTATGCTGTAATTTTTTTTTTTATTTATTCACTATATTTTTAAGATTTAAATGCAGTGTTTAATTTTTAATTTTTAAAATTACCTGCCTTATACTTTTTGTCAAATCTATGAATGCAGATCCAGATTTCACGTACTTTGCACCTTGGGCAAAACTTTTTTAATAGCCCGTTTAATTTTTTACTTTTACCACCTACCCCAAGTTACTGTTTTAGTGTTAAGTTTGAGTTTTACCGAAGTATAAACCAATAGTATCCCGATAGCGTTTTATTATTGCAAGTAATCCCAGGCTTCACAACATTTATTAAAAAATAAAAGTAATTTTGTTTTGGAGAAAAATGCATGATTGCTATTGCAGTTTCATTTGCAAAACAATTACCTAAAACCTCTGACAATATTATGTAATATAATCGATCTTTGAAACTTTCAAAAATATTTAATATAGACTAGGTTATTTGGTAATTATAAAACATATGCTAATTTAAATTAAGATATGTTTATAAAACATATGTATTACAGGTACCATATATTAAAACAAATATTTTAGAACAAAATAATTCATGATCCAAATGTTAAAACGAGATTTTTAATTGTGATTTTGCTATGTTTGCGAAACGAGCCCTTAAGAGCGAATGCAGCAATCCTACGAGCAAAATAAAATAATTTTTTCACGTGTATCGTACACTGTTTTTTAGACAATCGTTAAAATTTGTCAAATAATAATAATAATAGATGCTAGATTTATGATAAAGAATTACGCCCTGTGGAGCCAGCCATACAGATTTTCTACAATTTCTGAGAACTTTCACATTTAAAAGGGCTTAGTGAATTTTAACATTTTTATCAAACTGAGTCTATTTCATAATCATATGTAAATATTTTTAACAAAAATAGTTTTTCCATGTTGGTCAAAGTTGGTTACTCTGGAATATTATAATTTCATTCCACCCACTTTCTTAATTTCATACCATGCAATCTAATAAGTTCAACTTATTAAGGAGGGCCGATTACATAATATTTTAGGCTCTTGAAAACATTCCTTAAGCAGTACAGTTAGTTTGTGGTAAAGTAAAAAATATTCTAGTAACAATTTAAATATTTTTTCCAGTTTTTCAAGTTTGTTTTTCAAGTTTGTTTTTCTAAATTATTGTCCTTCAAATAAATATGCATTTCAGGTTTTTTTAAATATATTTTAAGCTCAGACATTTTTAAATGTATACACTCATTGGACAAGTCATAACTGATATCTTTGGATAAAAGTTACAAAACTTTGAAGTATCACTCTCAACTTCTGATAATTCTGACGATCTATTCAACAAATCTTGAAGACACCATATTCGTCTTGACAAAATTGCCATGAGTTATTTTCAGGAACACACTGTTGTTATGTAATAAAAGTTTGTTAATTTGTAACAGTGGTGACGTCAGAATTTTTCCCGCAGATTGACCAAAAAATGTGAAGGAGGGCCATGAGTGATGTATTTGTCTGATAAATAATTGAAATCACTTTTGTTAAATATTTTGCATTGCAGGATGGTCGAATAAGCAATTAGAATTCCTCACAAGGACTATGATTCCTGGGATTGCGTACTGCATTACAAGAGTTAAAATCTCACTAATACACTCACATAACTTATTTTACCCTAGATACGAAAAATGCTATATTTTCTCTTTATATCCTCTTTTATCTTATATCTCTTTCACGTTTGAATCAGGGTCCGCATTGCGGGAGTGCGTATTCATACAAATCGGAAATTTGTTTGTTGCAATTATATCAGTAGACAACAATTAATTCACGCATTCAGATATAAACATATTATCATTGTGCTAGGGTAACCAGAATATCCAAAATAAGCATGGCCCAATCGTTACGTTGTTACTACCATCATCCTATAAATATTAGTACAGGCACTAAATCTGAGCCACAAGTCATGCAAGGCCTTATTGTTCACTCGCGAATCTGAGTTTCTACAAAGAGTGGACGGATTATAAATACCCTAAAGAGATTTATTTGAAAAATGTTTAAAATAAAAGTTTTAACTCATAGTATAAGCATCCCATCTACAAAATTTAAACAAAATCGTTACAGCAGTATTCGAGAAAATCGCGAAAAACTAAATATTCTTCAAGTAAAGTTCCCTTAAAATAATAGAATTTCGTCGCCAATCTTCGTGTCACATCCTGAGAAAAGTACCTAACCCAAAAACAAAATGTAGTTTTCATACAATTTTCCGTTCTGAGCTAGGATGTTCACAGACATACACACACACACTGAGATACACACACAGTCATGTTTCCAAAAAAAATCTGATGTGAAAGTCACATAACTTCCTCTGCCCAAATAAAAGTTAGCAGTAGGCCTATTCACATATCCTTGTACAGAATCGCAAGACACAATTTTACGCTAATTATCCTATAAATACCTCTTCTTTCAATGATGCGACTAAAAGCGCAAGGCTATATAACAAACTTAAAAAAAAGAACAAGTGACTGCAGACGTTTATTGAACTTTCCGCCGTAAAGAATAATTTCCGAACTTCATCGAATATTTCCCTCATATATTTACTCTATGCATGGCCAACAATACAACTTTCTCACTTTACATTCTTTTATAGAATAAGAGGCCATGAAAGAGCGTGTATTCAGTTGTTCATCACGCAAGACAAAATCTCTACAAACAGTGGGTGAACAGTGGGTGGATTGTAACTACCCTCAGAGAATTTTTTCGAAAAAATGTTTCAAATAAAAGTTTTAGCTTTCAGTAAAAGAAACACATGTGCAAATTTTAAAGAAAATCGTTAGAGCCGTTTTCGAGAAAATCGCGAAAAACGAAAATTTCTTCATGTAAAGTCCCCTTAAAAATAAGAGAAAATAGTCGCCAGTCTTATCCTCACATCTTCAGAAGGTACCTGACCCAAATACGAAATTTTGTTTTCATACGATTTTCCGTTTTGGAGCTAGCTTGTTCACAGATATTTTCCACACAGACACACAGACACACAGACATGTTTCCAAAAATAGTATTTTTGGATTCAGGGGGCCTTGAAACGTGTATATATGCTAAAAACTCAACTTCGAATTTTAGGGTCGAAAACAATACTTCCTCTACCTATAGTACCTATGGTACGGGCAGAGGAAGTAATAGTATTTTGTTTTAATTCAGAGGTCCTCAAAACGTGTATTTATGTAAAAAACTAAAGTCGGACTTTAGGGATCGAAAACAACACTTCCTCTACCTATAGGACCTAAGGTAATGGGCAGAAGAAGTAAAGAAGGAGAATCGTGCGAAAAGAGGAACATCTTGTCCCTCTACCTGAAAAGAATTTTAATAGGTTCCACCGCTTAAGGCGATCTTTTAATTCGCCGAGGGTTTCACTACTGATAATAAGGTTTTATACGCTACAAATTATATTATACAACAAAATATAAGACAGCTAATTTTAAAAATTAAAAATCATAAACTGTATTTGCGTTTGAAAATAGTATGAAAAAAAATAGTACCCTGCCTAGGATCGAACCCTAACTTTCTGCATAACTATCCAGCACCATAACCACTGAGCTATGATACCACGAAGCAATAAAGTGAATATTTATCATGTGAAGGTGCACGATGTTCCACACATAACAGGATAAATCTTTGTGTAAAGGAACGATACGGTTTTTTTTTGTGAAACTGTGGGTACGGAATAATATTACATTACATAAATATAAAAAATTACTGAATGGAAGAACTGAAAAATGATAATTGAGGGATTAGACATAGTTTCGAATGTTCAAGGCCGAATACAGCCGAATAATGCCGATCGGCACCTCCTTGTCAGTACGCAACGAAGTCGAGTAGTTCATTTGTCAATCTTTGATACTGGCAACTTAACTTGTAGAATGGAAAGTGCAACCTTACGACGGCCCAGGTATAGAGTGTAGGCTACTGTATACCCCCCATCCCCCCCCCCGTGGGAATTTCCGACACATATATTTTTTTGTTGGTATTCCCATCTAGTTTCAGTTTTCAGTTGTTTGCCCCTTATCAATTACAGCATTTACACGGAAATCCGGAGAAAATGAGTTTGTTTTAATTTTTCTTTGTTCTTTGCTCCTAATATGCCCAGGGAATTTCTGGCTCACATATTTTTTGTTGGTATTACCATCTAGTTTAAGTCTTCAGTTGTTTTCCCCTTATCCATTACAGCATTTACCCGGAAAACTACGGAAATCTGGAGAAAATGAGTTTGATTTAATTTTTCTTTGTTCTTTGCTCCTAATATGCCCAGGGAATTTCTGACTCACATATTTTTTGTTGGTATTGTCATCTAGTTTAAGTTTTCAGTTGTTTGCCCCTCACAAATTACAACATATCCCCGGAAAACCCGAAAACCCACTTTTATACGGAGAAAATGACAATGTTTTATTTTTTAAATCTTTGTTCTTTGCTTCTAATATTCAAAGGGAATTTCTGAATCATATGTTCTTTTGTTGGTACTTCCATCCAGATTAAGGTTTCAGTTGTTTGCCCCTTATCAATTACAGCAAATCCCCAGAAAACTCCGAAAACCACGGAAACCCGGATAAAATGACTTTGTTTTAATTTTTAAATCTTAGTTTTTTACTTCTAGTATTCAAAGGGAATTGGTGACTCATATGGTTTTGTGTTGGTATTGCCATGTAGATTAAGGTTTCAGTTGTTTTTTCCCTTATCAATTACAGCAAATCCCCGAAAAACTCTGAAAACCACGGAAGCCCGGAGAAAATGACTTTGTTTTAATTTTTTAAATCTTAGTTCTTTGCTCCTAATATTCAAAGGGAATTAGTGACTAATATGGTTTTGTGTTGGTATTGCCATGTAGATTAAGGTTTCAGTTGTTTGCCCCTTATCAATTACAGCAAACCCCAGAAAACTCCGAAAACCTCGGAAGCTCGGAGAAAATGACTTCGTTTTAATTTTTTAAATCTTAGTTCTTTGCTCCTAGTATTCAAAGGGAATTGGTGACTCATATGGTTTTGTGTTGGTATTGCCATGTAGATTAAGGTTTCAGTTGTTTGCCCTTATCAATTACAGCATATCCCCGGAAAACTCCGGAAACCTAAAAAATCCGAAGAAAATGAGTTCGTTTTAATTTTTTAAAAACCTTTGTTCTTTGATCCTAATATTCCCAGGGAACTTATGATTTAAATTTTTTTTTGTTCTCATTGTAATCTAGATTAAGGTTTCAGCTGTTTGCCCATTATCAATTACAACATATCCCCGTAAAACCCGGAAAGCCACGGAAATCCACAGAATTTCTAGAACTCGGAACTTGTGATCTACGGTCACTGAAACCGTTATTGCGAGGTAATTCTTCTGCTTCAAGTGTGTCCCTTGCAGGTTCAAAAGGGTGAGTATATGGACTACGAGATATCTGCCATAATTGTGATGGTCACATGCAAAGAAAAGGGGAATCATATCTTCTAAACATGCCAAGTGTAAGTCAAAGTTGTTTTCTTTAGTTGCTCGCTGAAATCTCAAAATCAATGACACTTTGTCCATATTACCATTCCAAAATTGTGCTGTTTTACCGAATGTCCCTTCTCTAACTTCTGTCAAGAAAGTTTGGTAGTGACTGTGGAAGGTTTGGTAAGATAAATTAATTATCATTCACAGATGTCAAATTAGAATATGAAGTGTGTTCTGTCAGGTTTCCAATCGCCTTCATTCCTTCAGCATCAGGATTTTTTCCAGTATTCTTTGTCATGCTGTAATTGGTAAGGGGAAAACAACTGAAACCTTGAACTATATGGCAATAGCAACAAAAATTATGTGATTCAGAAATTCCCTGGGAATATTAGTATCAAAGAGAAAATATTAAAAAAAAATTAAAACAATCTCATTTTCTGCGGATTTTCGTGGTTTTCAGGGTTTACGTGGATATGCTTTAATTGATAAGGGGAAAACAACTTAAACCTTAAACTAGATGGCAATACCAACAAAAAAACATATGAGTGAGAAATTCCCTGGGAATATTAGGAGCAAAGAACAAAGATTTTAAATAAATTTTTAAAAAGCCAATTCCTCCGTATTTTCGTGGTTTTCGGAGTTTTCTGGAGATATGCTATAATTCATAAGGGGCAAACAACTGAAACCTTAATCTAGATGGCAATACCAACAAAAAAACATACAAATCAGAAATTCTCTTTGAATATTAGGAGCAAAGAACAAAGATTTAAAAAACAATACATAGTAATTTTCTCCGTATATACGTTGTTTTCCGGGGTTTCCGGGGATATGCTGTAATTGGTAAGGGGCAAACAACTGGAACCTTAATCTATATGGGAATACCAACACAAAAACACATGGTTCACCAATTCCCTTTGAATACTAGGAGCAAAGAACTAAGATTTTTAAAAAATAAAACGAAGTCCCTTTCTCCGGATTTCCGTGGTTTTCGGTGTTTTCCGGGGATATACTGTAATTGATATGGGGCAAACAACTGAAACCTTAATCTAGATGGTAATGCCAACAAAAAAACATGTAAGTCAGAAATTCCCTTTGAATATTAGGTGCAAAGAACAAAGATTTAAAAAATAAAACATAGTAATTTTCTCCGTATATACGTGGTTTTCCGGGGATATGTTGTAATTTGTAAGGGGCAAACAACTGGAACATTAAACTAGATGCCAATACCAACAAAAATGTGTGAGTCAGAAATTCCCTGGGAATATTAGGAGCAAAGAACAATGAAAAATTGAAACAAATTCATTTTCTGCGAATTTCCGGGGTTTCCGGCTAAATGCTGTAAATGATAAGGGGCTGTGACGGACTTTCTTACTTTATGCTATAAAGTTCCCTAACTTCTTGGATTAAATCTTCGCCAAAATTCTGTGACGACTAATATGTGATTATTCTCAATCGTAGTACATAAGTTTACTGAACTCTTACAAAACAAGGTCACTTATGCACCTGTTGTGTCATCATAACACGGCCTGCATAATCCACATTCCAACGTTCAGTACAACTACCTCCTCTACCGGGTGGTTGCAAATTTCCTACACCCAGTCTGCTTTCTCTTTCTTTTAACAATTTACCCAGTTTGATAATATTGATGAAAATTTATATTAACGGGCGCCATCATCAATACACTTCCTCTCTTCTTTTTGTTGTATATCAGCCCAGTCACAAATTAAATTATAGATACACAGGCTATGTACCTACATGCCTCTCGACTAGCTTTTAATTTAACAGTGGAGACGGGAATTGGGTTCGGATTTACCTTTCTTTTATTACTCTACTTCTCTCTATTTCTTCTTTTTCTCCTTTTTCAGTGCTCACTACCAAAGTATGTAACTTAGCCCAAAAAGTCAGCGACTCTCAAACCATTACAAGGATAAGGGTCAAAAATCTGAACTTCACGTTAATTTACTTTGCATAACAATAACCATAATTTATTTAATATATTATTTTCTCTTTTCAACAATAACAATCTTATATACAATAAATTACATTTACACTACATTAACCATTCCACACTTTTATTGGTAGGATAGTATTTAATTATTCAAGGTTAGTATACCCAGTTTAACTGTATAAGTACGTTCTCTGTTCGACAATAACAAATCCCTAATTAATTACTTTAATCTCCTTTCTTTCTTTATTTCCAGGTATCTACTAGAACGTCTATTATCCTTCTAATTTACTACTAACTGGTGTAGTCACTTACATTTGCAACTTCAGAATATCTCAATATATATATTATACTTTCTTTCGAATAAATAAAGATTTTCAATTCATGATCCAGTCCTTGACTCTACATATTACACTCAATAATCCCACCTATGTCTCCTATACTAGTCTACTAGTCATCTTAGTCCATGAAGAATTGTATTTAAAGATAGATAGGAAAGACAGTCTCATGAAGAAAGAAATGGAAGTTTAGGCCTATACCCACAGAGTGACTGTGGCGATAGACCACCGATACAGGGGCGGCGTCTAGATCTTGAGTTACAAACAATCTGACTCCTCTCCTGCAACCGGGAAAATATTAATGGGCCGTAAACAAAAATACAATTTTGAACAATCGATGTCAGAGGTCCCTGACACTCTCTCCTAGAGGCACGTGGGGCCGTTGTTCGCCTCCAACACCGACGACTTTCACAATTGTCATAAATTTCTTTATATTTATTTTATTTGGGACACTTCTGGCGTTCCCTCACCTCACCCTTCTTTTTTTTTTCTTTTCTGGGGTAATCTCTAGTACCTGCTAATGACCTACTTGTCATCAACTCACTACACAAAATTACCAATTCTCCTCTTTCTAATCTAACCAGTTATTATTGATTATCTTTTAACTCCTCTCTCTGTAAGCAATTTATACCATTGTTCTAATTTTCCCTCTTTCTTGTTACTCGGGTTTCCATACCTTCCAAGTTACTATTCTACTCCCTGGGCACCCAATTTCCTTGTTTCTAAATTCCCTAGAATTTTGACTGAAACTAACTCACGCCCCAGATCAGTAACTTTCTCTTTATAACCCTTGAGTAATTCCTACTTCTATCCTAACATGTAAGTGTTTCAATGGTAGGCGCTTAATCAACTACTATTCATAGGCCTTCTTCTGCCTCTCACTGTTCACTTTCTTATCTCCCTTTACCATGATCCATACGGTTCCCACTCTTCGATAAATCTCTTAAAGAAAACAACTCAATCCTTACGGGCCAGCATGAAATCTACTCATAGATAGTCATCTGTCACCCAACAAAAACCAAGAGGGAGAGGCCCTCGCAAGAAATACTAAGTAAGCCCCTATTACCCTTCTTTCTTACTCCCCTCGCGTCCTGTCTTATAAAAAAACAAGTTTGAATGAGCATCACCAATTGCCTCGAGCTATGTATTCATTCGTGAGACAATCACTCATAGAAACCCAAAGTATAGAGATTATCTTTACTAACCCACGGTCACAGTTCTTGACCACTCTTTCTTAACTTAGACCAGAAATAGAAACGGGTTGGATTACTGTATCTTATTGCCTCACCCTAGATTTATCACACTTCTATTTTTCTAACCCTACTCTTAATCCTTCATTTACGGCGTCTAATCGCCACACATTTCTTAGAAACAATGCCTCAAAATTTTCCCATTTCTCAAAAACAAAAGAAAATGTTTAGGTGATACTCAACGGGTGATGACTCTCTTATCCTCTGATCCCGTACTGTTTCCATCTACTTCCTGATGTCCACATCTTCCCGTAGTCCAGACTGAGCAGTCGTGACCCACTCTTCTCTCCACAGCTGGTGTTCGCTGAAGCGGTCTCTCGTACCGGCGGACGTGATGTGCTTGCCCAGTTAACGACTATCTCCATATAGCCATATCAGTGAAATTCCCATTCAGAATTTCCTTAGATGAAAGTCTGACACACCATCATGCCAGAACGCCTCTACCGCTGTCGCACATCCCAGTCTCGTCTTCTCCCTTCTGCCTTTTCAACTTCTCTCCCTCGTAGTCAGGCACGTACTACTAACCGTCTTTCAGGTTCCACACCTCTCTCGTCGATTCACCGTCGACGCATGCGCACCTCTCCTTTTCTGTAATTCAAATAAATTCAGGGCAGTATCGATAATCATGAAAATGTTCAATATCGATTAGTTGTGGTCCCCCAACCCTTCCTTTGTTTAGGAATGGTTTCCTATCGTTGATTATGCACGTCGCTATTTGCGTCGTGACATTCTTCCCGCACTCACCATAAAAAAAAATAATGTTGACACAGGTCACATTTTTTTTTTTTTTTTTTTTTTTTTTTTTTTTTGGTGCGTGTCTCTTTTTCCAGCCTTAAAGAACTTTTACCCAGGTACAAAAGGTTTCAAGTCTTTAACGTGCCTCTTCCCCAACTGTTTACCAAAACGGTTCGTCAGTTCATAACTATTCTCGCTAAGCTTTTTCTTTATTATAAAGGGGCCGACGAACTTTGCACTTAAGCCTGCTGCATAAGCTTGTGAGGCATCACTTAATTTAAAGTTTCTTCTTAACACAAGATCTCCTGGACAAAATCTCACCTCTCTCCTCCGAAGATTATAATAATGACTTGAATTCTTATAAGCAGTTTCTAAGTTATGTCTGATCATTAGACGTACCGTTTTTAATCTATCAAATCTGTCTATCCAAAACTTTGGAATTTCTTTCTGTATAGGTTGATTCTCTACTTTGTCAATCCTACTGATAATTTCAGGTTCTTTCCCATAATTTAGCATATAAGGAGTGCATCCAGTGGAACTATGTTTAGCCGTATTTATAGCAAAATTAAATTCTCTCAAATACACATCCCAAACTGTTTGATCCTTTTCAATGTAACTCGCAATCATGGTTTTCAATACTCTATTAACTCTTTCTACCGGATTTCCTTGTGGTGAATATACAGGTAAATAACAAGGGGTTATATTAAAAGCTTTAGCTATCCCACGCATTAGTTTACTAGTATATTGCGGCCCATTGTCCATCAGCAAATATCCCGGAATTCCCCATTTAAGGATAATCAATTCATAAAATGCTTCCGTAACTGCTCTACTGGTTGCTTTCCTTAACGCTTTACATTCTATATATTTGGTGAAGGTGTCCTGAAATACTACAATGTATCTGTTCCCTTTTTTGGAACGTGGGTAAGGTCCCAACAAATCAGTAGCTACAGTCATCCAAGGTTTCTCTTTCTGGTAAAAATGCATTGGTCCTGCTTGAGTCGTTTGTAACACTTTTTGTCTCTGACATATTTCACAAGCAGTAACATACTTAGCAACATCTCTAAACATTCCCGGCCAATAATACTTGTTTGCTATTCTAAAGAAAGTTTTGGCTATCCCCATATGTCCTGCAGTAGGTGCATCATGACATTCCTGCAATACCTTAATCCTATAATCTTGCGGTATAACCAATTTCCACCTATTCACTGTTCCCTCCAAAGTTTGTTCTAACTGATCTAATCTTAAATGGTACAACTTCTCATCTACGACCTTCCAATCTGGCCAAAATTTAGGTTTACTTTGTACTTGTGCTTTCCGCTTAATATACCAAGCATCTTGTATATTTTCCCATTCGACTACTTCAGAGTTATTAGTTAACAAAAGGCAAAATTCTTCCTCTACCGTTTTCTCTTGAACTTTCCCTTCGTGTATTCTAGATAAAGCATCCGGAACTTTTTGTAATCTACCAGGCCTATGTATTACTTCAAAATCATACTCCTGGAGCAATAAACTCCACCTAGCTAATCGTCCGGTCGGATTCTGCAATGTATTTAACCATTTCAGAGCAAAGTGATCAGTATATACTTTAAAATGATAACCTTCCAAATAAGGACGAAACTTTTGAACTGCCCACAATATAGCTAACAATTCTTTCTCGACTATTGCCCACTTTTGCTCGCCTACCGTTAAAGTTCTACTAGCATAAGCTATTACTTTTTCCTCTCCTTCCTCTCCTGTCTGAATTAATGCTGCTCCTAGTCCTGAAAAACTAGCATCGGTCTGTAGCACTAGGGGTTTAGTATAATCTGGACAAGTTAATATAGGACTACTAGATAATTTCGATTTTAATTCATCAAAAGATTCCTGACATTCCTTAGTCCAACGCCATTTCTGATTCTTTTTCAGAAGTGCAGTGAGGGGCTTTACAACTTCAGAAAAAAATGGAATGAATCGTCGGTACCAAGAAGCCAGTCCTAAAAATGCTCGTACTTCCTTGACTTTTGTAGGGGCTGGATACTCAAGGATACACGAGATTTTATCTGAATCTACAGCGATTCCTAATGGAGTAATGATATGACCCAAATATTTTAATTCACTTCTGCAAAATTTTGATTTTTCCCTATTAATTTTCAGGTTAGCTTTTCTTAATTTCTCTAAGACTTTTTCTAACAAGGACAAATGTTCTTCAAACGTCTCACTAATAAGTACTATATCATCCAAATAACAAAAGCATTTCTCTCCTATCTCTTCTCTTAATATAGTATCAACTAATCTTTGAAACGAGGCTGGTGCGTTATGGATTCCAAAAGGCATAACTCGAAACTGATACAATCCTCTACCAGGTACGGTAAATGCTGTTTTTTCTTTACTTGCTTCATCTAATGGAACTTGCCAATACCCATTTTTCAAATCTATTGTACTGATATACCGAGCATGTCGTAATTTACTCAACACATGTTCAATGTATGGCAAAGGATAACTATCTCTTTTAGTACAATTGTTTACTTTTCTGAAATCTACGCAAAACCTCCATGTTCTATCTGGTTTCTTTACCATAACTACCGGAGACGACCAAGGTGAATTTGAAGGTTCTATCACTTTTTCCAATAACATTTTATCTATTTCCGCGTGTATAACTTTTTCCAGAATGGGTGATACTGGATAATATCTTTGTTTTATAGGTTTTGCATCGCCTGTATCAATAACATGAGAAATCAGATCGGTAAGTCCAGTACACTGATCAAATTTCTGTAACTGATTTTCCAAAAACATATTCAATCTGTCCCTTTCCTGAGGTGTAGGTAAAGTAAGAATATTATGTAGTTGATCTTCTTCTTTTAAATCTATAGCTTTAACAAATTGAAACATTTTTGCTGGTTCATCTTTGAAATACCAAGTCCCATCTTGCAAATCTACTACTAACCCAATCTGTTTCAAAACGTCCATGCCCAGAATCATATCTACTGCTAAATTTGGCATAATTTTACATTTTATCTGAAAGATCCTGTCCTGCAATTTCATCTCAAAAGTTCTCTCTCCTGTTATAGAACTATAAGTTTTATCTGCTAGTTGCACCACCCTAACTTCAGATTCTTCTACTGCTAAATCTAACATTTTACATAAAAAGTCACCTTTCTCTCCCACATAAGTTTTATCTGAACCGGAATCTATTAAAGCAATAAATGTAATATCCTCCAGCAAAATTTCAACAAAACATCTATCTCCATTAACTAAATCTGTAGGATTTATATTTAACATCACACAAGCCTGATTTTTAGTTAATTGTCGTAAAGAATTTATAGGCCTAACTTTTCTTTCCTGGGGCATCCTACAATCGATAGACCTATGTCCAAGCTTATTACAATTATAACATTTAATCGTAATGCGTGGAGTAACTCTACGAGGTGCCTTACACTCGAACTGCCTATGTCCTGTTTTATCACAATTCCAACATCGCTGGTTATTTGAAAAACGTAAAGTGGTGTTTTTACCATTATCCCTCGACTCATCCTGTCTCTCTTTATTTTCTGTTGCTTTAACTATTCTGGAATCATTTACATGACTTGAATTTTGTTCTTTGTCCCACGTCTTTGCAGAAAAACTAACATTGGGTTTCTTTTGTAACTCGGACGATGGAAGTTCCTGTTTTCCCTGAATTCCTAACGCTGTATGAACTGAAGGTATAACAACTTGTCTCTGAGGTTTATAAGCCGTTTCTTTAATTGTAGCTCTAACCTGCGTTGGAGGAGGAATATATCTCTCAGAATCTAACAATATTTGTTCATACTGTCTACCTTCACGTATTAAATCTGTTATAGTTTGAATCTCTGCAGGTCTAATGTACAATTTTACGTCAGGACGCAAGTTTTTAATAACATTCTTCATCATTTGTTGAGGACTCATTGGAGTACTCAGCCTCCTCATTAACGTTTGAATAGCATTAACATAATCAAAAATCGATTCTTTGGGACCTTGCGTTCTCTGTCTAATCTCATCCAAAAGCGAGTCTTCCTCATCAATAGGCAAGTAATATTCTCTAAATTCTTTCAAAAAAGCTTCCCATGTAGGCCAATCTGTTAATCTGTTCCTGTACCAAAGTAAAGCTGAATCTTGTAAAATTTCGGGTAATACTGACAATAACTCTACACCCTGTAACTTAGAACTTTGTTTTAAATCTTCCAATCTCTCCAAAAATAAGTAAATACTATCCCCAGGTTTGAATTTAATGTTCCATTTACGAACCAGATCCAAAGTATTTGGTTTATGCGGCTCTAACTGAATTGTAAACGATGGTACTACTGGTACAACTTCTTCTGAATCAGCTACCGCCATGGCCTTCCTACGCATTAACTTAACCCATGTATACACTACATCTCCATATGAATCTTGTGGAACCGTTATATTATGTTCAACTAAATCTTCTTCCAAAACTTCCTGACTCAGAGCAAAAGCCGTAATTAACACTTGAAATGACTGAGGGTTCTTGCGGGCATAATCTAACAAGCGTTGTCTTAACTCATCCCTTGTACCTGTGGTCGGTAACTTTACTCTATCACATTCTGCCTCTAAATCCGCCTTCCTCAACTTCCTAATAGCTTGGGTTAACTCAGCTGCTCTTATTTGTGCATATGGATCAACATAAGTAGCCAAATTTGTATATTAACAATACCACTGGAAAAAAAATTAGAATAGTTCAGTCGTCTGTCTTAGTCATCTATAGAAGTCCTTACTTTGTCAATAGTCATTATTCTTTTCCCAAAAATATGTTATTATTATGTTATTTTTTTTTTTTGAGAATAAATTTCAGTTATACTAACCTAACTCCCAAAATTCTTTTAACACTATCTCGCCTCACGTTAGGATATCAAACTATCACTGCCTCACGCTATGGGCTATCAAAATATGTGATTTCAACACAACTCACCCCACGCTATGGGCTCCAAAATATATGACGGCTCGTATTTCAAGTTTCCAATTTTAACTGATTAATGTTTATTTTCTTTTCTTATATCAAGCCAAACTTTTGTAATTTTAACACAACTCGCCCCACGATATGGGCGCCAAAATTTGTAACGGACTTTCTTACTTTATGCTATAAAGTTCCCTAACTTCTTGGATTAAATCTTCGCCAAAATTCTGTGACGACTAATATGTGATTATTCTCAATCGTAGTACATAAGTTTACTGAACTCTTACAAAACAAGGTCACTTATGCACCTGTTGTGTCATCATAACACGGCCTGCATAATCCACATTCCAACGTTCAGTACAACTACCTCCTCTACCGGGTGGTTGCAAATTTCCTACACCCAGTCTGCTTTCTCTTTCTTTTAACAATTTACCCAGTTTGATAATATTGATGAAAATTTATATTAACGGGCGCCATCATCAATACACTTCCTCTCTTCTTTTTGTTGTATATCAGCCCAGTCACAAATTAAATTATAGATACACAGGCTATGTACCTACATGCCTCTCGACTAGCTTTTAATTTAACAGTGGAGACGGGAATTGGGTTCGGATTTACCTTTCTTTTATTACTCTACTTCTCTCTATTTCTTCTTTTTCTCCTTTTTCAGTGCTCACTACCAAAGTATGTAACTTAGCCCAAAAAATCAGCGACTCTCAAACCATTACAAGGATAAGGGTCAAAAATCTGAACTTCACGTTAATTTACTTTGCATAACAATAACCATAATTTATTTAATATATTATTTTCTCTTTTCAACAATAACAATCTTATATACAATAAATTACATTTACACTACATTAACCATTCCACACTTTTATTGGTAGGATAGTATTTAATTATTCAAGGTTAGTATACCCAGTTTAACTGTATAAGTACGTTCTCTGTTCGACAATAACAAATCCCTAATTAATTACTTTAATCTCCTTTCTTTC
Organism: Ectobius pallidus; assembly: GCA_964059195.1. Lineage (NCBI taxonomy): Eukaryota > Metazoa > Arthropoda > Insecta > Blattodea > Ectobiidae > Ectobius > Ectobius pallidus. The sequence continues at coordinate 152,750,534 of CAXKWD010000004.1, read as the reverse complement.
TTTATTTCCAGGTATCTACTAGAACGTCTATTATCCTTCTAATTTACTACTAACTGGTGTAGTCACTTACATTTGCAACTTCAGAATATCTCAATATATATATTATACTTTCTTTCGAATAAATAAAGATTTTCAATTCATGATCCAGTCCTTGACTCTACATATTACACTCAATAATCCCACCTATGTCTCCTATACTAGTCTACTAGTCATCTTAGTCCATGAAGAATTGTATTTAAAGATAGATAGGAAAGACAGTCTCATGAAGAAAGAAATGGAAGTTTAGGCCTATACCCACAGAGTGACTGTGGCGATAGACCACCGATACAGGGGCGGCGTCTAGATCTTGAGTTACAAACAATCTGACTCCTCTCCTGCAACCGGGAAAATATTAATGGGCCGTAAACAAAAATACAATTTTGAACAATCGATGTCAGAGGTCCCTGACACTCTCTCCTAGAGGCACGTGGGGCCGTTGTTCGCCTCCAACACCGACGACTTTCACAATTCTCATAAATTTCTTTATATTTATTTTATTTGGGACACTTCTGGCGTTCCCTCACCTCACCCTTCTTTTTTTTTCTTTTCTGGGGTAATCTCTAGTACCTGCTAATGACCTACTTGTCATCAACTCACTACACAAAATTACCAATTCTCCTCTTTCTAATCTAACCAGTTATTATTGATTATCTTTTAACTCCTCTCTCTGTAAGCAATTTATACCATTGTTCTAATTTTCCCTCTTTCTTGTTACTCGGGTTTCCATACCTTCCAAGTTACTATTCTACTCCCTGGGCACCCAATTTCCTTGTTTCTAAATTCCCTAGAATTTTGACTGAAACTAACTCACGCCCCAGATCAGTAACTTTCTCTTTATAACCCTTGAGTAATTCCTACTTCTATCCTAACATGTAAGTGTTTCAATGGTAGGCGCTTAATCAACTACTATTCATAGGCCTTCTTCTGCCTCTCACTGTTCACTTTCTTATCTCCCTTTACCATGATCCATACGGTTCCCACTCTTCGATAAATCTCTTAAAGAAAACAACTCAATCCTTACGGGCCAGCATGAAATCTACTCATAGATAGTCATCTGTCACCCAACAAAAACCAAGAGGGAGAGGCCCTCGCAAGAAATACTAAGTAAGCCCCTATTACCCTTCTTTCTTACTCCCCTCGCGTCCTGTCTTATAAAAAAACAAGTTTGAATGAGCATCACCAATTGCCTCGAGCTATGTATTCATTCGTGAGACAATCACTCATAGAAACCCAAAGTATAGAGATTATCTTTACTAACCCACGGTCACAGTTCTTGACCACTCTTTCTTAACTTAGACCAGAAATAGAAACGGGTTGGATTACTGTATCTTATTGCCTCACCCTAGATTTATCACACTTCTATTTTTCTAACCCTACTCTTAATCCTTCATTTACGGCGTCTAATCGCCACACATTTCTTAGAAACAATGCCTCAAAATTTTCCCATTTCTCAAAAACAAAAGAAAATGTTTAGGTGATACTCAACGGGTGATGACTCTCTTATCCTCTGATCCCGTACTGTTTCCATCTACTTCCTGATGTCCACATCTTCCCGTAGTCCAGACTGAGCAGTCGTGACCCACTCTTCTCTCCACAGCTGGTGTTCGCTGAAGCGGTCTCTCGTACCGGCGGACGTGATGTGCTTGCCCAGTTAACGACTATCTCCATATAGCCATATCAGTGAAATTCCCATTCAGAATTTCCTTAGATGAAAGTCTGACACACCATCATGCCAGAACGCCTCTACCGCTGTCGCACATCCCAGTCTCGTCTTCTCCCTTCTGCCTTTTCAACTTCTCTCCCTCGTAGTCAGGCACGTACTACTAACCGTCTTTCAGGTTCCACACCTCTCTCGTCGATTCACCGTCGACGCATGCGCACCTCTCCTTTTCTGTAATTCAAATAAATTCAGGGCAGTATCGATAATCATGAAAATGTTCAATATCGATTAGTTGTGGTCCCCCAACCCTTCCTTTGTTTAGGAATGGTTTCCTATCGTTGATTATGCACGTCGCTATTTGCGTCGTGACAGGGCAAGCAACTAAAATCTTAAACTAGATGACAGTACCAACAAAAAAATATGTGTCGGAAATTCCCACGGGGGGGGGGGAGGGTTTCATATTGGTAGCCCATGGTCTACACTTTCCACAACTAAAATTCACATTCTACAATGTGCAAAAAGTCTGAGACCCCACAGTCATAACCAGGGCTGTTTTTTGTTTGTTTGTTTCTTCTTTTTTGTTTTTGTTTATTTGTTATTTTTAACTTTTTTATTAACGTTAAATGCAAAATGTTATGGAGAGATGCAGCAAGAAGTACAAGTACAATCTATCTTTATAAATAAAAATCAATTGCCACATGTATGTTGCCGCATCACTTGAGAATGGCTCAACCGATTTGGCTGTTTTTTGTAATTGTCAGGACAAGGTTTGTATGAAAGAAAATTTTTGGAAAACCCATGGAAAAAGTCGGAAATGTGAAATGAGGCACATTTTGAGAGTTCTGCTGTCACATGTTTTCATAACAAACAAAAAGAGTCTTGCAATCAAGCCATTAAAATCAATTGCCACATGTATGACGGAGCATCACTTGAGAACAGCTAGACCGATTTGGCTGGTTTTTTTCTTTTCTTTCTTTCTTTCTTTCTTTCTTTCTTTCTTTCTTCCTTCGCAATTGTCAAGACAAGGTTTATATTAAAGAAAATTTCTGAAAAATCCACAGAAAAAGTCTGTAATGTGAAATGAGGCACAGTTTGAGAGTGCTGCTGTCACATGTTTACGTAATAAATAAATCTACATTTCTTGACCAATTTGCACGAAATTTTGCACACATACTCATTTAAGCCCAGGAAGTAATGCAGTCAACATTAAAATTCAAGCAAGCCACTCCTTTCCTTGAAAATTTATATAATTTCTGAAAATATACTGAAAAAAACAAATGCAATTCGGTTATCATGACAACAGTGTATTGTTTATAGTCTTCACATAGGGCTTTGGGAACTATATAATACTGGGCTTTAACAGATTCTGATGCTATCGATGTAATACATTTGTGAAAATAACTCTTGAACAATGAAATCCACGAAAATGAAACACAATGTGAAGCAGTCACATAACTTTCTCTACCCTCAACATGGAAAATATCATTTTCTCACTTCACATTTTGATGTAGAATAAGCGGTCATATTGCAGGGACAGCTTAAGTGTGTGCCATTGAGTATGCTATATCAGAAGTCAGTAAAAAATCCTATCCACTGATACGTTGCTCATAGCTGTAGGCTTTGTATAGGGATGTTTATCATAGCTGTCCTTAACTTCTAAAAGAAGACAAAATAGGATGGAACATTTTCAGTCCTATGCCTGCAGTATATTATGTCCCAGGTTTTGGGGGGAGGAAAGTATGAAAGTGATATTTATTTATTTATTTTTTTTAAGTTCAGCTCCGAAACGGTTGTATGGTAACATGAGAGTGATAAATAAAATTTTCCATAAAGACAATACAGTCTTATGTAGCAGGAATTTGTTTCTTCTTATTTCAACCCCCCCAGACATGGTGTGTAGAAGCAATAGAATGCAACATTCTATGAGCTATAAAAAGCTGTATCTAGCGTTTTCTGAGGGAATAGTTTGAGTGTGATAAGTCGTTCTTCCTCATTTCAAGTTCTACGTACATATTATCTAGAGTTTGAAAATCGAAAGTCCTTCATCAAGTTAATTTCAAATTCAAAATAAAAGCCCAGGCGACACCGGGCCTTTTAAGCTAGTTTATCATAAATGTGACTGATTTATGGCTGTAATTTTGTTGAGAATTTTCTTGAAAATTGACCATATCTGCAAAAATCTTCATTTTTATGATAAAACCTGAAAACAGCATTTTTGAAAGATGTATTAATTTTGAAGATGTTGGTTGTAAAGGAATGAGAATTTATTTGGAAAGGTACATTAACCTGAAAATACAGATTATGTATTTCTATTTTGTGACCTGCAGGACCAACCATGATAGCTGACAAGGTTTTCCAGAGCTTTTGGAACAGATATACTTCTGTTTTGAAGTTGATAAAGTATTAGCTGCAATAATAAAATAAATGAGATTCAAATTATTTTGTACAGAATTTCGCTTTACACTCAAGTTTTCTATACATAAATTAAATAAATACTATTTTATAAGAATACCAAAACAAAATAAGCGTTATTTTTTTATAAGAAGTGTACGAGTGTGATATTAAAAATTACCGTGAAATTTTTACCTTTTTTAAACAATAAATACATTTTATATATTTTTCACAACATTTTTGAAAAATAAACACAGAAAACCTGGCCCTGGTCATAATCTTTAAATTTTGAGTGGATTGACCCAGGTGTTCTGTTCCTTGAGGTAATGCATTATTAGTTATTACCTTGCTGTATTGAGATGTGATGTGATGTGATGTCATACAGGCCTCCCCAGGGTTCAGTAGATCGACCTCTAAAGCAAGAAGTACCCATCATGTGCTTGTTTCGGAGGAAATTGACACATTTTTTGCAACTGTTTGTCCATTTGTGATCACAAAAGAAAATTGCAAATGAATTCAGCACACCAGTTTGCACAGAGAATAATGTTTGCAGTGAAAAGCTAATATTTGTATAACAGGAATACCTTATTGGCTAATTTGGATTGGAATTAGTGTGAATGTTGTGCATTAGTAAAGTTATTTCAAGTACACATGTACATTTTATTAAACTATGTTCACAGTCATTTTACTTACCATTCAGTAAAACTTTGCATAAATTCAGATCTTTCTTCCGTTTTTTTTAACTCTTGGTCACATTTTTATATTGGACGGCACAGAACATAGTATCTCAAAGGATTAAAAATAATAATATACACCAATATCTAAGGACAACTTTTATACATATATATCGCCAGTTTAATAATAAAATGTAGTTTTTAATGTGTTTTGCATTCATTTTGAAAGTCCTTGAAAATAAGCTTTTTGTTACGAGGGTTGATCCAGAAATAAGGTTCCCATCAATGTTATAAACAGACAACATTGTTCATTCTCATAGTAATATACATCCAGGGCCGTCGCGTGGTTTATTGGCGCTCGGGGCAAGATTTCGTCAGGCGCCCCCCCCCAAACTCAATCCCACGTGCACCCACCCCACATTCCACCTATCTGTAAGGATTTAAGGCCCACAGTAGAGTTCATTATTAGGCTATTATTATTAACAGTATAGAAATAAATCCAGCTGCTCAATTTTGAGCAAATATTTATTTTGGGATAACTTAGCAAATATAAAGTTATTGGTGTCAAATATTTAGCCTATTTGTTCAATAAATACATACGTGCATACATACAAATACATAAGTACAACGTAATATTTAAAATTCAGTTATACCTAACTTGAAAAAATAAGTTATGTACATCTAACTTATTTTTTCAAATTTTGTTGTTTTATTTTTCCCGTTGGCACGGCGCCCCCCTGGTCGCGGCGCCCGGGGCGATCGCACCGGCCGCCCCGCCCACGCGACGGGCCTGTATGCATCGTTGGAAAGAAGACACTTTGCTCTATTTTTCGACATAATTGCCATCTTTTTTTAGGCATTTTTGTAGACTGTGCTCCAATTTTTGTATCCCAATGTCATAGAACTCCACCGCCAACCCGTTGAGGAAGCGTTTCACCCCGTCTTTGACTTCATCGTTGCTCCAGAAGCGTTGGCCACCCAAGTGTTCCTTTAACATCGGGATCAAGTGATAATCGCTAGGCGCAAGGTCCGGACTGTACGGTGGGTGACAGTCTACCCAAAGTTTGTCAAAAGGTCCTGGGTTTGACGGGAGACGTGAGGTCGGGCGTTATCGTGAAGCAGCATTACACCGGCTGTCAGTCGTCCTCGCCGGCGGTTCTGGATAGTTTGCCTGAGTTTCCTTAGTGTTGCACATAACTGTCTGAGTTGAATGTTGTCCCAGGTTCCATGAAATCGATCAGCAGTATCCCCTTACGATCCCAAAACACACTGGTCATGACTTTGCCAGCAGAAGGAGTTTGTTTGAACTTCTTTGCGACTGGTGACCCTGAGTAACGCCATTGTTTGGACTTTTCTTTCATTTTGGGAGTGAAATGAAGTACCCATGTTTCGTCTCCCGTAACAATGGAGTCCAACAATCCTTATGGAATGAATCTCGCACCTGGCGGGAGCTACAATGAGCACCTCCATTTCGGACGGCTGCTGAGTCAAGGCTGAGCGGCGCAGCAAAGCGCGTCCAGGCGGAATCGAGAGTGGGGGAGCAGCCGCGCACAGCGGTGTTGCCGGATTTCACCTGGTTGGAGCTCTTTGGGAACCTTACTTTTGGATCAACCCTTGTAAATATATATTCTTTACAGAATATTATGAAGAAACAAAGTGCATGAATATCATCAGTTCCTATCAATCTCCATTCCACAAATATTCTAGTTCCTATAATAATGTTCTTAGTCCATGTACATGTTGGAGCAACAAACAAAGATAATAGCAAAGTTACTAGCGAAGAATAAAGTGTTGGAATCTAGTGCTGGAGTAACGATGAAAGAACTGTAGCATTCAGATTATATTATTAAATTTGACAGGATTGTTTATATTTTGTATATCTGAATAAATTAAATAAAACATATCTATAACTTAGTGCACACATGTATTATATCTCTATACAAATGCAGTGATAAACAGAAGCTTAATGTATTTTCTGTAGGGCCAAATGTGGTTGGTTTGCACAGTAGTGATAATTATATACAGTATTAAAATGGATTTGCTAAATACTTTATTGTACTTACATGCGTGCACTATACACATTACCATATTGTGCCAGCTGAACGCTCTTCACTCGTTCATTAATGTCTTTATCTTTGCATCAACATGAACACCTCAATGTTAAACAACTGTTATGGGTATATAAGCATTCAAGAACCACAGAATTATTGTCTCTGTTGGACATTACATGAGAATATTATAGGAGAAAAATTCCTCCGACACTGGGACTTGAACCCAGGACCTTTGGCTGTTTGCGCCACTGTACAATAACAGTGGGAGCCCGGTCACAAAAATCACTAATTAGTGTGCCTCACAGTACTGCAAATGACATAGCTTGTCTGTCTGTGAGGTAGTCCATTAGGGCAATCAGTGAGGAGAGAGATTCTGTCTGGCGCTGGGAATTGAACTCCGGCTTAGCTCAGTTGGTAGAGCATTGGCGCGAACAGCCAAAGATCCTGGGTTCAAGTCCCAGTGTCGGAGGAATTTTTCTTCTATAATATTCTCAACTGTTATGGGATTTCAGGTTTATGCACTAAAAAATAGGGTTACCACACGGTTATGGATGGAAAGGAGGACATTTGAAACTAAAAAGACAGGACAAAAGCAGGACACATTAAAATTATTAAACAGCTCTTTTTGTGACCTACAGTGCTAGCTACCCACATTTTATCTGGTGACCTATTGGCTTTTAGATAATCACAAAATTGAGAACATGTTAATTCTATCAAGTTAAACTTCATTGACATCAAGTGCTCCACAGTTAGCAACAAAAACCTAGGTCCCAGCTTTGCCAAATAAATACTCTGCTTCCTCATCAAAACAGCCCTTTTTTTTAAGCATTTGTCTTTCTTCTCCAACTCAGGAGTAAAATTTCCCCAACCTATGAACTGGATTCATAAAATAAAACTCATAGCATGCTGTTGTTGTTGTCGTGTTTGTTTACGGATGCTACTGCTGCTCAGCTGCAAAAGTCTGCTACTGCATCCCTAGACGGTGGTGGCGGTACGCGTGACCTAGATCAATCACTACGTATCGTACGGAGTAGTAATGTTTAAGTGAGATTGTAAATAGAAGTTCCCATTAAATTTTCATTCTGGTTTTTGTTATGTAACGGAACAATGCTTGGGTTACTGGAATGGAGTGTTGTAATAGGAGAGATTTCATAGTAAGGGGTCCTGCGGGTTGGCGTTTATAAATGGATTTTATAAGTGCAGTTTGATGGTGAAAATGTAGTGGACATCCAAAAAAGACATGATCAATAGTCCCTATTTGCCCACAGGGGCAAAGCTGAGATTTGTAAGGGTAGAGTTTATGTTCATAGACAGGAATTTGGGCGGTTCTGAATTTGAGTCTATAATAGAACATTATAGTTTGCGGTGGAATCCTCCGTGCTGTCTTGAGAAATTTCACTATCTTTCTCTTTTTACGAGCCTCTGAGGTGTCCAGATTGCTGTCCCTGAGTTGGGAGGTTGCGGAGTGTAACTTCAGGAATTGATATATGTCCTGTGGCGGAGTCAGGAAATTCCCATCCGTATGAATTTTATCTTGAGCTGCTTTGGCCAAGGAATCGACTATTTCGTTACCAATAATGCCCGAATGTGACGGGACCTATTTCAAGGTGATTCAAAGTCCCTTCTGAGTGAGGTTGTGTAGGAGAGATTTAATGAGAATTTCATAGATGGAATGGTTGGCAGAATAGTGTTTCAATTGAGCCTGCAGGCTGGATTGACTGTCAGAGAATATGATGATATTTTGATACCCCTGCCTTGCAGCGTCCTTGAGGGCCGTGTAAAGCGCGATGTTTTCAGCAATGTAGATTGAAGTCTGCGGGAAGAGCTTCCAAGTCCTTCCATACTTTGCACTCCAATTGAAGAACGCCGCACCTGTATGCTCGTGGGTTTTTGAGCCATCCGTGAAGTATATCGCCAATGGCGGATTCTGTGTCTGTTCTGCTACATATTCCATCCACCGTGTAGCAGGGCGGAGTTCGGCCTGTCTGGTGTGCTATATATGTGAGGGAAATTTTGAAATTCCTCATAAACTGCTGTTAGGTCTATCATGGAGGGTTGTATTAGGGGGTCCTCTCGAGATCGTAGCTCTTGCAGTCGCCGGAGTTTCGATAAATGGCTGTTACTGCGTGTATTAACCAATTTCGAAATGATCTGTAAGGCCTTGTGTCTTCTGCGGAAATCCATATAAAAAAATGGGAATTCCCTCTGTAGGTCCACTCTTGCTGGATGTCCATTAATATGGAAGATAATTTTATACAGCTGATAGAGGAGAGATGAATACTGGGTTCGAGATGCTTGTGTGAGGTGACAGTATGCCAAAGATCCATAATCAATGCGCGATAATATCAACGGGGTGATTAGATGGAACAATGTCAGCGTGTCCGCTAGAGACTGTCAACGGGCCGGGAGTAGAATCCCGACGCTCGGACTCATCCATGTCTCGGAACATAAGGGCAAGGCTGCACGGGTGGAAGGGGTGCGCCTTAATGTTTAGGCAACGTAGCATTTTGTTCGGGAGTCTCACTCACGAGAGCTCTTACAATCACAGCGCCGGGACTCGTCAGTGTTTGTAAGGAAATGTCTAAAGGAGGCAGGGCAGTATTAGTTGTGTGTATGCTACATGTGGAAATTATTCAAGGGAAATTAATTATAAGCTCATGTCAACTTAGCAATGGAAAATAAAGATAAGGTAAAACGCAAATTACACGCTAGTATTTACATTTTACGACAGAATACAAATACTTCAAATGATGTTTGGACCACGTTTTCTCATATAGTAGATCCTGTTATAAACAAATGTGTCGGCTATTTGCAATGTATCCAGTGTTTTCCAATACTGTTTTACAAAAATAGTACAACTTCTTCGCTGAGAAGACATAATTGTGGGGGTCATCTATGGAGCTGTAACTGCTACAGAGATATTACCATCCAAGATGACGATTTCGCCACACATGCACACTTTTGCTCGGGAAGTGAAGGGTGAATTTTCGCCCAAGGTTAAAGAAGCAATTAGGAAGAAACAGTGCTCCCTTACAACTGATATGTGGAGTGACAAGTAACCTTGTTTAACGTCTAATTCATTTTTTGAGACATTCAAAGACGTGACCGACAGACTTGAAAGAGCAAATTTTCCCACTCTTCATTTGGTTCTCCTCTACCGACAGAAGCTGTTAAAACATGCTGAGGAAACAGTTCAGGATTGCGAAGCTGTAAGGGTGCTGAAGAAAAGAGCACGGGACTTAATACCTACTAAGCTTGAGATATCAATGATACACAAAATTGCAGCATTTCTGTGGCCACCTTTTCGACATTTAAATATGTGGTCCTCAAATGACCAAGAAGAGGTTTACCTTCATGTCAGAAGAAATATTAAGACGACTATACGACAGATGAACCTAAACAAAAAACAATTGATTGATCCTGACTTCGACGAATGGCTTCCACCACCTTCGAGAAAAGATTAGGTTTCGAAGTATATTTCGGCAACCATAGATTTAAATGTGGCAGATAAAGGAGTAATTTCTTGGTGGGGAAATCATGAGCATGAATATCCAAAATTAGCAACACTGGCGAAATCAGTTTTTTGTATTCCTGCTACAAATACTTCTAGCGAACGAAACTTTAGTAAGGCCAGTATTGTCCAAGAGAGAAGAACAAGATTATCCCCAGAAACTGTAAATGACATCCTCATTGTTAACAAGAATGCAGTGTTGTGAAATTTTGTGTTAAAAAGAGTTTTTGTTAACTTTCTTCATGTTCACTTCAATTTTTCCAGCAATTTAATTCAGGCCGCAAATCTTATTGTTTTGTTTACTTTTGTAATAGCATTTTAGTTGAAAGTAAAAGTTATGCTTTTGGAAAAATAGGCGGAACGAGTACGAATGTTTCGGTCTCTTTGAAGTTTGTTTGATACACGGTATATTTATTTATTGTATAAGTTATTTATTGTTTATTTATTGTATAAGTATATTCTCTATTATAATAAATGTGGATTATATTACTTGACGCAATATCTTCGTTATAATGAAGTAGACGCCTGCACTGTTTCACCATACATCAACATCCCCGTGACCGTGACTCCCGATCCCGATTGGTGGTTCAAGCGAGCCACTCACACCCGTATCGATTTTTCCTCCGTGAGTGGCGAGCGTGAGTATATCACAGTTTTGTTATTCTCTAGTGTCCGCCCCCCAATTTTTCCGGTCAGGGCACTGAAGACAGTGGTGGACTGAGGATTGAAAATGGGAGTTCAAAGAGCCACGAGAATCCAAAGTGCAGCCTAGAAAATTGACAGTTCTGAACAGCTTTTAGACGGAAAGAGTCAAGTTGCAGATATTGGTCTGTTTTAGGAGTCCCTGGTTGAAAAACCATATATTTTGTTTTCTGATGATTAATTCGGATGCCGAGAACATCTAGAATCTGTAAGCAGTCATTCACGGCTATTTGAAATTCCGCTGTGTCCGCCCTGACCCGTCTTGGCCCAAGGGTCCAGTACAGACAGATGTCATCCGCGTACTGTAATATTCTAAGTGGCGTTGGAGTGGGAGGAATTAGGTTTTGAATGTACAGAGCGTATAAAAGAGGACTCATTCCTGGGGCAATCCTTGTGATTTCATCCGGATCTCCGCGTTGTTGTAGTGAGCTGCCAAAGAAATGCTGCAGCTGTTGATCAAATTGTGGATGGTCCGTAGAACAGCCGTAGGCAAAGAGAATTTTTGAAGACGAGATATGAGGATTGGAATATTCACGGATTCATATGCGTGCGAGGCATCCAGAAATAAAGCAGCCAGTTTATACTTCTGAATGAGGGCTACTTGAACATCGGTGGTAAGTATGTGTAAATTATGTTCTGCATTGTATCCTTTTCGGAAGCCGAATTGTGTAGTCGGCCAGAGATTGTTGCGTTCTAAGTAAAAGGAGATTCTGTCAGTTATAATTTTTTCCATAGTTTTTCTTAGAGTAGGCAGAAGTGAGATGGGGCGATAGTCCCGTGGCGTTAATCTGGTCGTACCCAGTTTTTGTATTGGAATTATGTAGGCTATGCTCGATTCCATGAGGAAGGAATCTGTCCAGATTGCAGAATATGGGTGTAAGCTGTGGCTAGTCGTGAGACAAAGACAGAAGGCAGAGCTTTGAGAAGGGTGTAGGATATGTCATCCGGTCCCAGACTGGAGGATCGGGTCTTGTTTTTCCATACATGCTGTATCTCGTGTTTACATATTGGCTGCAGAAGGGTGTGGCCCAGGTTCAGATCCAATGGTGAAAAATCTATTGGAGGCTCCTGCACAGTGGCTGGGGCAATCATAGAAAGAAATTCCTTTTGCATGTCCACATCTCCTGCCAAAGGAGGGAGCTGTGGAGAATGATCTTGTTTTTTTAAACCATGCCAGAGGTCGCCATATTTGTGTTGTATTAAGGGTTGGAGTAATATATAAGCAGAATTTTTCTAGGATAGACGTTTCTTTTTGTTGAGGATACATTTGGTGATCGCCTCCTGCTTTTATAAGCCGTGAAAGTCTGTAGGTTGGAGCAAGCTCGGTATCGTGATAACGCGAGACGACGGTGTGTTACTGCAACAGCACAATCCTTGTCCCACCAAGGCGGGTTTTGTTCCCTTCCAGAAAGTGATGTCGTACGGATGGTAATGGTCGAGGTATGTGTTTAAAAGGTTTTCCAGGTGGGAATAGGAAACTTGCATAGGTGGCATGTCGATCAGGTTGGAGTCTATGAAAGACTCTACCTGTATGGGTTGGATCTTACCGACCCGTCGTTTCCTGAAGAGCGTGTCGCATATGGCAACTGGCTGTGTTATCCGGATGTGCAGCGGAAAATGGTCACTGTTATGTGTGTCATTCATTCGAGTAACTTGAATGAGATGTAGTAGGCTTCTTGAGGCTATAATTAGATCAGCCGTCAAGTACTGTTGAGTATGGTAGCCTATCCGGGTCGGAATATGGGAATTGAGGATGTGTAGGTCATGTAAAATGCAGTAGTCTATAAGAGGGTGGGATATTTGCCGCCAGTTAGCACTCTGATGTAGACGCGGGATATTAAAATCTCCGCAGATTAAGGTATGATGGTCAGTTAGTAGGCCTACTGGGATTAATTCTCCCCACTGTGCCATGGGTATGCGGGCCGAAATGTCCGAGAGAATTGCGTGGATTTTCTCTAAGTTTTGAAGAGGAGTCGGCAAGCTGTCATATTTATTGATAGAAATCTTCGTGTGTAGAAATATGATCACACCACCTCCATGTCTGTTCCTGTCTTGTCAGAGATTCCGATATCCTGGCAGGTGAAATTGGTGCAAAGCATCCAGATGGGTTTCAGTAATAATAATGATATGATATAATGAGGCATGTATTATTTGTAATAACTCAGTTTTCTTATTCCTGATACTACGAGCATTCCAGTAGTAGAGGATGTTGATGGGTTTGTCTGTCCTCATTATTCTATGAGTTCTTTGATATGCCTTTTAATGCGTTCAAGGTCCCCTCGGAGCTCCTCTGGGGTGTCACTCAGCACTTTATTTATAGCTGTAAGAAGCGTAAACGTAGGTCGTGGTGGGGGGCGCTTCTCTTCTGAATGCCCTGTAGCTGGGATGCGGTTCGGCGTGGACGAATGCTGTCCCGCTGGGTTAGTCTGAGACTGTGGATTGGCAGGTGCGGAAGACTGATTAACTCCTGCTGGCTTGGGAGACAGATTCCGGCCATCAGGGTATTGAAGCATCTTTTTGTAGGCCATCGTATCCAATGTTGGTGGAGTGGCTTGCGCTTGCGCTTATTCTGTGCAGTCTGCTGCACTTGTGGCGAATGTCTTGGTGGGAGGTGTCCACTCTGGAGAGGTTGCGAGGCCATGGGCTGAGTGATTTTGTTTGCGATGGAAGGAAATTGCTGGTAGGGTTCGAAAGTGGGCGGAGTCTTCTTTTGAAGGACCTGTGCATACGATGTCCGCCCGAGCACTATCTGTTTCGCTTCATAGTGTGAAACTGGTAAGGACTGCAGTTTGTCATAGATTTGACTCTCCAGCTTGTAAGTGTGGCAAACCCCGGTATCTGTGGTTTTGTGAGTGGATTTACAATTTAGGCAGAAAATGTTTTCACCACTGCATTCCGCCATGTTGTGGTCTTCCCCACAATTAAGGCATTTCGTAGAGGAGCGGCAGAATTTTTCCCGGTGGTTCATTTTGCCACACTTTCTACAGATGGGAATCCGTTCTTTATAATACTTCACCTGGAATATCTGGTGATAGAGTTTTATAGCAGTAGGAAGAGTCTGGCTACGGAAGGTAAGTTTAATTGTTTGAGTTGGGATGTACGCTGATTGGCTGTTAGGGTCAGTAACCTTCCGGTTGAAACGGTAGACATTAGTGATGGTGTACCCCTCGGGGACTATTGAATCCGTTTGAATATCCTCTGCCGTGATAGATGATTCGACACCCTTGATCACTCCAGTGGAGAACAGATTATAAGTAGGGATGAAAGACCTGGTGCCATGACTGGCATCAAAGTCCGATGATAGAAAGGTATTGGCCGCTGACTGCGTGGCAAAATGGACATCGATTTGAGAATTATTTACCTTGTTTAGGTACAATACGCCATAGTGAGCCTTGAAAAGCCATTTGCCGACTGTCATAGGATGAATTTTTCCTAGCCCAGGTGTGTTATTTTTCACAGTCACAAAAAAATGCCCTACATCGCTGGATTGATAACGTAAAGGTTCTTTCTTTTTGTTGATGGTTGGTGTGGTCTTCCTTAGAAACGGAGATTGTCTTAGTGTGTACGTCATGATACTGTGTGAGGGTAGAAGATTGATCTTGACACTCAGTTAAATTAGAATGAAGGGATGGGAAGATGTTCAGGTTAGAAGAAGGGTTGAGAGTTCCACATTCCATAGTTTTGATGACCTCTTCACGAACAACCGTCAGGTGATCATTGAGATTCTGCGCCTCGCTTTGTGCGTCCATTGCAGAATAATTCCTCCCCCTCCCGGGGAGATCCGAAAAAATAGCGAACTGCACTAAAAAAAAAAACTATAACGTATTCTCGATAACCAAGATAAGTACAGTAAAGAGTGTCTAATAAGGCAATTAGTAAGATATACTATCAAAAACCGCACTCGGACACTTCTTCTTCAGAACTCAACTACACTGAACCGAGACAACAATGCAACAGAACTCACAGCATAACATCACAGAACACATGCATAATGTTCTGTAATGTTTAGGTCATTACTACCAACAGCAGAATCTAAATCTGAAATTTCCTCCAAAGAGATTATAACAAAGGGATTAATACCGGTAATAATAAAAGTGAAATGTGCATGAGTGTGCAAAGACATTATGCTTATGATAGGAATTATATCATGACACAATGCTAAGAAACGTCTTTTGGTAAAATATTGAAACAAGAGTATCCTTTTTTAGTTATATATATTTTTAAAAAATATACACAAAAATACAGACACATTGCAGTTTTTGAAAATATATACGAACAGCAGGATATCCTTTAAATATACGGAGGTGTCCTGCTAATTACAGACATCTGGTAACCCTACACAAACATGCACTGACCTGGGCTGGGGTCGAACCCTCAACATTGGGTATAGGAAGCTAGTGCCATGCAGTAAAGATATAGCAAACTTGATTTTTCTGTGGGTAGATTATCAGGTTTGCAGATTATGTGTGCAAAGTTCTTCATTTTTTAACTCTGTGTGAGTGGAATACATTTATAATGGGGTGCAAGAATTGGAATTTACCGCACTTAATTTCAAATTTCCCACCTTTATTTAAACATATTTTGTATTTCCCAGTACCAATAATGATGGGGGCCTGGGGCGCTCTTCAATAAGGGAGCCTACTCACTATTCACAATGTATACCATTCACACAGTCAACATAAATGTACAATAGTTAGTGTAACCCCCTCCCAACCCTAACGACATCTAGGCAACAACATTCTTCTTTATTCTGCTGGGCTCCATCTTCTTCCTTCCAGAGGCTCTGAAAATATGACCGAGGGAAGGGGAAACAAAGAAAATACGAAGAGCTTGGAAGTGCCTTCCAGCCTCTTTGCCTAAAAGAAGAAAACTATTATTAAAAAGGGAAGCTAATTAAAATATATTCAAATCTTTTCTTACTACAATATAAATTCTTGCTATTTCACAATCGTTCATAACTTAAATATGTCTGACAGTGGAATATACATATAAATGAGTACATAATTCAGAAATCCTGAAAGAAAAGACAGATGACTTATATAATCAAACAAAAGGACTGAAGGTCCCAAATAAAATAACAGTGTAGGGTGAAGACCTCTTTCATATTCCAGTTCGGGTGAAGCCCTCTTTCAAATTACAAAGATAAATCCTGTAAAAGAAGCAAATTATTTTACATACAAATATATCCCTTTAAAATTTAAATAACATATTTCGGTGTGAAGCACCTCTTGAAATATTTCATAAATTTTAAATACAGATCAAAATTTCTAATCATGAAATTAAAAATAAATACACAATCATTCAGTGATCCATAAAATTAAAATCTATGATACAACAATTTACACATGGGATCACTGAAATAGTTAATTTCAAATTTCAAAAGAAAGCAATAACTTTAAAGTTATATACAATTTTACATAATATACAAGCCCTCAATATTCATAATAACATACCTTTTAATTCATGCATCCAATACTCTGGCCAGAAACATCACACATGCCCATCCTTACATCATGCACCAACAAACCTGGCCTAAAGAAAAACTGCTTTCACCTAGGCTAATGGTGAAAGTAGGCTCAGATGCCGGAAAGAAATCAAACAGGGAACACAAATACAAGAGAAAACAATTTAGAAAAGACCCATGCTTCAGGTATGAGGAAGAAAAGTAGGAACTGCAAGCACAAATTAAAGAAAAAACCCCATCAAGAAATATCCCAGCATGCCCTAAATAAACAAACTAATTATATTTACATTTAACCAAATGGTGGCCAAACAATTATCTATTTAAATCACAAGCATCTTCCATGCTAATTTCTTTTACAAGACTATAATTAAAATGCAGAACGCCACCATTGCCAAATCAAATACACATTCACAACGCATGCTTGGGAAAGAGAAAAATATACAAAATAATTACGTTACACAAACATGCAGTTCCCACATCATAATAATTATTTAAATGAATCTATAAAACATCTTCCACATACCTTAGACATGAAGAACAGAGAAAAGCCTAAATGCAGCTCACATTGTTGCCGCCAAAAATACATTACACTACGACATGATGTTGTTCCCCGGATTCATCATAGGCAAATGAGGAGAGGGAAATGTGCTATTCCCTTTTATAGCAAATATTCTCTGACGTCATGTCAGCGCAATCTCAATGCTAATTTATTTCCAAAGACCCCTATTATACTTTAAAACCACACCATCTCAAATGCAATACATGGCCGACTGAAACAGCTCACAGCCACACTGATACAATTACGGTGTTGCAATTCGGTGCAGGCTATGATATCTTAG
The DNA here is from genome assembly GCA_964059195.1 of Ectobius pallidus. Taxonomy (NCBI): domain Eukaryota; kingdom Metazoa; phylum Arthropoda; class Insecta; order Blattodea; family Ectobiidae; genus Ectobius; species Ectobius pallidus. The sequence continues at coordinate 152,733,203 of CAXKWD010000004.1, read as the reverse complement.
CGGAGAAGGGGGAAAGGGAGGAACAGTTGAATAAACTGCATGCGCTCAGCTGATGGCCTAGCGAGACATTAATTCTTCCATCTGCCTAGCTTACGTCACCCATTATTGCGACAACATTCTCAGCTTGACAAATATTCCATTATTGCATAGAATAACTATTAACCATGTAGCAATATTGCTACATTAGCTGCCTAATTTATTATGCCGAAGATTGTGTCACCTAGAGAGCACTGAGATCAAACCTTGATACTGATGGAACTAGCAGGAGGGAATTCCAAAGTGAGACTAGAACTTGCTATTTTTGTAATAGCCCTGGACACTTAATTAGATTCGTAATCTGAAGTTGTCTCATCAAAGGAGAACCAGCAGATATAACCAAGGTTGTCTTCCCTGTTCATTCAAGGTAGGGATATTGTTATGTGCAAGAAGTATCCTATTAGTAGGGCAGTTATATTGGTACGTTAGTTGAGTGTATTCTTATGCCGCTTGTGTAATCTTAATGTGCCGTGCTTAGATTGTGCAAAGATCTGTCTGGTCGCTTCATACCGCACAATCTTAGCATTTTGGCTTTTCGAACTTCTGGTCTGTATAAAGTAAAATTTTATATGGCGTTTATCCTTGTCTTCATTTTGTAATGCCGTTACAAATGATTTGTGATTTACTTAACGTAATTGCTTATTTTTCAGTGATCAAATTTGGTAATGTAATGCTCATTCATTAAGTTCTGTAATTTGCAGTTGACCTTTGGCACCCTCTGATGTAACCATTGCTTAAATAGGTATTCTATTGTTCTAGTCTGTTCTGTAATTTAATCTGATTGCCTAATAACGATACATCCTTTATTCACATTATTGATTATTATATTCTGATAAGCGTATAGAATATTCAGGCAGCAATATTGCTATTCATTCTTCTGATTTTTCTGTTCATTCACAATTCAATACATATTTTGCATTTCTGGTATTTTCAAGTAACTTATAATAAAGTGAATATTCTGGATAAATTCGGCATTTAAATTGATCATTATAACTGAATGTAGGTAACAAGTTATTCAACCACATCATATGTATGTTAAGTTCAAGCTGCATGATGTGGTGACATTACTTGCATTTGAATATATTAAGTTGGTTCGTATCCTATTATGAGATATTTAAACAATAATTAATGTTCTAGTCATATTTGAATTATATTTAAACAATAATTAATATTCTAGTCATATTTGAATTTATGTGCATTACATATGCATTCAGAAGTTACGTGTCAGGTTAATTGATGTTTGTTATAGAAGTTACTCAAGCTTATCGCTTAGTAGGTAAACCTTCTGTGAGACATTTAGTGTTTAAAGTTCAGTAGTACTGAAGATTATATTTGAAGAGCATTGAATCAAAATGCGCTCAGTCCATCCTTGGTCGAAACTCTGTTTGATACGGATTCCCCCTATTTCAGTAGCACTGAAACGATCTGTGTAGTCAGAATATTTTGAAAAGTAGTCATCAGTAAAAAATGCCATTGAAATACTGCGTTTGCTTCAGAATGCACTGAGTCGAGCACCATGTTCGTAGCAAAATGCATTTTGTGACTTACGTGGAAATATCATTTATTTGAGACCTAGCTTACACCTGCATACGGTGCACAAAAGAGCTGCAAACATATGCAAGCAAGTGGCGCGATTACCCTAGTAGCACACTTCGTTGGCCCAACGGAGGGATTTGGTTGGCATGGAAGGGATATGTTGGGAAAAGGTTGGTTGTAATTCCCTCGGTTTTGCCAACGGATTTTTTGGCTGGCTCGTGCGCTTGTCCTACTGTTGGCGTTTCCAACCAATAGGGCTGTTGCCCCAACAATACATTTCGTTGGCTAAGCCTCCGTTGGCGTTACCAACCAACAGGATTGTTGGCCCAGCAATACATTTCGTTGGAATATAATCGCATTTATGTTAAAATTAAAAAGTGTTGAAATAACATTATAAGCGTTAAATTTTCATTTCCTATAAAATAAAACAGTGTTAATTCATTAATTATTCGAGCTCTTTGTGCGCGTTACATGCTAAAAATTTACTTCTCCACTTCCTCCTGCCAGTCTTCGGCAATTTCCGGCGTACTTCGTAGGTCATCACGTAGACAATGAAGATACAATGGTTATTCGCCATCTTGATATGTTGAAGAATCCGAATGGTGTTTTTACTTCTATTAATATTAGGGCCCTTTATTTGTTCTCTGAAAATAACGTTATCATATATTCACATCAAATATTCAAAATACGAGATGTATATCCTTCTTACTATTTATCATGTATTACACATCTCTGTAGTAAATAGGCTAGAAGAATTCTCGATTTTTATTGCAACGATCACTAATGGCGTAGTGATTAAATCGATAGACTATAACACTAGCGGTCCCGAGATCGAATCCCCATAGGTGCGAAATTTATACGATAGGAATAGGTAGGTAATGATAGGCCAATTTATGTATGTGAAACAAATCTTGCACAGGGACTTACCAGTACTGTTTTATGTGTAAATGTTTTTCTTCTGCCTCATTTAATCTTCTACATGAAGGACCAGGTCTTCAAAAACATTCAGGTAGGCCTACATTAGGAAATGTATCCTAGGGTATTACCCTACAGATCACTGCACGTTGCAAAATATTTCGTCAGCTTTAAATACACACACATGTACATTTATTCTTCGTTTCTATGTTATATACATAGGGAGTAGTTGCAACAGAACAGTGCAATTCTCTCCACACACAATTTCTTGTTAATAAAACACTATAAAAGAGAAACTTATACACAACCACCAACAGCCAACAAAATACAACCTTGAATCAGCAGATCTACATTACTGACGTCACAGACAAGATGGCCGCCAGTCATAAAAAATAGTCCTACTGAATGTACGGATGTAATCATTTTAAACCATTTTTTAAATTAATTTCTGATTAGCGTGAGTAAATTTTATTGCGTTCCCTTAATTTAACCAAATCGATTTACTAGAGTAAAACTCAATAAACCGGTGTTTACAATGTCCAATTCTAGACGTAAAATTTACGTATAGTTGATACGTAATTTTGATGTTACAAATGAACAATCAAATCGATTTTGTTTTATATTTAATCTTACTTATGTAACAGTAACTTTAATTTTGATATATTATAAATATAAAGCAGGATTAAATTACAACAGTTTTTATACATGTATATATTGGACATAAAATATACGTATAATTTACGTTTTTACTTTGAGCAATCGTAAGATATATATGTAGCTCTAAAATATTCGTATATTATACATATCGTGCTGCGTGGGCTCCTACCCCCACTTCATATTAAACTTGGATTAATGAAAACTTTGAAATCAAAATGGACGAAGTAGAAAAAGAGGCGTGGAAAGCTTTTAAAGAAGTTATAACAAAATTTCTTGGGAACAATAAGGACCCTAACTATAAGTGTATAGTAAACAACATGCTATCAAAATTCAAAGACTTGGGTTGTTCAATAAGCTTGAAGGTACACTTTCTACATTCTCATATCGACTACTTTCCCGAAAATCTTGGCGCCGTCAGCAAGGAGCAAGGAGAAAGATTTCACCCAGACATAAAAGAGATGGAACGTAGATGCCAGGGAAGTTGTAACGTGAACGTGCTTGCAGACTACTGTTGTACCATCTAAAGAGACGAGCCGCAAGCCGACCACAAGAGGTTTAGTGACAGAAGGAGTGTTGAAGGAAAACGAAAACGGAACTATAAGCTGTTGTAAAGGTATATATTTATTCATAGATTGTTTAACTTTATCAAAATTCAAGACATAACTGTATTATTTCTAAGAAATGTGGCTAGTAAAATTCTTTGCCTTAGCAATCACTCAGTCGTCAGCATAGTAAAACCTGGAGCCACGTTCAAAGAAGTTACCAAGGAAAGTGAATCTATGTGTAGTGATCTAGGAAATGATGATGTGGCTGTCCTCATCGGGGGAACTAATGATGTTGCACATAATGAAGCGGATGGACTTCTTAGATCACTAAAGCAAAGACTTCGAGAGCTGCGCAATACGAACGTACTGATGTTTTCAGTGCCTCACAGATATGATCTACCCATTTGGTCAGAAGTAAATCAAGAAATCAAGAGAGTTAACTGCAAGATATCTAACATTTGTAATCACTTTAGTAATGCTAAGCTAGTAGATATAAGCACACTAGGATCACGGTTTCACACGAGGCACGGACTTCACCTTAATAACATAGGAAAAAGGTTTATCGCTGATAGTATCTTAAGTTTTGTGGAGGAAGTTAGTATAAGTCAAAATAGATTTAAGAATCCAATCCCTCTTGATTATGTTAAACAAGGGGTTTTTTTAGGTTAGAAACCCCAAAAGTAAACCTAAAGGAAAATACAACTTGTATTGCTCATGTAGCTGAAGAAAAGGAAAACCGACCAAGGCATATCTCTACATACACAAAATGTTTACACAATACCTATCTATCTCGTGACAATAATGTCAAAATAGGCTTCCTTAATATTCAGGGGCTAAACAAGAAAAACATAATTGTAAATGATTTTGCCTTAGACAACTATGTAGATATATTATGCTTAAATGAGCATTGGAGTAAAGATAATAAAATTCAGTTCGAAGTAATGGATAATTACTGTTTAATCAATAGTTTCTGTAGAGAGCAACATATACATGGAGGGGTAGCTATATATGCAAATAAGTGCTATGAAGCAAGCAGTGTACAGTTAGATCTTAAATTTCTATGTATTGAAGTTGATTTTGAAGTAACTGCTGTAATTTTAGAAAATATACACCTAGTAGTAATTGTTGTGTATAGGTCCCCAGATGGTGATCCTAATGTCTTTCTTGACAGGATAGAGGATTTGCTCATATTTTTTGACAGGCCTAAGTGGATTAAATATAAAATCATTATCGGAGGGGATGTTAACTCTGAATTCGATGTAACTCTTGACAAGCAAAGTGTAAATGACCTTAAGAATCTGCTCAGACAGTTTAATTATATTTATGTTAATGATAAGCCAACTAGAAACTTAGCCTGCTTAGATAACATTTTCACTAATATAGATAGAGTCTCTGGTTTTTCTGAAGTGGTCACTTTTCCCTTCTCTGATCATGATGCTCTATTTTTTAACATAGGACTACATGATTTTGAGTCAAGAAATTATGAATGTACAAACTATAATATTAACAAAACAGTAACAACAAGACCAATAACTGAAAATAACATAATGAACTTTAGGTTGGCTCTTTCTAATTTTGATTGGGTAGATCTACTTAACAGTGTACAAGATAGCTCTGTTCATATGATGTTTGAAAAATTTTTATGTGTGTTTCTGAGACTATTTGAACTAAATATTCCAAAAAGAGTGTGTAAAGTAAAACCTTTTTCTTTGGCAAATAGAAATAAGAGGGCAAAACAATGTGAATGGTATACCCCTGAGCTGTCCAATATGAAGAAAAAAGTTCTATTATATTTAGATCTATACAGGACACACAAAGATGATCATACTAAGACAGTATATATTAAGTATAGAAGAGATTATAAAATTGCCATTAACGAAGCCAAAAGACTTAGTAACTTAAAAAGTATTTATAAAGCTAAGAATAAGTGTAAAAAAGCATGGAAAGTAATAAATTCCGTAGCTAAAAATGGCAAGAAAGAAGAAGTAGCACTCAACCCAAATGACTTCAATAAATTCTGTGCACTATCAGTTCAAGAAATATGTGATAGCATGAATAAGCCTTCAGTTACTCCATTAAATTTATTAAAATCTCAAAATGAAAAATTGCATCCCACTAGTTTTGGTTTTAATGAAATAACCACTAATGTAGTCTTAGACATCGTTAAAAAAATGAAATCTTCAGATAGTGTAGATATTTATAGTTTATCTAGTAATATCATTAAAAAAATAATTGACTGTATTATAGACCCACTGGTTTATTTGATAAATAGATGTCTTAATACTGGTATATTCCCAAATGCATTAAAACTGTCGAGAGTGGTTCCGATATATAAAAAAGGAGATAAATCATGCCCTTCTAGTTATAGACCAATTTCTCTTACTCCAGTTTTCTCAAAGATAATTGAAATCATAATCTACACACAGTTTTGCAGTTACTTAAGCCAGAGTGACATAATTTGTAAGGAACAATTTGGTTTTATTAAGGGGAAATCTACTATTGATGCCATGGATCAACTTGTTAAAAAAGTTTTGCTCACTTTTGAAAACAAGGGTTTTATTAATGCTACATTCTGCGACTTGAGCAAAGCCTTCGATTGTGTAGACCACGAAGTCCTCTTAGATAAGCTAGTTTACTATGGAGTCTCAGATAAAGGTCTATCACTACTGAGATCATTTCTAGTGAGTCGACAGCAGATAGTGTGTATAGGTAACGATAGGTCTGACAGGATTGAACTCAAGTTTGGTGTACCACAGGGCTCAGTGCTCGGACCCCTGTTGTTTACTTTAATGATTAATGACTTGCCACATTTCATGAACACTCAAACAATATTATATGCAGACGACACAACTTTTTTAAATTTTAGTTCTGATTTTAATGAGCTTCAGAACTTAACTCAAAATACTATAGCACAAGCTTCAATTTGGTTTAGGGCCAATGGATTTTTATTAAATGACAGTAAAACTCAACAAATATTTTTTAGTCTTAGAGATTTACCAATAGAAAATAGTACAGAAAGCGTTAAGTTTTTAGGTATATATATAGATATGAAGCTGAACTGGGAACCACATGTCAATTATATTACTACTAAATTGTCTAGGGTTATATATCTTATAAGAAAACTGAAAATGTTTGTGCCAGATAACTATATAAGATTTGCATACTTTGCGTTCTTCCAAAGTATAATCTCATATGGCATATTACTTTGGGGAAATAGTGTCCATATTCAACGCATTCTGATACTGCAAAAGAAGGTAGTTAGGGTAATAACAAACTCACACAAACTAGAACATTGTAGACCTTTGTTTACTAAATTACGTTGTCTTACCATAGTTAACCTTTATATTTATAATGTACTGCTTTATACAAAAAACAATCTGTCGTGCCATAACTTAAAAAAAGATATACATAATTATAATACCAGACAAAGTAAGAAAATAAATATACCATTTCATAGATTGCATAAGTCATCAAATAGTTATGAAATGTTAGGTCTAAAAATGTTTAATACACTACCTTCACAGCTTGCTGAATTGCCTATAAATCTATTCAAATGCAAGGTGTATACCTACCTGGTTAACAACCCTTTCTACTCTGTGTCTGAATTTTTTGAGTGTAATATAGTTTAATGGTAATATGAATACAGGTTTTAAAATGTACATAGTGGGTTAAGTCTAGATTGTGGTCCTGACTTTATCTAGTAACAAAGGGGTTTAACGACAATAAAATTCTTATTTATTTATTTTTTTAATTTATCTAAATTTAAGTTATTCTTAAAAATTCTTGTTGACTGTTAATAAATAAAATTTAATAAATATTTCGAATATGACTTTAAGAATTTATAGTTAGTAATAGTTAGTAAATGTACAAGAAACTTAATGTAGTATTTTCACTTATATTGTAAAATTAGTTGTGAATTATGTATATTTCGTGTTGTAATTTATGTATGTAATCTTTGTACTCCTGACTTTGTCTATTACCTAAATGGTTTAATGACAAGAAAATAAAATTATTATTATAAATATGTTTTTTCCATATAGTACATTTATAAAACATATGCATTTTTCCATTTTTGTGTAAAGTCCATGCTTATTTTGTGAAAACACCTTACGTGATAGGAGAAAATGGTGGTCATGTTTGAATTCAGCACACAAAATAACATAAAAACCAGTCATTAGATTGCAAACAATTTTTAATGACCTTAATTTTGCAGACCTGTGTTATTATTAATCGATTTAGGATCTCCTTCGTCTCGTCAGCTGTTAGAAGTGGTACTTTCTACTACCTCTCCAGGGAATAGTACCAGTTCACGCTAGGTAGCAGATGTTCTTATTTTTCAAGATTAAACAGAATGGCTAGGTTCCTGAAAATAGAAGATTATGTAGTGAGGTACAATAGGAATTTTCTAGGAGATGTCATAGTTCTCCTCAGTACTTGTCAATGGTTGCCTCCTTCAATTAATCTGATAATTAGAGATTATAAGGAACAACCGTTATATATAACATACCTACCTGTAACTTGTATACTGATCAGAGTAAATATACAGTAACTATTCATGAAGTTGAAATATCTCATTTCATGGCCTTATGGCTACTCTAAAAAATTAATTTGAGTTATAATTGATAATTCGTTCATTCCTTATTCATCCACTAATAGCCCAGTAGAATTAAAATCCAAATCGGAAATAATTGATACAAAAGGTTTTATTGTTTTAATGGCTTCATTTGTTGCCCAATATGACTATCCTAGGTTCCCCCCCCCGGCGGAGTTGTGCATAAGTGGTGGGGGGTAAAAATGTGACCCCCAAAGAGCTATTTTTGCGGTTTTACGGTTATATCTCGTAAAGGACTCATGATATCAAAACATGGCCAAATTAAAAGTTGTAGGGCATTAAATTCTGCATTCAATGAGACTAAACACACATTTTTTGGACAACCCGTTTTCATACTACTGCTCATCAAAGTTGGACAAATTTTACATATTTATGAAAAATTTCCGTTTTAATTTCTGCTTTTTGGTAATATCATCTAACCTAACCCATGTATCAATAAAGTGATCCATACAAAAGTAATAAAGGAATAAATTCTGTGTTCGATTAGATTAAAAGGGAAAAAGTTTCTGTAAAATTCTACCTTAAAAATTGGCCAACGATGCAGTTTGAATGAGGAAGACTCCCAAAAGTCAGTGTTATATGACTTCTTCACACCACTGAATGAGGTAAACCTGGACGAAGCAGCTTTTGTCATCGATGGTGGATATCTTCTCCACCGGGTTGTGTGGAAGAATGGTGAAACATTCCATTTATTCCTAACCAGATATGCTGACTACCTAAATAGACACTACAACCGAAATGCGACAAGTGTGGTGTTTGTTGGCTACCCTGAAGACCTGTCCACCAAGAGCATCAAATCTGCTGAGTGTCTCCGCCAAACAAAAGATTTACTACTCCTGAGGTTATCTTTACCGAGTTAATGATGGTGACCATAACTCAGTCCGAGCAATTCCTTTCCAACGACAGAAATAAAGCACGTCTTATTACCTTGCTTACTGAGAGGCTTCAAGGTGAAGGCTTCTCAGTAAAGCAAGCTAATGAAGATGCAGACCACCTGATTGTTGCCACGGCCCTTGAGGTATCACAGGCGCATGAGAAGGTTGTGGTAGTTGAAGATACGGACCTCCTTATCATGCTCATTGCCCTAGCCACACCATCAGCAAACATATATTTCTCAAAACCTGGAAGAGGAACGATCCCATCAAAAGTCCCAACAGCTTCGGCAGACAACATCATAAGGCCACTCATATTTCTCCACACCATAAGTGGATGTGACACAACTTCGGCAATCTTCAGGCAAGAAGGTGGTCGAAAATAGATGTCTTCTCGAAGAAATCAAACCTTTCTTCGACCATGACACTGAGCTATTGCCGAAGCTGGCCTACGATAATTAACAACCCTCTTCGGAGATAGGGCAGGAGATACTTTAGATAAATTGCGATTCGACCTGTTTTCCAAAGCTGGCATCCCTACCACCAACATCCGATGAAGTCGGAAGTTGTTGGCAGGCTTCAAAGTTTCATCTTGACCCCGTTCCTACCTCCAAGGAACCAGCTCCACAGTCTCTTCTCTCCACAATTTTCTGCAAATGCAGCAAGGGGTGTGCACATAGTTGTGGGTGTTGGAAGGTTACGATTAAATGCTCATTGATTTTTGCCAACTGCACTAACTCCTTCCAACCAGATGCAACTGAATAACCAGATGTTGACGAAGACCTGGACTGAATACACGGGGCGACGACAATTACAGACTTTTAGGAACCGAGTGATGGGGCGACAGACTCCTTATCGGAAATTACAGACTTTGAGGAGCCGAGTGGTCCAACGACAAAGAAACGTCGACGTCTGTAAAATTTGTATAGACTACCTTCCTGTTTTTTCCCCTTTCATCTTCCTACCTTTAACTGCAATTTTTGTTATGAAATAAAATCATGACTAATTGATTTCAAGAATTGTGTTTCTTTTCTACAATTTTAATATTTTATATATTTACGAAGTACAAGACTAGTACAATGGAGTGCTATAGTACTATGTTTACACATCTCTATTACTGTATTCTTGGCCAATTTGCTTCATTTTTTAACGAATGGTATTCAAGCACAGATATGTTATCGGGCATTGGAAATCACCCAACTACCACCAACCTCGAGATACAGAAATTCTGTAACTTTGAGAGGCGAAACCACAGGCTCTAATTAACGTACACAGATGGTGATAGGCTAAGAACACTCACCAGAAACTGCTCGTTAACATGCCGAATTGATCACTCAAATCAGCTGAGTGAGAGGAAAGTTACGCGCAACAATCAATTTTTATAAAACTGAAGAGAAAATGTTATAATTGTGGTAATGGATTTCTGTGCACTTAATGGTAAGAACTGATAATAACACTGAATTACTTTGGCTTGTAAGACTGTAGCTCCATAATTATCTGGAAACTCTGTTCTACATATGTATGTAATCCATACTCAAATATTCTATTTTTACATATGTGCAGAAAAAAATTCACCTAACAAAGTCCCACAAGTTTTTTTATTTGATCCAGATGGAAAATTCCTGCTCGTTCCAATGGTACAAAGTATTCAGCTGTATCTAGTTTACTTTTTGAGATATCATGGTTTTTATGAGGAGGCGCGATTGCCTTTTTATAGTTTCTATTTTTAAGTTTACATGCCCATAACAACATTTCTGTAAGTGTTAGACAAATTCTGACACCAGATTTGAACTCAGCAGTCATTTTTGCATTGGAATGATCATGTGTTATGGTTCTGCTAACTTTCACAGGCATGGTACAAGCAAAAATGTAACAGTCTGCACACAAAACCTACTCCTGTCCCAACTCTATTCTTCCTAAAACACGATGTTTTCAAAGAAATGTATCTCCGAATCTATAACAGACAGGAAGCTAAGAATTCAGATCTTTGTTTCTCATGCATATGGGAACCGCACTACAAATTTTCATCAAAATCTGAGACCGGAGGGTTACATGCCCTGGATGAATTGAGGTGGAATGACCCTTTAGTAACTTATTCTATTACTTGAATATCTCATTATGCAAAAGTCCAGGACGGCATCATGTTGAGCCTCACTGTACTTTACTGTACAATACAGCATTTTGAAATAATATGGACATGTATTTTAGATACTCCAGATTTAATACATTAATATGGCATACCCAGGTTGTAATTTTGTTTTTCTCCTTTCCTACTGCTCTTTTTTTGTTTTCTCTCACTTATACATCCCCCCCTTTATGGCAAGGTAATACTTGAATACTCCTTGTATTATTATATATTATTTGAAAGAGTCGCTTACGTTTTCTTCTCGTCGCTTAAGGGGTACTTTGTGAGTAAAGGCTTTTCACAGTTGGTTTCAGCTTCCACACAAAGCTAAAGGAATGGTGATATAAAAAGGAATCCCAAAAAATAATAGGAAGGGACTTTCCACATGAGAGGGAACTAATACAGGGATATTCAACTTGCATCCTGGAGGCCACATGCGGCCAATGCTGGTGCAATTGTAGCACCTCCAGTGATATGCAAAGCACCCATAAGTTTGTGTTGCAATATAAGTCTATGTGTAAAAATTAACACATAAGAAACGTGCACAATTTTCTACGACTCCTAATACATTTTCTCCTCTGGAAGTTAACTCAGAAATAGACCTGAGATATATTTCTTCTAGCAAATACTCTCAATAAGAATACCGCCCACTCTACTCTATTCCCATTGTTCAAAATGTCCACTAGCACAGAGGTGCCATCTGTTGAGTAGGAGTGGGCAGCAGTCTCAGAAGCTACATAATGAACCTATATAGCTGCAGAAATAAATTCGTTTTTCAAAGTCCTGATGACACAGTAACTTATTTTTGTGCTTGATAATGCAGGAATTAGATCGGGAAATAACATATTTACACTACAGCTAAACTAACTTAATTAAATGACGATAACGCTAATTTTTGAAGTAAAACTTCTTTAGCCGCAGTAGGGGTAAATCGAGAGCTTATGTAACGCTCAAAATCGTCACGAAATTAGTATTACGCTCAAAATCGTCACGAAATTAGTGAATTTGAAATTTTTACATGTAAAACAATTTGGATGGTAAGCCAATGAACATCTGAATGAATCAGTCTTGTACACACTCTAATTAACGATTTTACTTATTTCACTAAAAAATAATCATTACAACCATAGACGGCACATATCATGCCACCTACATAACCGGACATTTTCTTTAGGTCTATGTTGTAATTATTTTACTCAGGGGTGCCACCCCAAACGTCATGACTCACCCCCCAAACTTCATTGCTCACCCCCCAACTTCATTGCTCAACCCCCCAACTTCATTGCTCACCCCCCCAACTTCATTGCTCACTCCCAACCTAATTGCCTGTCGACAAGGGCGCCCATATGATATTTTCTAGGGGGGGCAATTTTTTTAATTAATTTATTTTTTGTCGCTTTAACATCTTGGGCCACTTTGTAACATTATATTAATAATATAATAAGTAGCCAGAAAATAATTGCGGGGAGGGTCGGAAGTGCCAGGGGGGTTTGGAATACCCCCCAAAAAAGGGGTCGAGGGTGCATCCCAGAAAATTTTTAAATATTGAACTAAAGACATGGCAACTTACACAAGAAATTGTTACCTTAATTATAATACTTATTACTATTTATAAGAAAAGTTAAATAGCACATGGAACAGTGGACATAGTAGGCCTACTCATTATGTTATGAAAAGAAAATAACTGCCAGGGTTGGAATGTTTAAAACAAAACGTTTAAAACAAGTGGTTAAAAAAGTCCTTGTGTTTTTTTAAGTTTGTTTAAAACGTTATATATACATTCTAAATTACCGTCAAATTCTAAATTGACAACCATCAGGCAAGAGATCATTGGGCAGACCCCTTAAACGATGGATTGAGACCGTAACGGACCCCTAGGCCTAATACATGATAGGATGATGATGATGATGATATATATATACATATACATATATATATGTAATACATTAAAATGGTTGTTTTAAACAAAATGAACAATTTAATTTTTTTTAAACAAACAACATTGTTGTAAACATAAAAAACGTTTAAAAAACACGTTTAATACAACCAAGATTGTTGTTCACATAAAAAAAAAACGTTTTTTTGTTTGGAATAGAAGTGCCAATGGAATGGTAAATGCCTGCGGGTAACTTACTTGCAGTCTCTGGACCCTCAGGATGCTGTAGCTCTGTTGTCGTGATGAGATGCCGTGATGTTCCAATCCCGGCTCGTACCTGTTTATTCTATTGCCCGACTTAATTTTCTCTTATCTCAGGGACAGCACGTTATAAGGAAAGCGTTCAATTTAAAGTCGTTATAATTGGGTAAGAGCGAAATATATTTCCAATGCAAAACTCTATGCACAATTACAATATAATTACAATATTCAGAATATTAATTTACTCTCTTCAGCAAGGTGTTACGTCAATACGCGGCTTCTTGTTAATTGATAGTTTACTCAAATTCTACTGGTATATTACAATGATTGCTCTTCCCGGACTTTAACTTTGACTAAGTACCCAGCGACCCTCGACTGGACTTATAAAATTCCCGAGACTACTACCGGGATGTGGCCTACTGGCCTACAAAAACTTCGCGACCGAATCCTCTGGAGCTCTCGGCTCTTCTCTCTGTCTCAAAAATCATCACGTCCCAAGAAGCCTCGCACTGACGTCAGTCACACAAATTAGTCCCTCATTCTTATTGGTTATTATCTGTTAGTATTATTCCGCTAGTGCGGAAGAATATCGGAAGTTAGAACCAAGCCAACACAGATCTCTGAAGGTTTCCAATTCCTAGAACCTTAAACACCCTATTGTTCCTCTAGTGTCGGAGCAGAGCTGGTTTATCCCCATCACACAATAAAATCGCCTCTTATCTGATGTTCTTTTGTCTACGTTAAAATTCTAGCACAATACCAATACACAGAATTTGCTCAAGTGATTGACAGCCTGCCTTTGTCTCCTCAGACTGTGTTATTATTACAGTTATTTGCACTTGCTTTTATTCTAAAGTATTAATTTTCCCATTTCTTATAACAAAATTGATTCTAGTTCTCAAACTCTTAATAATTCTGGTTTATACTTATCTTTCCCAATGTTTAATTAATTTCTGTATAATATTAATAAAATGAAATGTTTTAATTAATTACTGTAAAACGTTATGGAATATGTCTAAAGGCATATTCCGCCTCAAATGCCTACCTGCGGGAGAGAGATTGCTTGTTGACAAGAATATCTCTATCGTAGGTATGCCCACGAATTAACAATGCCTCCACAAAAAACTTTAAAGTGACATCTCCTTCTTATACATCACTCAAATTAAAATCGTAAAGTATAGCATACTAGTTAACTTCTTAAATCATTAATTTAAACTTCCCCTATTTGTTGTGTTGAAGATTTAACACTGATTTTCCCTGCAACTGATTGTAAGCCTTTGCATTTTCATCTGGCTCTGCCCTTATGCTAACATCTTATTACTAGTTATACACTCTTATTACTATTTATACAAAATATATACAAGTTGGAACATTGTTCACCCAATGCCCTGTTCACCTTTCTTTCCATTTCATATGTAGGCCTATTTTGCCTTTCTAGGCCTACCACCTCAAATGCCATTCTTGTCACATCCGGGAATTTATTTACACTGATATATACACCTACACGTACACATAACAGCAAAGGTTCGATGAGTCTGCTTTAAACTGATGGTCGTGGAATAAAAAAACAAAACACAACATAGAAAAAAATGAGCTTCGCAAAAACACGACACACGCATAACACTGCACCATTTTTAATGATGTCGCTAACAAGGTTCGATCAGTCAAGCTTGAATTAGCGCACCACTCGACTTATACCACAAGCACGCCACCAACACTATTTCTTTATCTATGACAAGAGAAAGGTTCGTTGAGTCTAAGCTTTAACTCTGTCACAGATCGGACTTCATCTCACTGTTGCTTTTACACATTAACATATGACTCCGATATTCTGTATACTAGTGGTTACTTAAACTATTGCTTAACTATTGTACAGTCCTAACGTAGGTTATTCCTGTTCATGGTGTGAATTTACTGGGTGGTTGATTCTTTATATGGTTTGAGTAGTTGTTTATGGTATCTGCCAAAAATTTTACCTGATTTTACGTCTTGAATTTCATAAGTGTGGTCCCCAAATTTCTGAGTTATGAACCCTGGTCCCTTGAATAGAAGCTCGAGACGAGAATAACGTCCCCTTAATAGTGAAGACAGCTTAGTGTCCCTAATCAATACCTTATCATTGATTTGAGGCGACCATTTATGCTTGTAGCGCTTGGCTTCTCCTTGCGTTTGGCTGCACGTGTTTTGATACGCTCGAATGCGCGTTTGCACATTTCAACATGAACTCTGGGTACTCTAAGATCTCGCTTGCCTCGTCAGTCAGTCTACCTATTATGTCTGAGTCGTAATCTTACAATTTAGTGTATTTCAGTCTGTCAAAAAAAAATCGTCATAAATGTCCTGAAATTATATATATATCTTTTTTTTTTCTTTATTTTCTTTATTTATTCTCTTTTTTATTTTTATTTTTTTCAATTTATTTATGCAGCTCATGGGGTGTGCTAATACTCTCTCATAAATCTCCCCCTAATAATAACTTCCCTTTAAACCTCTACACTTGACCTTTAAATCGTGACAGAATTCCACCTATCTCGTAATATCTCTAACATCTCTGTACTTTAACTCCCTGGCACGCGACACACCGACTCGAACGGGATCTTGGCCTAGATTCTTTCCTAGAATCGCCGTGAATATGTCTCAATGACACTATGTGGAGATTACACGCGTCACAGTCCAGTGACCCTTGTGTACAAATATGACCTAATTCAGGCTCCGCACTGTCATATGCACTGACCTCAACCAATTCTTGATCCCCTATACAAATGTGTTCCACAAAAAATAACTCGCCATCCATATCTTTTTCTATCTCCAATCTTTTATCTGCAACCCCTGTGTCATTGTAATCTATAAATGGGACTTTTATTTCAACATTATTAACCACTGCAAATAAAGCCTGTCGCTTGAAATCTATTACTGCGTTCCATTCTAAAAAAGCATCTGATCCTAGGATGACATCTGTAGTTAATCCATTAATTACAAGGAACATTATTTCTACCTCAAATCTCCCCATTTTAACTAACAGTAAACATTGTTTTTTCACTCTCTCGCGTCGCTTGCCTACAGCGACTGAAAAAAATACTGCACATACTGGTAGTGACAAAATTCTAATTCCCATTTGTTCCAACCTATAATAAAAATCTAAACTGCACACACTTGAGCTTGACCCGCTGTCTATTAATATATCACATTGCAAGCCATATATATCTGCCTTAATTCTAGGTGGTTCAGCTATTACATCACGTCCAGTCTGTGTCAAAGGAATTTTTGTAATGTCAGTAATTTCCCTAACGTCTTTCTGAGCTGTCATATAGTTGGTAGACCCATTTCTGTCAGTAGTATTCATACGACTGAGGCAATCGAGAATCTCAGAGTCCACAAGAATCTCGTGACTTAGTTTTCCGACGGCTGGTTCCCGCCGTTGCCTTGTGGCGAAGCCGACCTACTCCTATCATTATTCGGCTGAAAACTCCGGGCTTCCGGGTTCATATTTCCGCCTCTAGTATCATTATCAGACCTACCTGTCGCCTGATTGTTACAATTATTATTGTTATTTCGCCAGTTACATTGTCTATTGTATGGCCTCCTATGGAAATTGGCTCTCCAATACCTGTTTCTATATCCCCTATTTCGCAACCAATGCGGAGCATTTCTGTTATAGGTATTTCTATAGCCCTGATTGTTCCCATTGTTACTGTTACTAGGCCTATTATCGACCGTGAACATGTTAATTTGCCTATTATTATTGTTATTTCCCCTTTGGAAATTAGGCCTATTCTGAAATCCCTGTTATTTTGTCCGTTCTGTCCCCTGTTATGCTGGAAACTATTCTGGAAGTTATTTTGGCCTGATCTGCCCCCATTATTGCCCTGATAGGCCTGATTATTCTGGCTGGAGTGAGGCGCAGCCGGTGCCTCCTGCCCACGAGATACACAATTAGGCCTAAAACCTTGTGAATTATTGTTCTGTTTGTTGCTGCTATTCCCTACATGAAAGCTATTATTTTTGCCCCCATCCTGAGTGTAAGGTGAAGTCGCCGTAGCCTCAAATTTTGTAAGCAAGTCTACCATTTCCCCAAAATCCTTAGGCCTAGCCACTATCAAATTGTTTCTTATATGGTCCTCATAATGGCTTGCAGCAATACTCAAGACCTCGGAATCTTTAAGAGGAGGGTCTAACATTCTCCCTTTCTGAGCTATGCGTAAAAAATGATCAATCATCGTCACGCCCCCTTGTGGATTATATTTCCCCGTAGTAAGTTCGCTTCGAATTTTGTTTTTCTCGTTGTCATTCCAGTAGCGATGCATGAAAAATTTCTTAAATGTGTCATAATCTACCTGTTCCCCTAGTGTTAATTTTAGCCACTGAGATGACCTACCCTTCAAGCTTTTCTTCACCATTAACATTTTAAGTTCTGGAGGAATTGACTTTAATTTGAAGTAATTATCAAGTTCAGTAAGATAGTACTGAGGATTCATATTTTCGTCCTCATTGAAAATTGGAAATGGGATCTCGTTTAACAAGTGAACAGGAATGCCCTGTACAGTTGCATTCACATTTTGAGTAATACCATTACTGCTAACATTATTACTATCATGCGTAGCGATACTGCTATGCCGGACTGGAGTTGACATTCTTTCAAGTTCAATAGCATTTTCAGTTACAACCATGGTACTTGTAGAAGCTAAATTTACATTATTAACTCTATTCTCCTCCGGGATAACATTATCACTGCTCGAAGTGCCACTCATGCTGTTCTGGCAAATCGTTTCTATCTGTCTGTCATTTTGTTCCAGTTCCCTAATTTTATTTTGAACTAAGTCCATTTGTGAAGTTAAATTATCAACCCTGTCATTCACTGATTTACTGGAAGATTCTACCACTAATTTAACCTGATTCAAAGTTGCTTCTAGGCTACTCTTTACTGCAGTATTTTGTTCAGTTAAGGTATTCTGTATTTTCTCTTGTTCCCGCCTAAGCTCAGTTTGAACATTTGTTGAGATTTCAGTAAATTTAGTATTAACTTCTGTCTGCAGTCCCCTTACACTATCTTCAAAATGATTAACTTTCTCCTGCATGTGCTTAAAACCTTCTTCCATTTTCTGTTCTAAGGTCCCTATAGAATTTAATTTGTTATGTACATTTTGCACTTTCTGTTCTAGGGTCCCTATAGAATTTAGTTTATCATTTACAGATTTTAATTCTCCCTGCAAGTTTTCTTTCATCCTCTGTTCTAAGTCCCCCACAGAATTCAATTTACTATTTACAGATTTAAATTCTTCCTGAAAATTTTCTTTCATTTCCCCTACTGATTTTAATTTATCATTTACATTCTTCAATTCCTGTTCTACATTTCCCATAGAATTTAATTTATCCTCTACTGTATGAAATTTATTGTTTATCTGTGACATGAAACTGTGGAGTAGAGATTTTATATCCCCCGTGTCATTTTGAACTGCCTGGCTAGTTGACGGACTAGGCCTAATTTCTTCCACCTCCATAGCTGTATCTGGCTGATTTTCGTCCTGAATTTCAATACCCTGGACATTTATTTGGTCGGAAGGACCCTCCAATAATACATTCTCATTAACATTTACAATTGGTGGCTCTACCTCGCCCTGAATCTCCATCTCCTGATTCTCCATACTGTCTCCAATAATTTTATATCTTAACTTCATTGAGCTAATTTACACTTAGTTTCCCTCTGCACAAAAATATACCCTGCTATGCTAACACATCTAGCTATAGTATACATGTAAAACAATACCCTCACAACAAAATATATATACACAAATATGAACTGTTTGTACTTTACAATTTTGGTGTGATGATCGATGAGTTGCTGGTCCGTGTGGCGGTGACTGAAGTCCCACTCGCCGCTGTCTGCTGCCGTCGATCCTCGGTAGTGAAGCCTCGTTGCCTCCCGTGCTGTATTTTCATTAATGTCCTATGCCATTAATGCTCGACACCCTCAAACGTTGGAAGCGCCATTTGGAATAATTAGCACTTACTTGGCGTCTCTGTGGACCCTCAGGATGCTGTAGCTCTGTTGTCGTGATGAGATGCCGTGATGTTCCAATCCCGGCTCGTACCTGTTTATTCTATTGCCCGACTTAATTTTCTCTTATCTCAGGGACAGCACGTTATAAGGAAAGCGTTCAATTTAAAGTCGTTATAATTGGGTAAGAGCGAAATATATTTCCAATGCAAAACTCTATGCACAATTACAATATAATTACAATATTCAGAATATTAATTTACTCTCTTCAGCAAGGTGTTACGTCAATACGCGGCTTCTTGTTAATTGATAGTTTACTCAAATTCTACTGGTATATTACAATGATTGCTCTTCCCGGACTTTAACTTTGACTAAGTACCCAGCGACCCTCGACTGGACTTATAAAATTCCCGAGACTACTACCGGGATGTGGCCTACTGGCCTACAAAAACTTCGCGACCGAATCCTCTGG
This sequence comes from Ectobius pallidus, assembly GCA_964059195.1. Taxonomy (NCBI): domain Eukaryota; kingdom Metazoa; phylum Arthropoda; class Insecta; order Blattodea; family Ectobiidae; genus Ectobius; species Ectobius pallidus. Next base: position 152,713,301 of record CAXKWD010000004.1, on the reverse strand, counting down.
AGCTCTCGGCTCTTCTCTCTGTCTCAAAAATCATCACGTCCCAAGAAGCCTCGCACTGACGTCAGTCACACAAATTAGTCCCTCATTCTCATTGGTTATTATCTGTTAGTATTATTCCGCTAGTGCGGAAGAATATCGGAAGTTAGAACCAAGCCAACACAGATCTCTGAAGGTTTCCAATTCCTAGAACCTTAAACACCCTATTGTTCCTCTAGTGTCGGAGCAGAGCTGGTTTATCCCCATCACACAATAAAATCGCCTCTTATCTGATGTTCTTTTGTCTACGTTAAAATTCTAGCACAATACCAATACACAGAATTTGCTCAAGTGATTGACAGCCTGCCTTTGTCTCCTCAGACTGTGTTATTATTACAGTTATTTGCACTTGCTTTTATTCTAAAGTATTAATTTTCCCATTTCTTATAACAAAATTGATTCTAGTTCTCAAACTCTTAATAATTCTGGTTTATACTTATCTTTCCCAATGTTTAATTAATTTCTGTATAATATTAATAAAATGAAATGTTTTAATTAATTACTGTAAAACGTTATGGAATATGTCTAAAGGCATATTCCGCCTCATGTTCTTTAAAAAACATGTTTTTTTCCAACCCTGATAACTGCTATATCATATTTGACACACCAACAAATATTGTTTAATTAAATAAATAAATATTTTTAAATACAAATATAGAATCCTAATCCATTGTGGATTCTGCTTCCATGTTGTCGATTTGGTAAAACTTCTGCAATTCAGATAATTGTCTTAAAAGAAACACCTGACTATAATAATTAATAGTATACATTTTTTCCTTGCGCCCCCCCCCCGCCCCCGGGTATGGGCGCCCATGGCTGTCGAAATTCTTCATCTTTATAATAATAATAATAATAATAATAATAATAATAATAAGGTTTTATTTTGCCTGGCAGAGTTAAGGCCATAGGGCCTAAATAATTAGGTGCAGATTTATAAAAAAAATAGAAGAAACCTTTTGAAGTTATAGAACTTGACCGTTTTTATTTTTAACATATAAAACTCTAATTTTGCAACAATTTTCAACCCCCCCCCCAGAAAATTCATAAAACGATAATATTTTGCCCCCCAGAAATTTCAATGACGCAGTCTGCGTCTTAACCCCCCCCTGTGGGCACCCCTGTTTTACTAGAATTTATATTAATTATATTTTCGTACACAAAACACAACAGATAAACGTTAACTATATAAGCTGACGAGTAACTGCCCACTCCTGCTCACTGGCGGCGCTAGTAGTAGCGTGTCCCGGAAAAAGACAGGGAGTGGACGGTATTTGCTTCTAGTATGGCTCTCTAGAAAGAGCAATTTGTTCCGAACAAAATTTAAGTTATCGATCTTTCCTATATAAGAATGTATTTAAATCTAGCGCCCCATTTAAGAAATTAACTGAAAGAATAACTCTGTCATTAGTGCTTAAGATTCCGTCCGCATAACTCTCAATGTGGAGATTTTCATTAAAATTGTATATAGATCATGCGCATGGAAGGTTCTGAAAATTGTGAAAATAAAGTATTGAGAAAACGCCACTGCAAAGTTTTCGTATATGAGTATACAGATTAAAAATGACTGCCAAACCTGGCAAGGAGGCCTGGCCAAACAATCTACTGTAACCGTATTTTTAAAAGCTGATGGAACATTTTGTCGTAATTAACCACAAATTATGTTTTCAATTATTTTCGCTAAAATCTCAGCCCTAACCCTTTATAGAGCCTGTACTCCTAAGTACATGACCGCCTACTAGATAACCTCCTAAATAGAAGGCCCTAACACTTTTTTATTCATCGATTTGTGCATCATAGCATAAGTCATAATCAGGGCCGGCCGACGATCTGCTAATGTGCTACAGAGCACTGTGTATACTGAACTAACAGTTTGCCTACTCTCTTCGAATGCTAGCCGTTATGCAAACAGTATGGAAGGCAACGTATTTTGAAGCGCTCTCTCCGGGAAAACTAGAAACTACAGTGTCGAGTGCAGAATTATTGGCTATATCTCACTCAGAGAGAAGGTACATTACTGTCATACCTGACTGTGCATGCACTATTGGGCTTTGCTCCTTCCCAGCTGTGATTGTGCTATGATTCACGGAGCCACTATGAGTCGAGCATTAGTTGTAGGATGATGTATTGTCGTGTGGCAGAATTTCTTAAATGTGCGTATTGTATTGTGAAGCAACTTGGAGAATTCTGTATATGATCTGTTAAAGAGACCCGTTTTAAGCAGATCTTTGGAGGAGAAAGTGACAGTTAAAGAGTTAGGTACACATACTCTAAATTTAAATCAGTCAACATGCTAAGGGTAGCGGTAAAAAATACGAGTAGGCCTATACGAAAAAATTTAATGTGAAAGCGTATGAAAACAGATGGATCTGCGTCTTTAATGTTCGGAATGTTCAGCATAATTATTTTTCTTAACATACCTTGGCCTTGGGAAAATGTGGAGTACTGTACTTTTATTACAGACTAGGCAAGAAAATTGGATGTATATCAATTTTTCTTAAAGGCACAATGCAACAGGCCTACCGATATTAAGTTGTGTTACATTTATAAAGTCAACGGTGTCGAATCCTTTTAATTTTAAACGCTTATATAAATAATTCTTATACCCTCTTTATTAGCCTATATCATAAGTGGCCTTAAAACGTTTTTTTAAATCTAAATGCAGGCCTATGAAATGATAATTATCTGCAGCACAGCCTCGTTTTAAGCCACGAGCAGCAACAGCGACTGACCTTTTACCATTAGTAGAAGTGCTCAAAAAGTTAAAAATCACAGAACCAACAAGTTTCATATTTTCATCTCTTCACTTTATATAGTATAAATGTATGTTCTTTTGAAATTTGCGCTCTCAATAATGGTTGAAGTATATATAGCATATTTAGGGGTTATAGGAAAAAGGTACAGATATATAGCATATTTAAATTGCTATGACTCTATATCCTATATCATTTCGTTGAAAACATTTCATTTCCGAAGCGCAACGAAAATTTCTTTACGTTAGTGAATAACCCATATAAAATAAGGATATTTTTGTGAATTGTCAAAAATCATAACAATCTCAAACTGTCAATGGCATTTATCAGAATATGTTCACATATTCTCACCAATAAACATTATGATTAACATTAGTCTGTGAAATGTTCAAATATTAATAAAACTTCTAGCTGTTAGCAGTTATTGTTAGCCACCAAAGAATTAAAGCCCGAATTTGAGCACACGAATCTGGATTATAACTTCCGTTCAAATCGTTAATGCGGCTTTCGAGAAAATCATAGAAAAATGTTATTCCATAATAAAGTGACAATAAAAGTAAAGTATGTTACAGACTGGTTTATAAAATAAGTTATAGAATAAGAGGACGCATTGCAAGATGTGCGTTATCAGTTGTCCCACCGTCATATGTCGTAGTATTGTTAACAATGTAAGTTTTGAAGCCTGAGTTTTAGCAAAGAATAACTGGCTGATAACTTTCCTTCTAAGAAAATATAAAGGTTTGATATAAATACTGTAGATATAAATTCTTAATAAAAAGTAAGATCTCGTGTACAAGATTTACACAACAAGGTTGGAGCCGTTCCCGAGAAAATGTAGGTGAAAAAATCGTAATGTAGAACTAAAGTAAGAGACATTCGTCGCCAAACCACGTCACATTCGCAAAAAATATTAACTTAAATATAATATTTTTTGTGTGCTTTTTGAACGATTTTCCTTTCTCGGCAAGAAACGCCGTCAGACACAAACATACATACACACACACACACAAAAGTTATGCTAATGACACGCAGAAAACGGAAAGAAGATAAAGAAATCAGCATCTATCTCAACTACAAACCACTACAACAAGTTAACACAATGAAGTACCTAGGAATCCTATTTGACTATAAACTAACATTTAGAGAGCACATAAACTACGCTACAGAAAAATGTACCAAACTCATATTCATGCTTTCAAAATCAGCTAAACTAAACTGGGGCCTCCAGCACAAAGCCTTGAAAACCATATATACGGGAGCACTTCTACCCCTACTATTATACGAAGCTCCGGTATGGAAAAACGCAATGGACAAAGCTTTCTACTTGGCAGCCCTAAAATATTACATTCAGCACACATTTTGACTTCCGTAGTGCCAACTCCATCTGACGCATTATTTGGGAGGCAGTGACCGCTGCATCATAACTTACGCTAATGTTGAAGATTACCCAAATTTCATCCCGATCAAAGTTATTTTATGAACAAACAAAATTGCAAAATAGAACAAAAACACTTGTAGAAGAGAAAGAAATACATGTAATATTACCTGTAATGGAACATGTAGTAAATAAAGTTAACTTAAAAAAAAACACACACACAAGCATTTCTGAACATTTGCCAGGTAATATATAGACTCAGGGAACCTCAAAAAACATATTTATAATGCAAACTCGACATCGAATTTCAGGGTCGAACACAAATCTTCTTGTACCTATAACACCTTTGGTACGGTTAGAGAAGTAAAAGTAAAAAATGTAAAAGGACAAAATAACATATTACTCTCAAATTAATCCACCTTAAATTCTTGATACATAAGACAATATAGTTAGATAAAATTATTAAAAGCTTTATCCCGAAAAGCATTTGTAGGCCTTCATGAAAAATATGTAGAAAATAGCTTAAATGAGGAACTTTCAGGGGTAAAATGTAACTATTACGAAGAAATCATTCCCTAATTGGAATAGGTAAAGAGTGAATGACGCTAAATTCTATGAGTAAAGCTTTATTCGGAGGCTAGTTAAGCGAAACCTACTGTTTTACGAGCTTAAACAATCCATTATATTTTAACAGAAATTTCCACGGAAACGGAATGCGTCTTTGGGAATAGAAATAACAACAATTACATTAAAAAAATTATAGATATTAACACGTAAATATGTAGTAAATACATTACGGATACAAATTTAAATATGGATTGAGATATTAGAAAGCAAATGGAGATTTCGATCTTCGGGGGAGACCACAGATTTAACAATATCATGAGGAAAAGGTATGGCAAAATACGAACTCTGCACATATGAACATTGCAGGCCTAGTAAATGCAAATGTTTTAAATGCAGCGTTTAAAGAATTGAATTAATTATCACAATCTGAAAAGATTCCAAATTTGATGTAAATGCATCAGGGAATTGATACCCCCCTCTGTATTCTGTATGCAAGTGTGATATTTACAATGGACTCCTCATTTCTGCAGGATACACAAAAACTACATTTCTGGACCTTGACAACGATTAATGGAATGATGGCCAACAGATGGAGTGGGATCTACAATTAGACGGAAGAAGTACGAATACAACGCCGGAGGTGACTGCCTAAGAAGGAAAATGTTTGCTGGAGAAGACAGCGGAAGAAGAAGGGTATTACTGTGTGTTCATTGAAATGTTCATTGTTAAGTATACAAGTAATTAAAACATCCATAGGACCAAAGACCAGATCTCAAAGTAAATCCTTCAAATTTAGCTTTTAGCTATTAGGGACTATATTGGCAAATTGGTGCAAAGATATAAACATTTGAATTAATATAATGGGATATTAAATTTTCACTTACCAGACCGAGACCACTGGATTTTCTCATTTGGATATTGTATATCATGTGTATCAAACACGATTTAATTAAAAAGAACTGGTCTTTGGTGAATCGCTGCTTTGTTTAATACACAACTGCGATAACGGAGCCTAATGTCTGTTATTCCTTTGCGATTTCATATTCACTGTAATTTATGTGATATTAGGAATCATGTTTAATTTCAAAGGAATAACAGAGAATCCTATCCTTCGCGTCCACGTTCGCAGGCTCTGGAAATGCAGTTCAGCAAACTGACTCGACTGCAGCCAAGAAGGAAGGGTGAAATAATATTGTTAACAATATAGTCTACAGCAGGGATTTGTTCAGCTTTTTTAGGTAATGTAATGGAATTTGTATTTTATCACAGCCGTATATTCATGTGGTAACGGCTCGTATATCAAGGCATAATTATGTATTTGTCGTTAAAGTGCGATTATGTAGGCCTATATGTTTAAAGGTAAAATATACCAATAGTGCAGTAGATATGACCCAGGCATCCAAAACAACAAAACATTATTTTGTGTAAAGTGTTTGGTATCCTTCTTCCTTAACGACCAGAACAATTCGCTAAAAAATATCATCGGGTTTTGGTGATGTGCGGGGGCAGAAAGCGAAACTTTTCATACTTTTTCAAACCTATCTTTAAACCTGCGGAGTTTAGCACAAAATGATCAGGAACAAAATTAAAGCAATAAAGCAAATAAAATTAGTTTCAAAAAGATTCTATAGAAGTATTTGCTAAACCCCATATCTAGGCAGATATAGAAGGGGAACGTTTGGAAAGACCAGTGCTCCTATTGCATGTGGCCCCGAACAAATGTTAGTCACCAGGCAAGACTAATGTATAGCATTAGCCTTGGTCACTATGTGCTAGTGCTCGGACTATTTGTGTATTTGTGTATCCGAATACTATTCGGTTATTCGGTCATGACAAATAAAATCCGGATAACCGGTTAACCGGATATCGCTATTCGGATATCCGCCAATAGGTATTTGCGTATTCGGATATTCGGTTACCTGTAGAGAACTACAAATACCTACTACTACCATGAGTCATGACAGAGACTGTTACGTGCAGTGCCTTGTACATTGCTTTCTTTATGTTTCGCCCTACATACAATACGCATTCCTTAATTTTACTGCCCCCACCACAGTATATATGTTCAATTACTGTAATAATTACATTCTTCTTTTACGAGTAATTTATTAAATTATATATATATATATATATATATATATATATATATATATATATATATATATATATATAAATAAAGAGGTGCGTGTCTTGTATGCCTATACAAATTTACATGCTTTCACCGATTTATAGGAAATTTTGCACACCTACCCCCTACAACAAGGTAAAAATGATGGGCAACATTAAAATTCAAGCCATCCACCCCTTCTATTATTCAACCCCCATGAGTAATATTGTCTGTATGTAAATCTAAATTCCTTCACCAATGTCTATACAATTTTACACATAGAACTATACCCTGCAGAACTAGTCGACACTTCTATGAGGCAATATTCTATAAAACCACCCTTTATGAAAATTATATAAAACCAACCCGTTATTTCATGTATTTATAAATCTAAATTCATTCAACGATTTTTACCAAACTTTACACACAGACCCTATAGATCCAAGACTCTTGGTTCAAGAGAAAATTACATGCCAAATTAATTTTGGAAGAAACCAACCCTATAAATGTTTCAACCCAAATTATATGACCTTGATTTAAATCTACATATGTTTACCATCTTTTTTCAGAATTTAAACATTGGCGCTATAGAACCAGAAGAAAAAATTGGGCAAAACTATTTTGGAACAAGCAACCCTTATAAATTTCAACGCCTATTATATGGCCTTCATTTAAATCTATACTCTTTGACAATTTTTTTATCAAAATTCGTATAGAACGTACAGTACCAGGAGAAAGCTTTAAGCTAAACTAATTTGAGCAGAAACCACCCCTTAAATTTTCAACCCCTATTTATGATCTATAATTAGATCTACAATCTTGGACGAATTTTTATCAGACTTTACACACATCTCTACAGAACCACAAGAAAATTTTAGGCTGCATTAATTTTATTATATACCACCCCTTACATGTTTCAACCCCTATTTTATTACCTATATTTAGATCTATATTTTTAGTAATTTTTATAAGAAATTACACACAGACCATCTAGAACCAAGATATTTTTTTTATAGAAAACTAATATTGGTAGAAACTAACCCTTAATTGTCTCAACCCTTATTTATATCCTCATTTAAACCTACATTCTTTCAGTATTTTTATTATATATTACACTAAGACCCTCCAGAAACAAAGTACATTTTTAAGGAAAACTGATTTCCTCAGAAACCACCCTTAAATGTTTCAACCCCCGTTAAGTGGTGTATATTTAAAACTTTGATTAATCTTTATCAGACCTAATCCACATAACCTATTGTACCAGGACAAATTTTTTAGCAAAATTAATTTTGGAAGAAACCACCCCTTAAATGTTTCAACTCGTAGTATATTAAATTTACACTTTTTGACCAAATTTTATCAGACTTTATACACTGACTTTAGAGGGAAACATTTTAGACAAAACTAATTTTGGAACAAACAACCCCAATTGTTATAGTTTTCCGTGTTAACTGATTGTCAAAAGTTGAATCAAAAGTCTCTCGTGTTAGCCTGCATCTGAACTTTAAAGACAGAACATAAATTCATTACGGGACTTTTTTAAAATAAGAATTCTTCACACTAATTGTTGTAAGCTATCCCTTTGTTTTAGTATAAGCTGCCTTTAAAAATATCTGTTTAACATTGATATAAACTAAGAGAATTCAGGGGTTATAAAGGAAAGATTGTAAACTTTAAATCTGTTTTTACTTCAGCTTTTCAAACTCATTATAACAACTTCCTAGCCTTATTAGGCGTGTTTGTTTTGAAAAAGAAAAATGAGTTTATTGACATTCTCTGGTTTTAAACAGTTTCGTTTTGCAGAAACTACATTGCCAGCCGTTGAAAAGACCCTTTCAGCTGATGATGAAGTTGGTGGAATTGTAAGATACCGTTTGGCCAGTTGAGCCACAGCAGGGAGGTTGTCAAGATGGATTTTCCACCATTTCAATGGACTTGCGTTGTGCTCTAAAGTAGTCTCACTTCGGTAGCGTTGAAGCTGCTGCTGCATAGTTTCTGGCATTACTGACTCTCGTTGAAAGAGAAAATCTAAGGCAGTATGTTGATTCTCTTTTAGAACAGATTCCGAAGACTGTGACACACCATTTCCAAGTAACAAAAGTATGTGGTCCCATATAGCATTTCTCTTGTTTTCTTCTTCATGTAGCAGTTCCTTATATCTCGGATCTAGAGCACTTGCAACTTGTTGCTTACTAGGCCTTTCTACTGTTTCATCACAGCCCATTTGGAAACGTTTCCGCAAATCTTGGGACACGACCTCCTTAAATGAGCTAATAAGGGGAATGTCATTTTGATTTGACGAAAGATGGATATCCAGCAAGCTTCGTACAACAGGTCTGACCACGGAAAGGCACTCCTTGTTTGAACAAAACAGTGTTGTGGCTACTTGTAGCGGTTTAAGCACACTGATCAGTCCCTCTAACGTTGTCCACTGTGAATTGGTCAGTTCTAGACATTCATTTACACTGGGTTTAGTTAAAGTGCGGTCCCCTAGTACTGCATTCACTGCACTTTTATTATTCATTAAACTTACACACATGAAATAGTCAGAATTCCAACGCGTTGGACATCGCTGAATAAGTTTTTCCTCTGGAAGGCCAAGCTGTATCTGTTTTTGTTTGAGTCCCGCAGTTGCAACGGTTGAATGCCTGAAATTTGTTACTATTGATGATGCTTTAGATATGATGTTCTTAACACCATCTAAATTCAGGCCTTTCTGCACACTGAGTTGCATTGTGTGTGCAGCACAGCGTTCTCCTCCTTCTTCGTCCAAAGCATCTGCCGCGTTTGTGATATTGAGAGCATTGTCTGTGACAATGCCCACTAACTTGTCATTAATCCCCCAATCACACACAGTTGATTCTAAGTGCTCCCGCAAGTTTGAGGTGGTGTGTCTACTGCCAGTCTCATCAGTTGAGAGCGTAAAAGTTCGTCTATCCCACTCCTCATTCAGACAATGTGCATTTATCGTGACGTACGAGTTCATTGCTATGGACGTCCAGGAATCCATATCCACAGCCACATACTCGAAATGCGATAACTTCTGTTGCAAACAATGTCTCTTTTCTGTATATGCCAGATCTATTCGCTTAGATATAGTTTTAGCACAAGGAACTTGATAACCAGGCTCAACCACTTCCATAAACTTACGAAAACCGTTGCCCTCTACAAAGTCAATGGGAAGTTGATCAAGCGCGACCATTTGTCCTATAGCCTGATGAATCAGTTCGGTGCGATCTTTACTGCATGATCTTGGCTGGAAGGATCTGGCAGTTCTCGAAAGACGATTCACTGTTCCAGAAGTTGAAGGAATTGTAGCAGATGAAGCGCTGTTACATTCTTCAAATAGTAGTTCTGAACTAGTGCAGTCAGTAAGGGAAATATTCATATTTTCGACTTCGTTGCACTTGCGTTTGTTTTTTTGGCAATTCGCTTGAAGTGCCGATTCTACACCTTCTTGTTCCCGGTGTACGAATCGTAGATGATTCCATAAGGCCGTAGTAGAGCCCTTGAACTTGATCACAGCGTCACATATATTGCATTTTCCTTCTAGACCATCTAAAGAACGATGATAGAAACACCACACCCCGCTCTTTAAATTTTTCGGATTCATATCGTTTATACGTGTTTAATAATTCAGTAATGCAACCAATTTTCCTTCGTAATCTACACAGTTTGTAAAATGCGACTGTCACTCTCGGCAGACTTTTTGTACACTGAAGACATTCACAGCGCAAAAAAAAATGTGAGTTAAAACACTGGTGCTCTGACGAAATCAAGGAATGCACGACATGTAGGTTGCGACGTCAGAGGCGCAGGCTTCAAGACCCTTCACGTAACAGTCTCGTAAGGTTAGAAGAACTTTTCCGATGATCACATCACCGAATATGCAAATACCCAATGGTGATTATTTTGAACAGCGATATTCCATTAACACATTATTCAGATTTCATTCATTGTGATCAAGTGACTGAATATTTCGAGGATAACAATATATAAATAATACGATAACTATTACAGCGTTATGTTATTTTGAATCGTGAACAGTGTTTAACAGAACATTCTCACACACTGTTAATATGAAGTAAAAACAAGTAAGGAGTGGTTTGTTCCAGTGTTAATATAGCCTAAGCTAAAAATTCCTCGTAGTGCTATAGGCTCTGAGTATAAAATTTGGTAAAAATCACTAAAAGAATAGATTGAACAAATCACATAACAGGGGCTGAAAACTGCTTAGGGTTGGTTTTGATGGAAAATCATTGTTGCTTAGAGTTGTCTCATTTTAAAGGGCTTGTATGTAAAATTTGATAGAAATCGGTCAGAAAATGTAGAATTGTGTATAGATCATTTTTATATTACGGGTTCAGGCACAATGTATAACATTTGATATAACAACCATAAAAAAAGTGCATAGAGATCAGACAATAAGTGTTGAATATACTTGAAGGGTTGTTTGTTCGAATATTTATGTTGCCTACAATGTTTTCCTAGTTGTATAATATCAGTGTGTAAAATTCCACATAAAAAGCGACCAGAAAATGTAGAATTGCATAGGGAACACAAAGGGGTTGGAAATAAGTAAGGGGTGGTTTGTTCAAATAGTATTGTTGACTACAATTTTCTCATGGTTCTACAGGCACGATAAGTACAATTTCATATAAAAACCGGTCAAAAAATAGATGTGCATAGATATCACATAGTAGGGGTTGAAAGTACGTAAGATGCATATTCGAATCTTATTGTTGCCTAACATTTTTTCTGCGTTCCAGTCTCTGTAAAATTGGATGATTTCGCAAAAGATTGTGCAATTACATAGAAATCAACCTAATAGGGGTTGAAATCGCGTAGGGGGTCGTACATTCGAAAATTATTCTTGCCTATAATTTTCTCCATGTTCCCAGTGTCTGTGTGTAAAATTTGATAATATCGCCAAAGAAGGTGCAATTGTATCGAAATCATCCTAATAGGGGTTGAAACTGCATAAGGGGTTGTATATTAGAATATTATCTTGCCTATAATTTTCTCCACGTTCCACATTCTCTGTATGTAAAATCTGATAACAATCGCCAAAGACTTCACGTAATAGGGTTCAAATAGTATTGTTGTCTACAATTTTCCCGTGGTTCTGCAGGTGCGATGTGTAAATTTTCAAATAAAACTGGACAAAAACATAGAATTGCGTAGAGATCACAATATAGGGGTTGAAAATACGTGAGGGTTGTATATTCAAATCTTACAGTCGCTTATAGTTTTCTCTATGTTCCACGGTCCATGCGTGTAAAATATGATACAAATCGTCAAAGAAAATGCAATTGTGTAAAAATCATTCTAATAGGGGTTGAAATCGTGTAAGGGGTTGTATATTTGAATATTATGTTTCCTATAATTTTCTCCAGACGTTCCACAGTATGTAATATTAGATAACAATCGCCAAATTTATAATTGTAAGAAATCACATAATAGTGGTTGAAAATACATATGGGGTGATTTGTTCGATTAGTAAAATGGCTAAACTTTTCCCATGATTCTACAGGCACGATGTATAAAATTTCAAATAAAACCAGTCAAAAACATATTAATTAATAAGGGTTGAATATACGTAAGGGTAGTATATTCGAATCGTATTGTTGTCTATAATTTTCTTCAAGTTCCCCAGTCTCCGTGTGTAAAATTTTATAAAAATCGACAAAGAATGTGCAATTGCAAACAGAATCGCATAAATAGAGATTGAAAATACGTAAGGGGTGGTTTGTTTGAATAACATTGTTGGCTACAATTTTCTGCTTGTTCTACTGGTTCTGTATGGAAATTTGGTTAGCCTGCATCGGTCAAAAAACCGGTATTCATAATATTTTAAAAGCGAAAACATTACAAGGGTGGGTATTAAGGAAGGGCTTATTGGGCTAGTCAGAATTCTCATGTCAGCTAGTTTTTCCTTTTTCTGGTTCAAAATTTAGTAAAAAAAAAAGTGGTCATGGAATGCCACGCGACAGAAGTAAAACTTGCTTTAATTTTTATTTTTTTCAATTTTTTATTATTGGATTTTTTCAATTTTGCATTATTGAACTATTTAATATTGGTTTTTGTATTTTTTCATTTTGGATTTTAAATGTTGGAACTTTGAATTTTAAATTTCTGATTTTTTAAATTATTGATCTCTGATTTTTTTATTTTTAAATTTTGGATTTTTTATTTTTAAATTTTGGATTTTATTATTTCTTATATTTTGGATTTTAAATTTTGTTTTTTTAAATTTTGGAAATTTTGATTTTTTAATGTAATGGATTTTAAATTTTATAATTTGGATTTATTGATTTTGGAATTTTTTTATTTTTTATTTTGGATTATTAAATTTTTTATCTTTGAAATTTTTATGTTTTGGATTTTTTAATTTTGGAGTTTTAGATTTTTAGATTTTTTCAATTTTGGATTTTCAATTTTTTAATTTTTGGATTTTTTAATTTTGCATCTTTGAATTTTTAATGTTGTATTTTTTAAATTTTAATTCTTTGATTTTTTTTATTTTTGGGGTTTTTTAGTTTTGTATTTAAGTTTTTGTAATTTTGGTTTTTTAGATTTTTTCAATTTTGGTATTTTTTATTTTCCATTTTAGATTTTTTAATTTTGGATTTTTTATTTTTTTTATTTTGGATTTTTTAGTTTTTCTAATTTTTTATTTTATAAATTTTGGATATTTGGATTTTTAATTTTCGATTTTTAATTTTGGATCTTTGATTTTTTATTTTGGATTATTTCAATTTTGTATCTTTATATTTTTTTATTGTTCGGATTTTTTAAGCGAGGTAATAAACCTCCGGGTTCCATAAAATAGATAATATACCTTTAGATTACATAGGAATTGTCTATTGCCATTGAGCAAGTAAGTATTATTATTATTATTATTATTATTGTATTATTATTATTACTAGTACTACTGCTACTATTATTACTACTACTACTACTACTACTACTACTACTACTACTACTACTACTACTACTACTACTACTACTACTACTACTACTACTACTACTACTACTACTACTACTACTACTACTACTACTAGTACTACTACTACTACTATTACCATTTGCAGGTCCTCATACTGGGTCTGAAAAATTTCCTTTGATTACTCCTAATCATTGAGTTGATTGTTTTCTGTGCAGTCCGCTTCGAAACACGCTGGTAATTTCGTGACGGTATTTGAGCGTGACACAAGTTCCCGATTTACTCCGTACCGCCGCTAAAGAAGTTGTACTTCAAAAATATTTTGCACGTTCCACACGTTAATGATAGGGGATGAAAACGCGTATGGGATGGTTTATCAGAATTGATCGTACTCTAGGTTCTCTCCTATTTGAGAGGGGTAGTTCTACAACATAGTTAGGTAAATGTCGGTGTAAATATGTAGATTTGTAAACATAGCTTTTTTGTAGGGGGTGGAACCTGTGGAGGGTGATGTATCCAATGTTTGTTAGAATTAAGTTACATTTCGAAATCTTTTAGTAGCATCTCAGTCAACAAATTCGGTTAAAACTATCCGAGGATTTAAGTATAGGTTACAAGAATATTGGACAAGAAACGAATACACGATTATCCGAATACCCATATTCGGATAACCGATTATTCGGTTTTTTTGCACGGTATTTGTACGCTATAGGTATTCGGATAACCGGATACACAAATACTTCGGTTACTTGTCCGAGCCCTAGTGCCAAGTCGGGAGGGTATAGTCGGTGTGGCATTAAATGTGAAACCCACCTGATCAATGCTAGCAGTAGGTTCTCGGATGTATGAGAACGGGCATTGACATGCTGCGTGAGCTCACCTTTCGCCATATTTCTGGAGTTTTCTTTTCAACTGAAGATGTAAGAGCCTAAGGTGTCGCCAACTTTTGCTAATTCAAATTCCAGACATTGGATGAGGATGAGGCTCTTCCTTTTTCTTATAATAACACTGTCGCCATATTCTTGCCAGTTCGAAATTGCTGCTGGTGGTTTGCCTTTACGCTTCCATTGCATCAATTGCTGTTTCGTCTCTGGCTCATGACAAATGGAGTTAATTGTCTGTGCAGTTAACAGCTAACAGTTATTTGTTGCAACACTAGAACGCACATTTTCCGCGAGTCTACCACGCCACGAAACGAAGGCATATTAGCTTTAATCCAGCGTCGATTTTCTGTTGTGTCTCAGGGTGTACTCCTAATAGGAATATCTACTTTTTTTTTGTGCCCACCCTTACCCCCGGAGTGCCAAGCAATTCAGCCTAAACCTCCGGTCAAACCAAATTTTGGTAACCAAATGTGATGTGTATATACCTATTGTGCCCTTATGTACATCCGTAGAGGATGTTGATGGTGTGACGTGTTTGGGCCGTGTACTTGTGTCTTTTTATTTTGGTGCAGGATAGAGCTAAGTGTGGATAGGTCTTATGTGCTATATTTCCCGAGTGTGTTTTTTTAGTGACTTGTAGTTATGTATTCTAGAGATTTGTAGTGCATGTATTTGTTTGACCAGTCCGGCATTCGCCTTAGAACGAGGGAAACCCCTCAAAAACCTCGTTCGGAGTGGAGTAGTGGCCAAATGACCGTTTACTTTGGTGTGTTAATTTACTATAGACTTTTCGAGAAGTGCTGTTTTTGCAAAGGTTTTAAGTGCTGGGGAGGTGTTTTTACGCGTCCAGAACGTGAGGTCCGGTGCCCAGGCTTCCTCCTCTGCCCTAGCAGCTTCGTGGAGGAGTAGTCGAGCTTCTCGATATCGAGGACAAGTATACAGCATATGATACATGGTGTCTGGTTCGCTGTCCTCACAAGCGCATAGATCGTCGTCTGTGAGATTCAAGCGGATTAAGTTAGCGGCAATGTTGCCGTGGCCACTTAATACCTGTGTGACGAAGTGGTCCAATTTAATCCATGGCATTTTAAGTCTACTTCTGATAGTTGGGAAAAAGTCAAGAGTGATGCTACCGTTTTGGGAAACTACCCATTTTTGCTGCCAAATATCTATTAACTGCGAGTGTATGCGTTCATATAGATGTGTTCGATCTAAGCCATACATGGGCATTTACTGGTTCGCGAACCACTTGTGGTTCTCGACCTTCCCGCATAAGACACAAGATGGCATTGCGGACATTCGGTGTTCGTGGTTGATTATTCCCGTGCATGAATCATATCTCTTTGCAAGCAGTGACGGGTTGCCACACAGTTCCGATTGGAAAGGCGTTATGGTACATTCTAAGCCTTTGTATGATGAAATAATTGCACACGTAAAAGAATAATTAAAAATACAAAATTGTATGTATTATTTGTATATTGTAATGTATACTATAAAGTGAAATTAGTGTTTTCCTAAGAATGATCAACCGCCACTGCACTTATTGTCTGTTTGTGTCTCCATCTGCCCGTTCTTTTCGAACTATGTGTAAGTTGACCAAGTTTGCGGGTTGCGTGTCAATGGATAGGGGTTTGCCCATGATTGATCTAAGCTCTCAAAGTCCCTTGGTCCGATTTGAAGGGTACCTAATTGAAAATTAAACTGCTTCCGCACTTTGTACCTGGCTATCCTTTCCTCAAAGAGGAGATCAACAGGAAGAACACCAGCTATGACTGGTAGAGCATCATTCGAAACAGTGGAGTAGGCTTTAGTTATTCGCAAGAGAGAATGTCGCTGGGCAGATTTGAGTTTACGGATGTGATGTGTGTTAAGTTTAGTGGCCCAAGCGTTTGCAGCGTACGAGACAATAGCCTCAAAAATAGCAGAGTAAAGTACACGGTAGTTAGTGAATTTGTATCCCCACTGCTGTTCAGAAAGTCTGGCTAGGGCCTGAAATAGGTTGTTAGCTATAGTACTGATTCTTTGAATATGAGCGGTGAATTTATTACCTTCTTGTAAGGTTATACCCAATTACTTTGTTTCTCGAACATATGGGATCCGATCTTGTCCTATCCTGATGATTGGAGGGTGATTTCCTATTTTCCTCTTAAGGAGCATTGAATTTGTTTTAGTTTTAGAAATCTTTAGCTTTGCTTTGTGGGACCACTCTACGTGCTTAGGGTCGTTCCCAACCCGACTCTGCCCCCTTCGTGGGTTCCAACAACAACATATAATACAAAATAACAGTAGCAATTAGAAAATAATAATATTACGAAATTGAAACGAAGATGATTAGGGATGACACTATAAATTTATAATGCCAATTACATTTTTCTGTCAAACCATGTTTTATAACAATAATAATATTGATTTAGAACATAATTTAAAGTGAAGATCAATGAATAGAAAGTGGTTCCGCAATATTTATAAAAATCATTCCATCCAGTTCAATCCATTTAGAATTTGAGTAGGCCTATACAAAAATCCATTCAACTCATGGTACCAAGGGATCATCCAGTGTAATATCTCTTTTCACTTCTATATTAATTATTATCGAAAGATTCTATGTAGACCATGGGCTACCAATATGAAACCCTCCCCCCCCCCCGTGGGAATTTCCGACACATATATTTTTTTGTTGGTATTGTCATCTAGTTTAAGATTTTAGTTGTTTGCCCCTTATCAATTACAGCATTTAGCCGGAAACCCCGGAAATTCGCAGAAAATGAATTTGTTTTAATTTTTCATTGTTCTTTGCTCCTAATATTCCCAGGGAATTTCTGACTCACACATTTTTGTTGGTATTGGCATCTAGTTTAATGTTCCAGTTGTTTGCCCCTTACAAATTACAACATATCCCCGGAAAACCCGGAAAACCACGTATATACGGAGAAAATTACTATGTTTTATTTTTTAAATCTTTGTTCTTTGCACCTAATATTCAAAGGGAATTTCTGACTTACATGTTTTTTTGTTGGCATTACCATCTAGATTAAGGTTTCAGTTGTTTGCCTTTGCTCCAGAAAACTCCGAAAACCACGGAAATCCGGAGGAATTGACTTTTTAAAAATTTCTTTAAAATCTTTGTTCTTTGCTCCTAATATTCTCAGCGAACTTCTGACTCATGTGTTTTTTTGTTGCTATTGCCATCGAGTTTAAGGATTAAGTTGTTTTCCCCTTATCAATTACAGCATATCCACGTAAACCCTGAAAACCACGGAAATCCTCAGAAAATGAGATTGTTTTAATTTTTTCAAAATATTTGCTCTTTGATACTAATATTCCCAGGGAATTTCTGAATCACATAATTTTTGTTGCTATTGCCATATAGTTTAAAGTTTCAGTTGTTTTCCCCTTACCAATTACAGCATGACAAAGAATACTGGATAAAATCCTGATGCTGAAGGAATGAAGGCGATTGGAAACCTGACAGAACACACTTCATATTCTAATTTGATATCTGTGAATGATAATTAATTTA